>LPNX010751521.1:122026-170944 GCA_001517045.1 Pseudotsuga menziesii | reverse complement strand
AGGATCAGGGCAGTGATGAGTATGTTGATGTTGATTCAGGCATGGAGGAGGACTACTGACATATGGGATTCTCCCATCTTGATCCACCCCTTTTTGTATTTGCTATTAGACTTTAGTCTATTTTGGCATTTGCCAATGCCCAGTGGCATTCCGACATATATGTACATTGTATACATTTTGATTTTGATGACTTAATGAGAAATATGGTTCCGACATGCATCTATGTGTCTCATTGTGATTTGTGAATGACAAATGTGTTGTGAATCGTGACTTGTGAATGGCAAATGTGTAATTATTAATTACTAATTACTAATAGTAATACTAATCAATGATCATTAATGTGTTTTTATTCTAATTTCTATTGAATATTTGTAAATGTTCTAGTTTCTAAATATTTTTGGATCTATATGTCTATATTTTTAAATTTTAATATATATTTTAAAAAAAAATATATATGTATATAAAATGTATCCTACGTGTCTTGATTCCGGGGTCACCGTGCCCGTGTCGGACACCTCGAATCCCCGTGTCCTTCGTGTCCCATGTCCCCGTGTCAGGTGACTTAGGTTAGCATAGTTGTTTTTCTTTATCATTTCATACTTTGTTTGAGTTTTGCAAAAGTAACCTAAATACTTATCCACTATGCTATACCGAAGTACCATAAGGGGAAATATTTGGGCAGTGTAGTAATTAAAAAACATTTTTGTTATGCACTACTAAGTTAAAATAACCCCCCTCGCTTTCCCGAGTACAGGTTCGTGGATAAGGGCTTGCCCGAGTACTGAATCTGGAAAGAGACTCCTGGGTTTTTTCTTTTTTCTAAATCAGAAAACTTGTTCTAAAACTTTTAAAATAGACCAAGACTCTTTCCCTGTATGCTCTACACCGCTGCAGCTTGTCTAATCAGTTGCTTGTATCAGAAAGGGATACGAGTTACTAGATTTAATAGGAAAATCCACACAAGTAATTTTCTCTAGAACTCGGGAGGTTGCAAAGGGTAATCACTACAGAGTTAGGGGGCTACTCCAAGCAGGTTCATCCTCACCTTGTTGGACACTTGGTATTACCGCTTTAGCACTCAGTTCGAAGGGACTTGACTTGTTGGGCCAAACCCGCAATTTACCCATTCTTTAATCAATTCATTTAATAAATCTAAAATTTACCAATCGAGACACTGCAATACTTTCACTGAGACTACACTAGCAACCCACATTTGCAAGCACTCTTTTCATTTCGGCACTGGCCTATACTGTTCTTTTTGCATAAGTTAATCTCGCAATGTGTCATTGAATTTTGTGTATCTAATTTGAGTTAAAGTGTTGCTAAGGTTAATCTTGTTGACAGTAATTGGTAATTTTTTAATTTCATCCATTTCATATTAAAACTCCTAGAATTGATTATTTCTCTCATAGAGTAAAAACCCTATATTTTACTTTTCAGTAGGGTCCAACCCACTTGGCTTCACTAGGAATTGGCCTAGATGGAGGAGCTGAGTATCAGGTGACAGCACTTGGCTCGAGCTTTCCCCCAAGGTCGCACCCAGTGGCTTGAAGAGTTCTGCCACATTACCCGAGGTGCGAATTAGGCGGAAACACATTGTATTCCTTATGGCGTCTCGACCATTATCACCTTTACAACTCCAATTCACTCACAGTCACAAATTTTTGTAGGGACCCAATTCATTGAGTGCTAAGGTCTCACATAAACGACATCTTCAATAATTCCCAAGTAAGCGATGTGTCATGGTGACCTTAACTAGGACTAACCTTACAAATTCAAGCTCAGTCTCCTCTCTTTGACACTTGCAAATGTGTCCCAACTCCTGTAACAATGCTAACATCACCCTTTTCTTGTCACATGTATTCACTCATGTTTTTTGTAATTTCAACAGATACTCACACTCTGATACAATACCGAACTGCAATACAGAAATCACTTATATCTGTAGTCTAGATGTCTCGCTTCCATCCAAATCTATGTGATTGAAGTCTCTCAATGCCTTCTGTAGTCACAACAGTCCCTCAACTGCCGCACCCGCTTCCTTGATTCTACTCACCATGGTTCTGATACCAAGTGAGATTTCCACACATAAACATGAGCATGTATATACTATACACATTAGAAATTAGAATGAGGAATGGATTCATTCATATGATTCAATATCTCATTATGAACAAGGAAGCAACACCCCTTTTGTGTGGTTAAGAATCTAGGACACAACTAACCCTAGAATTTAAATATACAAATTAAAAGCTGATCATTCAAGCAGTACTCTGTAGTATGTACAGTCTACCTTAGCTTATCTAATCTTTAAAATCTTCTGAAAGATACAGTGGATCAGGTTCTGCAACTGAATAATATTGTTTTTAATAAAAATGTTCTCAATTCCCGCTAGCTCACTCAGTTAAGGTGTGGGTTTCGTTCATAATGCAACCCGAGTTCAATACCCTTAATGGTGACTTAGTTTAAAGGAGACACCAAAAAATCGAGCCATGTTAAGGGTTGGTGTGGCCCAGGCCAGGTGCTATCCCCGGGTGATTTTGACTGCTTAGATGCCCCTCAGTCTCTTAGCCAATGGCTGAAATGCACTGGCGCACGCCGCTGAATGACAGGAATTTCTAACAAATAAAAAAATATATACTAGTTAGTATAAAACACCTCATGTATGGTGTTACAATTAATGGCCTACGTTCCTTGCTGAGTAAATCGAAAAACCATTGGCTGCGGACTAAGATGACAATGCATTCTCATGAAGGATAAAAAATCGAGATGCTATATGTCTTTGTCTTTTTTATCAATAAACACTGCTTTACAATTTACAATTCATAGATATATAGATACATAGAATAAGATGCTATGAATTAATAATACCTCTGTTCCACGGCGAAGAAGTTCACGTGTTAGAGGCAACATCCCAAGTACAATGTCAGCACCAGAATTGTCTACAAATAGAAGTGCCCGTTTATGTGGTTTGGGCTTCTCTCGTCCAGACCCTAACATTCTTTCTTTGAATGTATCAAAATTATCCACCTGCGCAGAGTTGCAAACAAAATAAGAAGCTTCAAGAACTAGGTATGTTCAAGAATAAAAACAGAAGGCTCCCAGAAAACCATCCGTATATCAACTAAACTTGCAATATATTATTGACTGTCAGAAAAGAAAACATTCCTTTGAGACCCAAATTATTTTTCAAACTCTTGGATCATGATTTACCCTCCAGGGACGCTGCATCTTTTTGCGACTCATGCGGTAGATTTCAATAATTGTGCCTTTATGGTACAGCTCAACACAGGCACGTGAACCCCAATCAAAGATGTTAGCAGCAAGCACACCTTCAATGAGAGCCAGCAATCTCTTCTCCTGCATACAGCACAAATTTCATATATATCGGTTCACAAGGGAAACAATCTACAGCAATCCTACATCACCACAAAAGAAATGATAAACATTATAAACGACTCCAAATAAATCATTATTTAGAATGAACTTAACTAACATCATTTTCCATAAGAAAATAACCACAAAAGAGAAGTTATATGCCTCTAGTTAAAAACTAAAAGACTTCTGCAATGGATACGCATTAAATAGGACATACATAAATAATGGAATGAATAATCAATTTGTATGACCAATTATGTACAAAAAATACCTCATGCAAGACATACTCACTAAGGTCCACCATTAACACAAAATTTTGCTCAAATTTCTGTTTTGGAAATGACTAATGTACAATTTTTCTGTAAATTGAAATACCGGGAGCAATTAAAATGAGCCTGAAGAGATGAAAATAAGATCATTACAATAACAGAAACCAGTTATACTTGTAAGTCATTATACAACAGCATATAGCCTTAGACTCTGGAGTAACTCTAGAATCGTTCATAAAGACACATGCATCACAAGAAGGCGGACCTCTGAACATATCCTGATAAGAAATTACTGCAAAGACTCCTTAACTAGATAAATGCTAGAGGAGAATAAAAATATAAAATAGGAAACATCACCAAACTTTAACACCGAAATAAAGATCACTAATTTCCCATTGCAAACCAGTATATATGCTTGAAATCTAACAGTATCCACGCTTTGCGACCTCGCAACTTCTCAAGAGACGAGCTTATATGGATTTCCCTATTATTCTAGTCACTCGTTGATGGCAGTAAAGCTGAAAAACCAAACTAGAATAATACAAGAACCCTGGCATGGCACTGAACCTGAGCTGGAACTATTCTTCTCTCACCTAGCGCTGGTACTGGGTTGGATAACACTTCTGTTCACACGAATTTAGATGCAGACTGCTTCACACATTTTCACGGGATCTTTTTGTTTAAACTGTTCAGGCCAAATACAAAACGCATATATTAATTTCCTTCCACTGCGACGATTTCTATCAGGTTAATACCATATTCCAACACCGTTTCCATTTCTCTGTAGCGATTTCCATCAAATTAAATATTACATTCAAACACGGTTTCCACTGCTCTGTAGCGATTTCTCTTCAAGTAATTGGCCCTCTGTGTTTCAAACAGCACGTGATGTTCTTCGTAGGAGTTTCACAGGAGTTTGATCAAACAATTCGGTTGACACTAGGGGAATAAAGATTCTCACCAATGCTAATAACCCAGGCTGGGAATGAAATACGGTTGGGAAATTACAGTTTTAAGATTTGAATTTAACTCGCAGTCAATTTAAGATTCAATCTCACCCAATTTAACGGGTTGCCAATCATGAAGTAAATAGAACAAATCGAAATCACTTACAACTTTCAGTATTTGCAGCAGTTTGCTCAGTATCACCCACAATTTCACAGAAGAACCTTCAGTTACATTAAATTCCCAGAATAAATCATTGATTCCAAAACATTGAAACAACTTGCAGATGTAATTTTTAACATATTCAGTTTCTATTTTGTATAGAGGGCGTTTACACCGAAAAGATTTTCAGTCTTCTTCCTTTTTCCCCAAAAAACTAACTCTTCCAAAAATGAAAAAAATCCTAGCTTAAAACAAAACCTCCTTTCCAAGAAGCAAAAGAAAACTACCCTAACTGTTTTGTCTTTATTTAAAAACTTCTAACCATTTCCTAACTAAAATGTCCAAAATTTTAGAAACAAACTGTTAATGCTTCATCTTTGGTTTAAGTGCTTGGTCCTCATGCACCTGCATCACTCGTATTCCTTTCTGGTATAGTCAGCTGATCAGACAAGTTGCAGCGGTGCAAAGCATACAGGGAAGGAGCCTTTGTTAATGTTATTAAAAAAAACTTAATGTGGTGTTTATTAACTAACTAATCACGGTTGTGAGTCTCTTTCCCCCTTTCAAGATACTCGGGAAAGCACAGCCAGTTAAGTTTTACAATATAAAGAAAACAACAAACAAACAAAAATGGAAATATTTTCTAACTAAAAATACCATGAACCTCTTTCCCCCTTTCGGGATACTCGGGAGAGAATTGGTAAAGTATTTCCTTTTTCCTTTAATGAAATAAACTAATAAATTTAAATTAGAAACTAAACTAACTAAAACTGAAAAATCATAAAAAGGGACACCGGCGTGAATCCCGGTAGGGGGGATGGGGAGTGGGCTCTTAGGAGCGTACTCGAATCTTTATTAATCTTTTACAATGATGGAGGAAGTGCACTTTTGTCCTTGTAACTTGGATCCAAAGGCTTACAACTTGATAGAAAGAAGATTTTTTGGTGAAAGGGGAACTCTGTTGAGCTCTTAATGGTCCAATTTCTCGCAAAACGGCCAGAGTTTCCTTCTCCTTTCTGTTAAACCTGCAAAAATCAGGAAGCTATCAAATGCAAAAGATGCTCAAAGACACTTTAAGAGTGTCTTTGAACAATCTCCAAAAAATCCTCAAAAATTTCTAAGTCAAACTATGAAAAAAATTGTAAAAATTAACTAAGTGAGACAAGTTAGAGAGCTCGTCTTCTTAGGGTCTTTTCTTCCCTCTTTGAGAGAATGGCAAGCAAACAAGAAAGCACTAAATGCTAGATAAACAATTTGAAGCTCAAAACATTCTCTTAATCAAGTACTTTAGATTTAAAGTTTAAACTTGAAAGAAGAGTGCTAGATCTAGATCTTAGATTTGAAATTTAAAGAAACACTAGAAATCTAACTTTAGGAACTTAGATCTACTGTTTATACGGCTTTAAAATATAGATCTACGAACAAAAAAAAGAACTTGGAAACGAAAATAAAAATTTAAAAGACTTGTGGATCAAAGGTTGAGGAACCAAGGTTGAACAAGAAAGTAGAAAGGAAAGAAAAAGCCTTCTCAATGAGATCAAAGGGATAATGCTTCCCCTGTTTCAAAAGTAAATGAAGCAAAGGTGGAGCCCATTCGCTCATCAATACTCCATCTTAGATTTCTAGTAACAAACACTCAACAATTGCAAAGAGGATTAAAAGCACCTGAGTGAATGAAAAGAAACACAAGCAACACTACAGATCCATACACGAAATCATATAATACCCGGTAGTCTAATATATTTCACAATAAGAAGTAACCTAACAACAATCACTTCCTATTCTTACTGAAATGAAATTTCCTTTTAAAGACAATTAATCCCAACAGTTGCAAATATGAAAGAAATTGATACAGGTTACCTCAATGATTCATAACAAAGACAACATCAACCAAACATTAATGGAACCCACACTGAAATTGCCTCCAAAGCCTTTTATTAACAGTACTCATGAAAATATTGCAATGATCGCAAGCAGAGGTTCCACCTTCTGATCTTTAACAATGGAGAAGTGACCTGCTTAAATAGGAAATGAGAGACCCAGGGGGGCGCTTTCATGACTAAAGATTAAGTGGGCATGAACTAGAGATGACTCGTCGTCTTTGTTAGAGTTCACGAGTTGATTGTGGAATATGATGGAGTTTGTTGGAAACATCACTATGGAGGAGGCACCACCTCTTATGTGGTAGGCGACCTCCCTCCAATAGTCACCACCATGCAACCAATCTTTCCAACCACCAAGCAATCCATTTGAATCGCCAAGCAATCCACTCCAATCGCCAATCAATCCACCCCAATCCAATCACCAATCAATTAGTGCGGGCCACCTTGACGTGAGGAAAAAAGGGCGAGCCGTTTGATTTAAATGTATTCACTAGCCTCCAAAAAACTATCCAAAACATGGCGCTTAAATCTTGGATGAAGTCGCCCCTCATGGGGGACAAACTTTCCATGTCACCTCAACATATTAAACATGTCATTTTTTTACTTTTTCAAACTTTGTCTTATGCCAATTTGTCGCATCGTTAGCGTTTAAGTGTCATTTTGATGCTCTAATAGCGAAAAATGATCATAAGTGACTTTTTTATCACCTAAAGTGTATGAGAAGTGGATCGCGGGGTAAAGAGTATGCTCTAAGCATTAAAACAAGCATCCCCATGCCAAGTTCCGGCTTTGGATCAAGTTTTGATGCAATTTACAAGTTTTTTTAATTAAACCATTAAAAAATGGATCAAAAAACGAAAAAAAAATATAATATTTTTCTCAGAATCAAACAAAAACTTAGGGAGAGCTACCACATGTCCATACGACCCAATTTGAATTCCTAGCATGTTTATAAACATTGACACGTAGGCTCTAATAACCCCCTAAGTCCTAACCACCAAGAAGACTACCCTAACTTTTAAGGTGTGAGTGAAAAACTCATAAATTATTAGTCGTTTGTTCAACAACAAATAATTACCAAGGAGAAAAACACTCTGGGCTAGTCGGCTTGATGTCTAAGTCTTGGAAGCCGAGTCTTTTACAAAAAATAACCATGCTATCACATTTTTAACAATTTCCCCAAGGGGGTATGAACATGTGTTAGAAAATTTTAAAAGGGCCAAGAAGGCCTGATGGACTTCTGAGCTGTCAGTTTGAAAAAGTACTTTGTTTATCTTTGTCGGCTCACTTGAAAGTCCGACTGAGTGCAACTCAAGCAGTAACAGGTTGAAATCCTACCTGCCCTCTATCTCTAAAGTGTCTCCTCTCAAGCTCTCTTAAATGCTTCATGTGGAGTACCATTTCGTAGAGCTTAATGAACATGCAACCCACCATGATCATCCTATAGTTGTTGGGATCTAAACTGGAACCCAATTTGTGTATTAGGTGAATCGTATGATGTGACCAAGCTAGCGGGAAACCTATAAAGACTTGGTGGTTGAAGAGATAAGCCAAGTCATTATCAAGAGCATGAACATTGTGCTTGAAGAATTATGTTGCAAACCCCTCCTCATTCACTTCTTTATTGGGGTTCATCATCCAAACAAACTCTCTAATGTCTCACATGAGAATAAGTAGCATGAAGAGGGCAGAGACATAACCTGAATCTGGGGCTATCAAGGGACATCATGGAGAGTGGAAGTATGGGAGAACATGGATTTGAGGTTAAATCAGTTAGCAGGGGGGTAATTGTGGGGGAAGATGATGTGCCATAGTTTTTTGGGAGAGTGGATGAGACGAGTAAAGAAATCTTGTCTCCTTCGATAAACAAAAAGGTGTTTCTTGCGGTGAAGGAGGCAACAATAAGATGCTTTAAGGTTGAGGTAGGACGAAATAGCATGGGTGAATGCACGTCGAAGCTGGCAGTGGACAGCCTCTCATTCCTCATCGTACCACTGGTCCATGGGCCAAAAGCCGGTTTTTGAGGAGGTAGGAGTGGACCAAGTGGAGTGAGCATAGGACTTAAAGGTTGTTTCCCAAATGGTGGTTGAGAGGCTGACAAATTTGGTAAAGGCTAAATCAAGGATAATTGAGACTCAAAGGGGAGCATCTGATAGAGTTAATTAACAAATAGTACCAATGTCTAGATTCATCATTGGGCATATGGGATTCAATGTAATTCAAAGGGAGGTTGTCCTAAAGATGCAAACTGATAGAAACAAGGCTGCATATTACAACCAATGTTTTATTTTCCTTTGTTGTCCTATACTTCATAAATCTGCAATGTGGGCCTCCTAACATACACAAACATTGGGAGAGATACATTGGTAAAACTCATAACTAATGACAAATATAATAACAACAGAAAGATGTTAACAATTACTAGTGGTTCACAACCATTTTATCAAGAAAGATCTACAATAGAGGACAGCATCAAGATATGAAAAACCTCCCCATCATCTAGGGTGCATTATTAATCCATCCACCACCTCCAAAGAGAAGATAAAACACAATAACACCAAGAGCTCAAATATTCAATCGTTCTACAATCATTACAAATGGAGGATCCTCCAAAATATAGAGTTTAGACTCAAAAGCTCCACAAATAAAATAATAACATCTCTTGGATCTAATCTAGGGAGGTATAAACAAGCAATATCCTCTAACTAACTAGAAAGGACAAGTCCAACAAATAAAGA
The DNA here is from genome assembly GCA_001517045.1 of Pseudotsuga menziesii. Classification (NCBI taxonomy): domain Eukaryota; kingdom Viridiplantae; phylum Streptophyta; class Pinopsida; order Pinales; family Pinaceae; genus Pseudotsuga; species Pseudotsuga menziesii. The sequence continues at coordinate 161,569 of LPNX010751521.1, read as the reverse complement.
TGCCACATGTACCTCCAACCAATGAAATCTCAAGGAAAGAGAAAACCTCCTCAATCTAACTACAAGACCATATCAAAATTCTCCACAAATACATAAAATACACTAAGAGAGGAGCTCTCCACAAGAACGATGATCAAATATGCCCACAATAGACCAAACAAATAGGGTAATATCCCAAATCCCGATATTTCTATTTCTAAGCAAATATGCTGATACAACTGGGCATGCAAACTGCCATGCAAAAATCCCTATTTTATAGGAAAAATTAGGGTTAGGGTTTGTGAGATAGAATGAACACTTACCACTGATAAGCCGGCTAGACTGCTTCGGAGAAAGTATGCAAGCACCGAGAACTGGATCGGAGATGGGAAGATCTCTTCTGCTTCTAGTGAACCCCCAGCAGCAAGAACCCTAGTCAGAAAAGGGTGACGCTTTCAGTGAAGGAGGTGTCCGATGAAGCTGCCGATTTGCAGGACTGATAGCCTTCCCGTGCCGAAGAGATTGCCTGGTACATGTGGGATTTCTGAGACCTCTAGGCAGGATAGCGACTTGCTCTGGTGAGACAGCTGCTCACACCCCTGGGATCCCGAAAAGGCTTATAACTGCTCCGAATGAGCACGGACGGATCTAATAATCACCGGGTACCAGAGTATGATGCTGATGATGAGAATGGTGCTTGAGTTTCGGAGTAAACCTGAGATTTGAAGGCCCAGCAACTGATTAGGGCTTTCTGGCTGGAAACCCCCTCCTTACAGTTGCACACATGTCCCTACAACGATCTATACCATATACTGGATAACTTATGAATGAATGAAGAACAAGTGGTGAACCTGTATGGCTTACCCTGAATAAGACTAGGACAGATGTTTCACTGCCAAAATCCCATTAGCTGAAGACTCCGTCTCCAACCCCAACTGCTGTGCGACACGCTGTGCTGCTATCCAAGAGATCCCAAAATAACCATAATCAAAAGTGAAGTCTCCTTTCGCTTTATCCTCTATTTATAACATTCAACTACGAAAACCCTAATCTTTGACCTAATTAGGTCACTTTATCTTCTAATTTGCCGTTGACTTGCATGCATGCGAATGATGACTTAAAGAGTGCATGCAACATTAAATAATGCTTGGATGGCATGCACGAAGGTGGCCTTTGGCCCCGGTGGCCCTTTGCCCCGGTGCCCTTCTTGACCTAATGATGATGCCCTAGATCTTCTATTTATGGCATCAGTCCTTAGCTGATTCCCTAGCTGTCAATAACCGCTCGAACCCACAGGAATCACATAGGTTAGCGGTATTGGGCCTCAAGGCCTAATTGGAAGAGGACATTACAGTCCTCCCCGCTTGAGATTGCTTGTCCTCAAGCAACTTCAAACTCGGATGCTGCAATACCTGTTCACCTTCCCAGGTGGAATCCTCTGGTGGTAGTTCCTTCCATTGAACCAAGTATTCTCTGATTATCCTGTTCCTGAGCTTCCTCTCTCTAGTCTGTATGATCCGTTCGGGAATCAGTATCAGCAGTCCTTCATCATCTAAAGGAGGCAATTCGGTGGATGGAGCAATGTGTTGCCCAAGGGTCTTCTTCAGATTAGATACATGGAACACATTGTGAATTTTGCTTTCCGATGGAAGTTCTAGTTCATATGCCGCCTCTCCCACTTTCCTGATTATTCTGTATGGTCCATAAAAGCGGGGTTTTAACTTCTCTGCTCCTTTCTTCTTAAGTGAGGACTGTCTGTAAGGTTGGAGCCTTAAGTATACTAAATCCCCTACCTCAAAGCTCCGCTCAATCCTATGTTTGTCGACATACAACTTCTGTTGATTCTGGGCTGTTTGTAAATTCTCCTTTAATATTTTCAGAATGTCCTGACTGTCCTGTATCCAATCCTTAGCCTTAGGAGCCCTACTATCTCCAAATGCCAAATCTGCATAGTCCAAGGCCTCGTAACCATATAATGCCTTAAAAGGAGTCATCCTAATAGACATGTGATAGGTAGTATTGTAGCAATACTCCCCTAGGTGTAGCCATTTGATCCAGGTTCGCTGCTGCCCTGCTACATAGTTCCTTAAATATCCTTCGATCCACTTGTTGACTATTTCTGTTTTCCTGTCACTCTGGGGATGATAACTCGTACTAGTAGCCAGTTCGGTCCCCACCATTCTGAACAGTTCCTGCCAGAAGGCCCCCGTGAACCTGCTATCCCAATCACTGACAATGGTCTTAGGTAACCCGTGTAACCTGAAGACCTCCCTGAAGAATAACTCAGCTACTTGAGTTGTCGAGTAGTCTGATGATATTGAGAAGAAATGTGCAAACTTAGTCAGTCTGTCAACTACTACATATAAACAATCTCGCCCTTGGACCTTGGGCAATCCTGAAATAAAGTCCATGGAGATGCTTTCCCACTTTTGTTCTGGAATCGGTAGTGGCTGGAGTAACCCTGCTGGATGGGTGTTTTCAATCTTGTTCTGCTGATAGATGCTACATTCTCGGACATGCTGCATGATTTCCCCCTTGAGGCCCTTCCATGAGAACCTCTCTCTGATCCGCCTATAGGTCTTTAAGAAACCTTGATGCCCTGATAAAGGAGAATCGTGGGCTGCCTGAATGATCTTTTTCCTCAACGTGGATTCTGGAACGAGGTATATCCTGTTTTTGTAATAGATGATGTCATCCACAATCCTGCACCTGTCATCTTGAATTTGCCCGTCCAATAATTCGCAAGCGAATTTATTTTTGGAGTATTCTACTAAGAGAAGTGCTCTCCAATCCGTGGATATACTACTGAGAGATAATGGGGCTAGACGCCTGGATAATGCTTCAGCTACTACATTACTCTTACCTTTTACATACTCGATCTCGAAATCGTAAGCTTGTACTTTGCTGACCCATTTCTGTTGTCGCTCATTCAGTTCCTTCTGCTCCAGGAAATACTTGAGGCTGTAATGATCGGTTTTGATTTTGAACTTGCTGCCCACCAAGTACTGTCTGAATTTTGTGAGAGCATGCAAGATGGCTAGCATCTCTTTGTCATATATGGAGTAATGGCGCTCGTAGTTCTTCAGTTTATGGCTCTCAAATGCAATAGGGTGATGATTCTGCATCAACACTGCTCCTAACCCTTCCCCTGGGGCATCACATTCTACTACAAAGGGTTGTGAGAAGTCTAGTAATGCTAGAACTGGACAAGAACTCATAATAGCCTTCATCTCCTTGAAAGTTTTCTGTGCTAAGTCTATCCAAGTGAACGCCCCATTCTTGGTAAGATCTGTGAGGGGTGCTGCAAATTGGGAGAATCCCTTAACGTACCGTCAGTAATAAGTGCACAGACCTAGGAACCCTCTCATTTCTGTAACTGTTTTTGGCGCGGGCCAATCTCTGATAGCTCGGATTTTCTCCATGTCAACCTGTACTCCTTCTGCATTGATTACGTGTCCTAAATACAGCATTTCCTTCATGCCAAACTCACACTTGGACATTTTTGCATAAAGCGAATGTTCTTCTAAAATACTCAATGCTTCGACCAGGTGTTTCAGATGCTCTTCCCATGTTTTGTTGTAAATCAAGATGTCATCAAAGAATACGAGCAAAAACTTACGTAGCTGTGCTCTGAAGGTGTGGTTCATGCATGACTGAAAAGTGGCCGGAGCATTGGGTAAGTCCAAAGGGCATGACCAAAAACTCATAGTGACCATAGTGACAGCGAAAAGCTGTTTTGGAGATGTCCTGGTCCCTTACCCTGATCTAATGGTACCCTGAGCGAAGATCGATCTTGGAGAAGTATTGGGCTCCCCGAAGCTCATCCATGAGTTTGTCAATTCTGGGAATGGGATACCTGTTCTTAATGGTCTTCTTGTTGAGTGCTCGATAATCGATGCACATTCGCAGTGTACCATCCTTCTTTTTGACCAGTACTACTGAGGATGCGAAGGGGCTAGAACTAGGCCGAATATATCCAAGCTCCAATAATTCTTTGATTGTTTTCTCAATCTCATCCTTGTACCTTTTGGGATGCCTGTATGTAGTGGTGATGACTGCTTGTGTTTCCTCCTCTAGCTCGATGATGTGTTCAAACCCTCGGTCTGGTGGTCTGCCTGATGGAAGGTCCCGAAAAACCTTTTCATGTTTCTGTAGCAAGGCTTGAATGTCACTTGGGTGTTGTGTGCTGGTCTCTGGGGGTTTCCTGAAGGTGACTAAACATTCTGCAGCCCATTCTATATCATCCTGTCGAAGTACTACCTCCATCCTTTGTGACGAGACCAGTTTTGGGGGATAGGTGTTCATGCCCCTCAAAACTACTCGTTTGCCGTCTGGCCCCTGGAATTCCATTTCCATTGCCCTGTAATCTGTAGTGTATTTCCCTATAGAATAAAGCCACTGAACACCCAATACCACATGAGTATCCGCTACATCCACTACATAAAAAGAGTCTGTCATCTGATAGTTACCTAAGGCAACATTCAATTTTGGGATCCAGTAGTTGCACTCCATGCTAGAGTTCCCGGCTACTGCTACAGTGAATCCTTTGAACTTCTCGGTCTGAATACCTCTCTTGGCTACCCAAGCGAAGTCGATGAAATTGTGGATGGCTCCCCCATCAATCAATACTCCTACTCTGTGACCTTGTACTACTCCCCTGACCCTGAGAGGATGGAATCTTGGTACTCCAGATAATGTAGCAATGACTCCCTCTGGTGTATCACCCTGATGTGATTCCTCTTTTGTGGCCTCCTGCTCATAGTCGTCCTCATCACTGTCTAAATATACCATAATGTAGTGAGCCTTCGCCTTCCCTGCACACCTGTGTCCTAGTACCCATGGTTCCTGACAGGTGAAGCATAGCTTCTTCCTTCTTAAGTCTTTCCTAGTGTCCTCGTCTAACCAAGTTTTCTTGGGCACATCCTGCTGGAAAGGTTTCCTGTCCTTGTCCCTAACAGGAAAATTGGTTTTTAGTGGGAATTTGTTTTTGGGGACTGAAACCTGAAGATCTCTTTCTCTGCTAATGGCATCCTGCAGAGTGAGGGGTTTGTAGGCTTTCACCCATCCCCATAGTGGCTCTGTGAGGGCCTCAGTGAATAACATAGTCAATCTGCTCTCTGACACATCTGTTACCATAACGGCTAGCCTCTGAAATTCTGAAATGAAAGCTTCTGCACTACCGGTCTGTTTGAGTTGAGCCAACTCCCTGAAATGTATCTCTGGATCTTTCTTGTCAAACCTCTCTATGAGCTTCTGAGTGAACTCACCGTAGGAATGTATGGTGTTGTGACCCAATGTCACCAATCCGTGGTACCACCACTCGTGAGCTTCTCCGTCTAGGTGAAGTGTAGCCAATTTAATGGCGCCCGTCTCTATCATGGGGTTGAGTTGGAAATAGGTGTCCAACTTTTGAACCCATATCCTCGTTGATCCTCCACGAGTCCCATTAAAGTTTGGGATGGTCAACCTGCCCAAGGTCTTCTGCAACTCATAGTTGTGATTGAAACCCTTGTTGAAATTCCTGGGCCTGTTCCTACTCTTCATGTTGCAGAAATCTGAAAAAGACATGGCAGCATGAAACTCATCCCCTAAATCTCTATACTCCTTTAGATAAGCCCCAAAAGGCTCGCTAGGTTCTACCTGCATGACCGGGCCCCCTACTGTATCTGCCAAGAAGTGAGGCATGGTAGGCCTAATAGAAGGTCTGTTGTATATGTGCGGAGTATTCTAAATGTTAGTGTACGCTACCTTTCCACTGCTGCTTGTAGATCCTCGATCTACCGATGAGGGAGGTGTACTGTTGATACCTGTTTCTAGTTTCACTGATAATCTGTTGATTGCATTAAGTACATATTTTTGTCCTTTGGCTAAGTCTTGCAATGTAGAGACCAAGCTGCAAAACTCCATCCGATCCTCTTCTTCTCCCGTTCCTTTTCCCCTATCCGAATGTATACCTGTTTGTTCCATGTTTGAATTGGTATCTTTTAGTTGGATATCTTCGAATTCTTCTGTGTATCTACTCTTCCTCCTCCTATAGGTTACAAAAGGATCCCCTTCTGTATTCATCTACTTTTCATTTCTTAAGCCCACAGCTGGCCAAGAAAATGGCTCTGATACCACTGTAATATCCCAAATCCCGATATTTCTATTTCTAAGCAAATATGCTGATACAATTGGGCATGCAAACTGCCATGCAAAAATCCCTATTTTATAGGAAAAATTAGGGTTAGGGTTTGTGAGATAGAATGAACACTTACCACTGATAAGCCGGCTAGACTGCTTCGGAGAAAGTATGCAAGCACCGAGAACTGGATCGGAGATGGGCAGATCTCTTCTGCTTCCGGTGAACCCCCAGCAGCAAGAACCCCAGTCAGAAAAGGGTGATGCTTTCAGTGAAGGAGGTGTCCGATGAAGCTGTCGATTTGCAGGACTGATAGCCTTCCCGTGCCGGAGAGAATGCCTGGTACATGCGGGATTTCTGAGACCTCTAGGCAGGATAGCGACTTGCTCTGGTGAGACAGCTGCTCACGCCCCTGGGATCCCGAAACGGCTGATAACTGCTCCGGATGAGCACGGACGGATCTGATAATCACCGAGTACTGGAGTATGATGCTGATGATGAGAATGGTGCCTGAGTTTCGGAGTAAAGCTGAGATTTGAAGGCCCAGCAACTGATTAGGGCTTTCTGGCTAAAAATCCCCTCCTTACGGTTGCACACGTGTCCCTGCAACGATCTATACCATATATTGGATAACTTATGAATGAATGAAGAACAAGTGGTGAACCTGTATGGCTTACCCTGAATAAGACTAGGATAGATGTTTCACTGCCGAAATCCCGTTAGCTGAAGACTCCGTCTCCAACCCCAACTGCTGTGCGGCACGCTGTGCTGCTATCCAAGAGCTCCCAAAATAACCATAATCAAAAGTGAAGTCTCCTTTCGCTTTATCCTCTATTTATAACGTTCAACTGCGAAAACCCTAATCTTTGACCTAATTAGGTCACTTTATCTTCTAATTTGCCGTTGACTTGCATGCATGCGGATGGAGACTTAAAGAGTGTATGCATCATTAAATAATGCTTGGATGGCATGCACGAAGGTGGCCTTTGGCCCTGGTGGCCCTTCTTGACCTAATGATGATGCCCTAGATCTTCTATGGATGGCATCAGTCCTTAGCTGATTCCCTAGCTGTCGGTAACCGCTCGAACCCACAAGAATCACATAGGTTAGCGATATTGGGCCTCAAGGCCTAATTGGAAGAGGACATTACACACATGTACCTCCAACCAATGAAATCTCAAGGAAAGAGAAAACCTCCTCAATCTAACTACAAGACCATATCAAAATTCTCCACAAATACATAAACTACACAAAGAGAGGAGCTCTCCACAAGAACGATGATCAAATATGCCCACAATAGACCAAACAAATAGGGTTTTGGATACCCTAATCTTCACAAATGTGTGAGAAAATGATATAGTATGAGTGCCATCCCTTAATCTCCTCCAATACCAAGCCACACCACTAGAATGGACATCCAAAATTCATGCCAAGGGTATGAAAGAGCAACACATGTGATCTTGAAAGAGAAACATGCCAACAAATGATAAACAATGTGTAAGATAACTCCTTCTATGCCGCATGTGTGGCATACCAAGGTGGCACGTCCTCCACAAGTGTAACCAATTGATTAAAATAAGTGCTACGAAATGGATCCAAGTAGAAGATGTCAACAATACATAAAATTATGCCATGATCCCTATCTCCAATCAACTAAATCTCAACCACCTCCAAAAACAAAGGTGACAACCTAATTTCAACTATAACAATAATAATCAAATTTTAAGGTTATGGCCAAGCTAGACACCAAATTGGCATATAAAACCCCCTTTTTTGTGGGACAAGGGATCCCCTCCGTGCAACGACGTAACTGCTAAAGTCTACAGAGATGTACATACCCTAACCCCTACCGGATTTGAACGTGTGACCTCCCAAGAGGAAACATGTGTTCTTAACCGTTAGGCCCACTCAAGTTGTACACATAAACATATGTGCGAAGGAGATGGGAACTCCTCTAAAATAGTCTAATCCAAGATCAACAAACCACTCTCGAGTGTCAATGGATGCAAATAATCTCAAGCGCTCAAGAGGAGAAACCTCCACATGGTAAAAGGGGAGTCAAATTGTCCCTAGGCAACTATATCAACATGAACATGTGCACTAAGGGTAGCACTCCATCTGGGACCAAGATATGTGATATAATAAGGTGAAATACGCAACAAACATACCACCATGAGCTAGAACATAGTCGCTATGAGGGCATGACCACATAAAATACATCCAATGAATCCATAGTCACCTCTGTAGCATCATATGATGGGTCACTAAGCTACGCACTCTAGGAAAGTGATATAATTATAGGAATGTGCCATCATAAACTGTAATAAAACCCTATGTACTAGGAAATATCATCCTTCTAGGAAAATTTGTATCGTGCCATCATATACATCATATCAAATCTTTGATAACCATGCTAAAACCATCTAAAGAAAGATTAATGAGCCACATGCTCTAAGCACAATGTCTGCCAACCATGCTAACATGAAGTCCATATCAAGATTGATGATGAAGTGCTATATGACTAGAACTAACCACCTATGCAAAACATGCCATCGAATGCATCCAATTGTTAAAGTTAGTGTAGCTGCAAGACCCATTCTCAGGGAGGATGGTACCCTAGTCAGTTAACTAGGGCAGTGTAAGACCCTAGAAGGTACCCTAGGGCCCCCAGTAGTCTCCAGGGATTTTTGATCTGGGACCAAGCAGGTTGATGCCATGGAAAAGCCCCTAGCATGTGGTTGGGGACCCTATGTGCCTCTAGGGTATTCTGGTTTGGGAACAGGGACACGATGTCCAAGTAGATCCTGCAGGTAGAGGCAGAGACATATTCTGGTCTAGGACCAGGGACACGATGTCCAAGTAGGTCCTACAGAGAGTTGATCAACTTTCAGTCTGGGACTAAAGCTTGGCTTAGTACTGAGGACCATTCTCCAAGAGAGTGGAGGACACAGTCGGGGTCTAGGGGTTGATCAACATGATTCAGTCTGGGACTGAAACTCAGCCTACGGCTGAGAGCCATTCTTTAAGAATGGAAGATGATGATCTGTGATGTCCTATCTCCTAATCGCTACTACTAGGTTGCTTCTCAAGGGACTGGCCACCCCTTGATGATGTCCATCGCACCTAACCCTTAGGAGTAGTATTGAGGACCAAAGGATCGTTCCATCTAGTTTGGATCTTCCCTTATATAGTGATGATAAAATATATGAAACAATGTACCTTAAGAGAGAGAAAAGATTAATGCCCTTGGTCTTGTTGGTACTATAGGTAAAGAGTAATTATTGGTCTACCTTGATCTTGTGGGTATGTGAGTTGTTTTATTGTGCCTCCCTTCGGTTGACTCTTGGTCCTTTATCTTACTTTGTCCTAGCACTCTTTTGTGTGTGTACCTTTGTTATGATGACTCTTACCTTATGAGTTTTATTTTTGGTACACTAACTTAAGTTCCTTTTATTTTGGTTCGACCATTTACTTTATGGTTTTATTATAAATCCTTTGACCATTTACTTTATGGTTTTATGATCTTTGGACCATTTGTTTACTTTATGGTTTTATAACCATTGGACCACTTATTTACTTTATGTTTTATTTTATTAAACCTTTCGACCTTTTTACCTTATGGTTTTATGTTATGACCATTGGACCATTCATTTTTGTCTTTTATTTGGACCTTTGTTATACTACCCTAAGTCATTTTTATTTTATAAGTTTTACTTTATTAAACCTTTAGACCATTGGTTATGATTTTATCTTGGACCATTTTATTTATAATTATTATTTGACCTATGGTACCATATCTTAAGGATTGTCAAGGTTATAAAGTTGACCCTTGTGATCTATCCTTCCATGCTCTGCTAGCTACATTTCTATGAGTTGGGTAACCGTGTATCACTCAGTGTGATCGTGTTTCCTATGCTACTCACTGTGTTTACTCTGTTGCTCTTGCGCGACTGTTTCCTTCACATGACTGCAATCCCTTCCTTCGTGTGATTGTTCCCATCTCCCACCTACACGGTTTTGTAATTACTCTCAGCAAGACGGTTCACTCTTCTCTCGAGTGACCGTGAGCACCCTGCTCCAGCGTAATCCGCGCTAGTGTGACCGTCTATTGTATATCAGCGTGAATGTCCTCTGCGTGATGCTTCCTCTGCAGGATGCTTCCTCCACATACCCTACATGACTACTCCTCCATATGATTGTTTCCTCTACGTCTTCACAGGTCGGTACCTCCATGTGACTTCCTCATCCACATGACTATTCATCCGCGAGAATGGTTATCTACGTGACTATGGGTGTGTGCATTCTCCCTTGCAACAACGTGACTGCCTTCTGTAGTAGCGTGAACTTTTCTCCCTTGCAGCACCGTGACTACTATCTTTTGCAGCGTGATCTTTCTCACTTGCAGCCTTACTGCTCTCCCTTGCAGCGTGAATGGTTTGTCTTTCCACAACAGACTTTGGGTCACTGCCCAGTGTGAAGTTTATGTCTGATTGTCTGTCACTGCTCCATATGATTGTGAGTCTCTACTGAGTTTGACTGTGTACTGAGTATGACTATGTCTCTACACAACGTGACTATACTAGGTATGACCCTTTTGTTAAAGTCTGAGTATTGAATTGAAGTTTATCTTCCTACTAACTAAGAATTTGAGGTATGTTTCCTTCTTCTTTAACCCTCTCTCTCAAGGTACGACATTTGTTTACTCAGTTGACTTGTCCCTTCGGTGACAAGATCAACCTAAAGTATCTGAGCATAAGGCTAATTCAAATAATGGTTATGATTCTTTATCATCGATATCTCATATACATTACTTTATCATGTTGTTACTGTGCATAGCATTTGATGAATCTTGAGGACCAACTTTAACGCAATGACTAATGGAGCGTTAAGTTGAAAGAGATGAAAATTATGTTTGTTTTATTACAATTTAAATTTATTAGAGCAATACTATTATGTATCTGATTTTATAATTATGTTTATGCCTTAAAGTTTATTACTTATGTTAAAAACTCCTCTAACACTAAAACTTCAACATGGCATCAGATCTTAGGCTGTAGCTAACTCTGTTTTGAGGGTAACAGAGTCTACATGATCCTAAGGTAAGGGTTGCCAAAGTAACAATGAGGACTTGAACTGTTGGGTTTGAACTTTATGGATCTTGGCTGAGGGAATTCATTGGCCATCAAGGTGATAAAGATGGTAAGAGATCTGATACTTTCGCATTTGATTGACCTCACTAATTGACTAGATCAATGACAGCTGACAAAAGAGATGTATCGGTAGTACTGATAAGTGTTATATCATAAAATGGATTTTTGAGGTATGTTAGTATAACCAGTAAAAGTTGATCATTGTTTTGTGCAAAAGAGTTTATGACTCATTAATGGATGTGAGCAAGGATTGTTGGCACCAAGAAGTTAGAATTTATGATCATTTTGTTGTACAGAATGGCCACACTAAGAGGGGGAGTGAATTTGTGTGTAAGCACTTATAAACCTTTTATCTTCTTCTAATCAATCAGAGTATATCAATCATTATGTCATCAATTGCATAATCAAATTCATCAAGAGTCATAAGCACAACATCACATCAAAAGAGACATGAATATATGTAATTTTGATCTTTATTTATTGTACATGGAAGACTGCAATCTTCTCGATTACAATCAGCACCAACTGATGAAAAAAACACCAACTCTCACAACAAGATCCAACCTAGTTTTCTTAGCTCCAACTAAGACGGATTTGAGGAGCCCAATCCTCAAGTGCAAGATTCTTCTTGCAAGCAATCATACGGCTCTGTTGTACAACCAACCTCTGCTCTGCACATCAATCTCTACTCATCACTCTGCTGGTCAACACTGCTCATCAATCTCTGGTCAATCTTCTCATCAAAGGTATGCTCATCAACAATCCTGGTCAATCTCTGCTCATTGCTACTTGTCAATCTACTGGTCTTCTGTTCATCACTCTTTGGTCATCAATATTGTTCATCAACAATGTTGGTTTTCATCAAGGTATCAAGATCACCAACAAGGTCACTGTAGCAATCATCATCAAGGTAGTAGCATGCATCTTCATGATAGGATTTGCATCATAAGGCATCATCATAAATAGATCTACATTACTCACTTAACATTTACCACAGTATACATCTCCAATGTATGCAAACTTTATTACTGTTTACTCATCCTTATACATAATCATCATCATCACTTTGGATGTATATACTGTAGGTGTACATCAAGCTGTTCATCAAATCACAGCATGGGAGATCATCATCATCACAGTCTGTGATACTTCAAGGTCTGAACATGTATATTGCATCATCCTTTAATAAGCTTCGCTGTATATTCACTGATGTATTCATCATTGTTGTGTCAACAGGTAAATAGCATACACATCACTGTACATTTACATCATCATTGTATATATATATATCACATTTCATCATTATAATACACCATAGATGTACCTTCCTCTGTGTATAGATGCCACTGTAAGTATATTTCACCATTGTATGTGTGCTAGCCTCTAGGGCTGCATGCTTATAGGGTTTGCATTATCATTCACTGTTTGTTCTCATCGTATGTACTTGCATTATTAAAGCATCACCATTGCATAGCATATCACACATCAATACTGTATTCACTGTATTACAACTTACATCATAAGCTTCATACCTTGACCTTGAACTGTGTGTACATCACTTCAACTGTGCATACTGTAGTAGGTCATCATCATAGTGAAGTCTACTGTAGAAGGCTTCAAAACAACCACAAAGTTGCTAGGTCTGTCACAAATTTTGGTGGCTATTTAGTGTGAGAAAAAAAAGACCTCCATCACTTCGAATCTATGCTGCTGCAAACAACACATGTCAGCGGAGAAGGGCATCAATAAAACCTTGGTCTGTAGGATTGTTCCATCAATAAGACTGTTGAACATCTCGGGACTGTTTCTTCTTGCTGCTACCATGAAATTCTTACGTCTGCTGCTGCCACAGTCAAGCCTCTTCCTTCTTCGTTGGATTGATAGATCAAGACCAAAAAGGTGTTGCTCCTGTTGTTCCTTTTACCCGAAAATCTCAGTCCACTTGTGCCAAAATTCACTGCTGCAAATACCACCAAATATTCACCTCAGCATTGGAGTGTTCACTCTTCAAAAGGGTCACAAAAAATTGTCCAAAGAACAAGTCTGCTCCCCGAATTTTGCCTCATCCAAGCTGCTCCTAGACCTCTGAATTTCCACAGTCAAACCCTACTGTTGCTGCCCCGAAAATCTCAGACATCCGAAGTTGCCTCAGTTAATAGCCTCAACAAAAACTCGTGTAAGGCAGCCCTAGTCCACCACCGAAAATCTCAGTCACTAGACTGCTGCGAAAAAATCAGACTTTAAAAAAGCTTTTACTGTTGCCTCCGAATTTACCTCGGTCAGCGAAAATATCAGAGCAAAAGTCACGAAATATTCTTGCCAAAATGAATCGTTTGACTGGGTATTTATACTAGTTTTCCACCATAAACTTTGGAGCCGACTTTCCCAAAAATAATTTTTATTTCTTAATTTGAATTTGAACTTTATTTTTTATTTAATTGTTGTAGGTTGGCCAACTTCTTCAAGGTCAACAAGGTAGTTTTGTAGGCTGACCGACTTCTTCAAGGTCAACAAGGTAGTTTTATACTTTAATATCTGTGTTGTGTCTTACCATTTAGAAATGTTTTTAAAGCTACCATTAAGCCACTAGGGCTTCCAAGGATGTGCCATGTGCAAGAGCATCATGGGCTTCAAGCTTATTATCAAATGGTAACATGGACCATTCCAAATTTCAACATCAAGCCATCAGGTGTTTCCAAGTGTTTTCATACCACATCAAGTGCAAGTAATGGGCTTCATGACCTTTGCAAGGGCATCAAGGTCTTCATCAAAGGTTCCAAGTCCACATCGTATTCATCAAGAGTACCAAAGGCTTTTTCAAGGACTTCTTCATCATGGACAAGTCTTCATGGGCATGTTCATGGGTTCCATAGCATGTCAAGGACCATACAAGGTCATCATCATCATACAAGAGCTCCATGACTCCAACAAGGGTTGCAAGGTCATCAAACCACTAAGTGTGGGTCCAAGGACTTCTTCAGGACTTCTTCAACCATCTCAACCACACCAAGAGACCTCCAAGGGTCAAGATCCATCATGACATCACCTATGGGATTGCTACGCCTTCTTCTGGGGTGCCATGAGACCATCATAGCATGAATGACCACATTATGGGTCATTAATGCTTCTACAACCCATCTAGGATTTCTCCGTCATCCACAAAGGCTTCAACACCATCTCCAGGGTCTTCAGCACCATTAGCAAGGTCTTCAGCATCTTCAGCAAGGTGGTGGCTTCAATATCCATCCTTGTGGGTACAGGGACCTTGTTAACTAGGTACAAGGTGCTTGACCTTTTTACCTTATGGTTTTATCATTTTATGTTATGACCATTGGACCATTCATTTTTATGTCTTTTATTTGGACCTTTGTTATACTACCCTACGTCATTTTTATTTTCTAAGTTTTACTTTATTAAACATTTAGACCATTGGTTATGATTTTATCTTGGACCATTTTAGTTATAATTTTTATTTGACCTATGGTACCCTATCTTAAGGATACTCAAGGTTATAAAGTTGACCTGTGTGATCTATCCTTCCATGCTCAGCTAGTTGCGTTTCTATGGGCTATGTAACCATGTATCACTTAGGGTGACCGTGTTTCCTCTATTGCTCACAGTGTCTACTCTGTTGCTCTCGCGCGATTGTTTCCTTAACATGACTGCAATCCCTTCTTTCGTGTGATTGTTCCCATCTCCCACCTGCACGGCTGTGTATTTGCTTTCAGCGGGACTGTTCACTCTTCTCCCGTGTGACAGTAAGCACCCTGCTCCAGTGTGATATGCCGTAGTGTAACCACAACGTGATCATCTATTGTTTATGAGCGTGAATGTCCTCTGCATGATGCTTCCTCCGCATACTCTACATGACTGCACCTCCATATGATTGCTTCCTCTGCGTGTGCGTAGGTCTATACCTCCGGGTGACTTCCTCATCCACATGACTGTTCATCCGCGAGACTGATTCTCTGTGTGACTATGGGTGTGTGTGCATTCTCCCCTACAGCAGCATGACTACCTTCTGTAGCAGCGTGAACTTTTCTCCCTTGCAGCACCGTGACTACTATCTATTGCAGCGTGATATTTCTCCCTTGCAGCCTTGCTGCTCTCCCTTGCAGAGTGACTTCTTTGTCATTACTCAGTGTGAATGGTTTGTCTTTACTCAGCAGACTTTGGGTCACTGCCTAGTGTGAAGTTTATCTCTGACTGTGTGTCACTGCTCCGTATGATTGTGAGTCTCTACTGAGTTTGACTGTGTACTGAGTATGATTCTGTGAAAGTATGACTGTGTGTCTCTGCATAGCATGACTGTACTGGCTATGACTATGTTGTTAAAGTCTGAGTATTAAATTGAAGTTTCTCTTCCTGCTGACTAAGAATTTGAGGTATGTTTCCTTTTGCATTAATCCTCTTTCTCAAGGTACGAAATTTGTTTACTCAGTTGACTTGTCCCTTCGGTGACAAGATCAACCTAAAGTATCTGAGTATAAGGCTGATTCAAATAATGGTTATGATTCTTTAATGCTGATATCTCATGTACAGTACTTTATCATGTTGTTACTGTACATGGTATTTGATGAATATCGAGGACCAACTTTAACGCAGTGACTAATGGAGCATTAAGTTTAAAGAGATGAAAATTGTGTTTGTTTAATTACAGTTTAAATTTATTAGAGCAGTACTATTCTGAATCTTATTTTATAATTATGTTCATGCATTAAAGTTTATTACTTACGTTAAAAACTCCTCTAACCCTAAAACTTCAACACCAACCACATCTAGTCAAGGAAAAATCATGATCCTACGAACTCTAGGGGACTAAAACACTTTCCTCTAGACATCACAAACCACGTCATTGAGGCAGCATGTCAACTCAAAACTGAACCACTAGGGCAATGTTAGCAAGGGTGTGTGAGTCCATAATACCCCATAACTTCTAAGTACCCAAGTAATTGATCCATCCAGTCTGATCTGCCTGTACTGCACCTATTATCAACGCAATAAGATGGAAATGGATACTCAAGCAGCATTAGGAGTAACATTGCCCCTCTTAGCCTAGGCTATTCTAATTTCTTCATAAGATATCCTCAGGCTCTGCACTGGTGTCTTCACAGTGGTTGACAATGGTACAAGCTCCTCTTATAATTCTGGTGGAGATTAGCATTCTCTCTTTCTGCACAGGACTGGCCTCTATTTCATTGTTTATGGCTTACCACTTTCTATGGTTTTTTACCTTCTTCCCACCAGATGAATTTGGCACTCCCATTCACACATTGCCATTATTCTTAATGTACTTACAATCCATGTTTGATGCACAGTCCATTGACATATTTTGGTCATTCCTGAACATTCTTATAAATTATTTGCTTCTGTGACCTGTTTTTATTGCTATCTACTTTTGTTTTACCTTCTTAAACATATACCGTTAAAATGTTCATAAATTCTATGCCTGAACTTATGCTTGGATCATAGATTTGTAACTGAAACTATTTTGTAGCAAGTTGTTGGAGCTCAGAATGAAATTCAGAAACAATTTTTCCACTGCCCTAAAAAGCTAGAGATCCTAGGAATAACAGCATTAATAACACACTCATTCAGAAATCCATGCCGCCATTAGCAAGAGTTGATTAAAGGCTTGTACTAGAAGGAAAATTGTGAACTGAAAGCTTGCACATATAGTTATGTCGAGTTCTTTGTATGCATAGAGCAACAGTTTTCTTTTGATTTTACAGAAAAGATATTTATTATCTTGTTTATTATGATATTATCAAATATATCATATGTACTACACTGACAATTAATGCAAGTTGGACCATGTTATGAATAACTATGAACAATGAGTAACTTCTCTGCTTTCATCTCTATAAATGATTGTGTTCTTAAAATAAGGATGTGTCCTGAGAGAGGATACCTCATCCATGCTATCGAGTTCCATGAAAAGATCTTGTAAAACTGCAAGTGATGCTTCATTTTCCCTATAAAATGACAAGAATTACAATTCAAAGCCATTAAGAGATAAGATATATTGCCCCATGCTTTCTTCATCACATCTAAAAATGCACCAAAACATAAAGTTCTATCAACAAAGTTGAGTCTTTTCAGCACTAGAATCTATGAAAATTAAACACAGCAAAAACTGATAAGACAACTACTAAGAGTTCCATTTCAAATGCTAGTTTGCTTAAGAAAACAATATGTGATGTGAAACTCTATTGATCTTGAAGGAACCCTTCTTGTCGATTGAAGAATAATATACTACATGGTTTATCATCTCCTAATGTGTGTTGCATGTTGAGTTATTTGCATCTTAGGAGGAATATACAACAAGTAACATAGGTGAGTGTGTGAGCTATGCAAGTAGATTGAACGAGGATGCATGGTTGCTCTTCCTTGATAAGTTTGGCAATTGAAATCAAGGGTTTGTAGTAGATATTATCATGTTATTCTGTAGGAATTCTACAGCAAGCATACTCAAACAAGTCTCAAGCAAAGAAGATCTAGGACACCATAGCCCAATGATCTAGAAGGCACTAGTTCTATCTTCAGTCCTCAACCATTAATTAATCTGAAAATCTATTTTGGTCTTAGCATAGAGAAAATAAAAATGAGTTGAAAAATCTAAAAAAAAAATTTAAAACAAAAAAACAAAAAATACTTTTTCTGATTTTTTTGAAATTTTATGCAAATTTTATGATTTTTTCTTTTATTCTAGGGTAATTTTTCTAAAGTTCCTACAGGCTCATTTTTTTTTCTGTAATTTTTCTGTTAATTTCCAACAACTTAAAAACCTGAAAATTTCACATTTTAGAATCTTTTACAAGTCTAAACTTCATTAAATAAATTTCTAGGCATATCTAATCAATTTCTATGAAATTTTTTATGGATTTAAAGGTCACTTAGATCATAAAAACATATTCTGGAAATTATCTTCTGGAAATTTCTATTTACAGTGCCCTATGCATTAAATCTCTGGTCTAATGTTTCATGTTATTTTCTGAAAAAATTCCAGGCTCAAATCTGAGTTTTAAGAGCTATTTCTTGCCATTTTTTTTTCTAAAATGACTGTAACAGCGATACTTTAAATTCTAGAATTTTTTTAGTACATGCATAAATGACATATTTCTCAAGTTTCTCACACATTGATTTCTGGAAATTTCTGATCTACTGTTTTAAATAAATAACAACAAGATAATGGCAATGGGATGCCTAAATAATACTAAATCTATTGTTTAGATCTTTGAATATTGATTCAGTACTTTACTATTAAAGTTTCCAGATTTCTCATGGTTATTAAGTACAAGTGTTAAGTTCATTTTCTAGAAATTATCTCAATGCTTATTAATGCTTATGGACAGTCAATGTGGTGGTGACAAATCTAAACAATAACATCTTAAGATGTGGAATTTGAAACAAGTCATTTTCGTTGAAGTGACACAATTCACTGCAACCCAAGTGGATAACTTAATAAAGTCTAAGTGACATCCTTTTGTACAGATCTTTATCTCTCCAGGAGGGTGTAATGTTCCGTTTTTGATAAACAGGGAATTGACCGAGGACCTTTAATACCGGGAGCATATTAGGACAATTATTCAGTCATCAATATAGTAAAGAGGGCCATCAGAGTTATTATCATAAAGAATGCAGGACTTATTTCTTCAGTGTTAAAGTCAACATTAAATTAAAATTGCATGCATGCAAAAGTGAAGTGAAAACCCTAAAAGTGACATGCAAACCCTAAAAGCATATGATCATCTATGCTTTTGAGACGAAAGAAGATATCTATTATTATTATTGTTGATTTGGATCTTTTGAGTAGCAGCACAGCGTGCAGCCGCGGCAGTTGGGGTTGAAGACGGCGTCTTCACCTAACGAGGGTTCGGCAATGAGATATCTGCCCTAGTCTCCTACAGGGTAGGCCATTCAGGTCCACCATCAGCTCTTCATCTTTATTCTTTCATATACAGCTATTTGGCATCCATCGGAAGATTATTTGCAGGAACACGTGTGCAGCTGGGAATTTAGTTGGAAAACCCCAAAGCATTCGTTGGGTCTCCGGATCTCAGTTTATCTTCTGAATATTAGCATCATCTTCATCAGCAGGATCATCCTATGGTATTGGGTGATCATCAGCATCCAGTTTGCTCATTCGGAGCAGTTCTCATCAGTTTCGTGTAGCTCGGGGCGTGAGCAGCTAAACAGGTAAACCAATTCGCTAGCCTACCTAGAGGGGTCAAAACCTCTGCATGCTCTAGTCATTCTCTCCGACACGGGAAGACCTTCATCCCGGCAAAACCTCGTCTTCATCAGGCAGCTCCTTCACCAAAAACGTCACCTTCAGCTAAGGAAGGGGTTCGTGCTGTTGGGCAGTAACACCAGAGGAAGGGAACACTAATTCTTCATCAGTTCAACTCTTTATGCATGTGTATTATCTCGGAGAGTATTATCAGGTTGATTATCAGTGATAAGCGTTGATCTTCTCTCTGCAAATCTCTGCCCTAGTTTAGCTATAATTTAGGGTCATTGTTCCAAAACCTTGCATGAAACATTTTATTCAGTATTCTTGCATACTATCAGTATACAAGTGAGCCCTAGAATAGAAAACAGTAGAATATCAGTACTTGGGATATTATAGTGGTATCAGAGCATGATCCTTGTTAGTTGTGGGCACATAACAACGGAATAAAAGTGCATGTTGATGCATGCTTGTACATGCTAAAGCATGTCAGAGATGTTGGTGAAGAGCATGTCAGAACAAAGGTTTTTCTTTGCCAACTTGTGAGGACATGAAGACAATGAGAAGGATCTTGACTAGAAATTTCTAGAGGTTAGCAACACTTCAACACTTTCCTCGATATCAGGACTATCTAGCCTTGGGTGATGAGGTATGTGCAGCATTGTCCTTTCAAGACTTTTACACCATCAAGTTCGGGAGCCAGCCCAATGATTTGGATGAGGATCTCCTTAAAGACATAGTTGGGGGAGTGAAGAAAGATGAGCATGAAGTACAGGTTGTTGGTGAGCTTGATTTTGGAGTTAATAGTACATGATGAGGATGTGCATGAGGAGATAGCATTAGAGCCATCCTGTGAGTCTAGTGACACAAGCACATTTGCTAGTCAGATTGTGGACAAGCCGTGTGATGAGTTCGAGTTGGTACACTATTCATGACCTACAGCAGGAGTCCAGAAAGTTATGACAGGCGAAATACATGAGGTGTAAAGCAATGAGCACAGTAGTCGAGACAGTGGGCAATCACACATGGAGGTTAGGGAGAGTTTATACATGCATGAGATAGAGCTTCCAGATGATAGTCACCGAAAGAAGATTGAACATGTTAAAGAAAGCATTCTAGCAATGAAAGAGAGGACGATACTCCGAGACACCATAGTACAACGAGATGTTGAGCTTACAATTCTTCGAGTTGTATGTACCGAGTCAACGGTCAGGCTTTTTAGTATTGCAGAGCAGTTGGATTCCTTGATGGGGCAGCAGAAGAAACATACTATTGCATTTCAAAGCAGACCTCTTCAGGAGTACATAGACAAGGCTTACAGTAGCTTGAATCCACATTTGCATAATGGCGGATGGTTTTTACAAGTTGGCCAAGATCGAGAAATTGGGCAGCAGTACATGAGCATTCCAGTTGAAATCAGAAGGGCAGAATGTCAGCTTGGTAAGATTATTCCTTGTCATGGTACTTATGGACAAGGTCCTTTTTGGGGGTTGGATGAGAGAGAGATTAAGAGTTGGTGTCCTATTGAGTGGGCGATTCTTGGGAAGACATTCCTAGCCATTGGTATATTCCCACAAGAGCCTTGGGATATTTGGGATGAAAGATGCACAAGTTTGCATTGGGATCTAGGTGGGAGACACTATGAGGGATGGATACAATGTTTACTGATGGGATTACTTGGGATTGTACAGGATGCTCCTTGTGTCAATGCTACGTAGGGTAGCGATGGATGCATTTTGACCTCTGCAATTCTCAAATTGATTTGGGACCCTGGGATTACAGTGATTAGCAATTTAGTGATTGCTAGAGGATGCTTTCAGGAGGTCTCTTGTGATGGTACCTCGTTTACACCGTGGTTAGTTACTCTACTTCTAGGAGGCTCCCATGGGATACCTTGTAATGGTACCGTGCAGTGCAGTGCTTTGAGCAGAGGGTGCTACAGATCTCCTGGGATCATCCCCGGATTCACTTGGTTCAGTTTGATTGATTGTGGAGTTGCGTTGGAATTGCCTGACGACAAGCAATCTTTGGCGAGGGAGGACTATAATGTTCTGTTTTTGATAAATAGGGAATTGACCGAGGACCTTTAATACCGGGAGCATATTAGAACAATTATTCAGTCATCAATATAGTAAAGAGGGCTATCAGAGTTATTATCATAAAGCATGCAGGCCTTATTTCTTCAGTGTTAAAGTCAACATGAAATTAGAATTGCATGCATGCAAAAGTGAAGCGAAAACCCTAAAAGTGACATGCAAACCCTAAAAGCATATGATCATCTATTTAAGAAGGGTTATGGGACTAAAGAAGATATCTATTATTATTATTGTTGAGTTGGAGCTTTTAAGTAGCAGCACAGCGTGCAGCCGGCGGCAGGTTGGGGTTGAAGACGACGCCTTCAGCTAACGAGGGTTCAGCAGTGAGATATCTTCCCTAGTCTCCTACAGGGTAGGCCATTCAGGTCCACCATCAGCTCTTCATCTTTATTCATTCATATATGACTATTTGGCATCCATCAGAAGATTATTTGCAGAAACACATGTGCAACTGGGAATTTAGTTGGAAAACCTCAAAGCATTCGCTGGGTCTCTAGATCTCAGTTTATCTTCTGAATATTGGCATCATCTTCATCAGCAGGATCATCCTACAGTACTGGGTGATCATCAGCATCCAGTTTGCTCATCTGGAGCAGTTCTCATCAGTTTCGTGTAGCTGGGGGCGTGAGCAGCTAAAGAAGTAAACCAATTCGCTAGCCTTCCTAGAGGGGTTAGAACCTCTGCATGCTCCAGTCATTCTCTCTGACATGGGAAGACTTCATCCCAGCAAAACCTCGTCTTCATCAGGCAGCTCCTTCACCAAAAACGTCACTTCCAGCTGAGGAAGGGGTCCGTGTTGCTAAGCGGTAGCACCGGAAGAAGGGAGCACCAGTTCTTCAACAGTTCAGCTTTTTATGCATGCGTATTATCTCTGGAGTATTATCAGGTTGATTATCAGTGGTAAGTGTTGATCTTCTCTCTGCAAATCTCTGCTATAGTTTAGCTATAATTTAGGGCCATTGTTCCAACACCTTGCATGCAACGTTTTATTCAGTATTCTTGCATATTATCAGTATACAAGTGAGCCCTAGAATAAAAAACAGTAGAATATCAGTATTTGGGATATTACAGAGGGAATCATTCATTTACACAATCTCATACGTTAATCAAGTATAATTGTCACCATTAATAATAGTGACTTGTGGATGATTTTGGGCAATGAGCCATCTCTTTTAAAAACATTTTATTCATTATGGTACATTGTTGATTTTATTTTTGCAAGCTGTCTTATTATGTCCATGAATATTTTACCTTGAGCAATAATGGTTATGAAGCAATTTATGTTTTGAGCACCTTTAATGCAATTTGCTAAATTTATTTTTAGTGAGCTGATTAACTTGGTTGTGTACTTCTAGATCTCAAACCTAAACGTCATGAAATCCTCTCAGCCTTAATAGGGAAGAAGCCTCCCTTAACCTAGAAGTGGCTTAAGACGTGGGAAAACTTAAAACTAAGGTGATAGTGGTGATAGTTTTCCGTAGTTGCATGTCAAAACACTAGCGGATTGAGACGTCACCAATAAAGTGTCAAATTGAGGTGTAACACTGAATTTGGTACTATTTGATGGATTGCACATTGCTTGAATTATGTTTTAGTTTTTGAGACAAATATGAAGTATCAAATTTTATATTATCATATTTGATGAAATGAATGGATGGATAAAATTGTTGTTTTATAGAATTATGAAATGTCATAATATTTTTTGCACAAAAATGTTCTATTTTGAATTTTTCTTTTTTCAATTCATCAAGTTTTTCCAAGTGATGAACATTTCATTGATTACATTTTCTAGTATTATCTTGAATTCATGTGGGTGAATGAGCTGCAAACATATCACCCACGCCTTGTAACGTTGTTCCTCTATTCCAAAACTATGCAAATAAGGTGGGGAAATTGGGTGCAACATAGATTGCCATCAACCACCGTACGAAAAAATGGGCACCAACATTGAATATTCAAAATGGCAACATCCATTATCAACAAGCTAGTTACACAATCCTATAGTGTTTCTTGGGGTGATCAAATTCCACTTTACAAGGTTGTGTGTAATGCCCTTCTGACTTCATGCATAGATGTGTATGATCTTTCTTAAATTGCCTCATATCCTCCCTTAATTAGATAAGGTTAGCAGTTAGGGCTGAGTCCCATAATATAATTATTTTATATCCTAAGTACTAAACAAATCCCACAAATCTCAATACCCACCATCACCAATGACATTAAGAAAACTTAGACAAATAAAATACATGTAATGCAACTGTCAGAATATAAATAGCAACATAAAACCTTAAATTTTTTCAACCATGGATTAATTACAAAACAAGCTATACTCAATATACTAATAATAGTTCATTCACTAAAATTGATCCATTGCAAAATTTACCCTTTTACCAATAAAAACACAAATACCAGCATTTCGATCATCAAATGTAATATTTCAATATGCAATACGACATACAAATTGATCATTTGACATCACAACTGCAAAAATAAAACAGTCTAGTTTGAGAGGAACTAATTTGAATAAATAGATTTTACAAGAAGCAAACCAAAATTGACCTTTGTTTAATTGCTTTATATGCATCCGAGAAGTTGAATTCCCTCAAACATTCCTCCCTAAGCTCCAATAGGTTGGCTAGGCCCAACTTTCCATAAGCTGCAGGTTCCTCCATTAACCTGGGAATTATTGATTAGCACAGCAGTGTAGTTAAATGAATAAACAATCATTATTAGTTCAAACTTCAATAAACATTATTCTAAACTATCACCATCCACTACCAATATTACATGTAATGACAAATTCAAATGACATGTACACCACCAAATAAATTATTGCCACTGAATATTATACCAAATGCTTTTGATGCATCCAAGATTGGATAAAAAGTTGGCATGAGATTTATCTTGCTACTTTGATCTGTAACCACAAGTACATTACAACACACTACTCATGCTAGTCACATTTAATATCATATACAAGTACCATTATCCATACCACATACCTTGCAAGGTGAGCACGAAATGCACGAGCAAAAGCATCCCCCCTCCTTTTAGCATCAGCAGTGCCACCTTCACTAGCTACAGCCTATTGAAGAATTCTAGTGTTAGTATTTGAAAAAAATAGTGGAAAATAACTGTAGATAAACCACTAACTTTAATGACCTTCCTCTCAAATCATTAATTACTTATTTTGAGCACTAATTTACATTGTTTATCAACAAACTAGCATACTATATTGGTATGTAAAATACGAGTTATTGTAAGCAAATGGCCTAAGCTCTATTAGTTATATGGGAGAATGGATTATATTATACATTTATACCCTTAGAGACAATAAGTAATATGGATGCCTCTATAACTTTATTTATTATCTATTAACATGGCCTTATGATAGTTGTGAATCGTGCTGCTTTAAAGAATTTATCTACTATGAAAGAGTATTAGATTATCACTACCTATAGCACTTGATAATATCAAATTATGAATCCTTAAAAGTCGTACTTAACACCCAACTGTGTTACCGTCTCCAAACCTCAGTGGCATATGAGCATATTTACTATTTAGAACTATACATTGTTCAACACCGCTTACAAGGCTTGCAAGGTTCAGGTTCACTAAATTTGTTCTTGACTGGAAAATGAATCTTATTATTATTACATTGTTGCACTTAGAAAAAACATTTACATTCAATGCATACAAGTCAATGTGCCAAGAAGCAACTATAGAAACTGTCATTCACAACATATGCAACAAAGGCTAAAATTATTGCCTTAGCCCTAATCTCAAGCAAGTGTGCCTCCCTATCAAAAATGCCAATTATAGGTGAGACCTAAACTACCACTTTGAATATTTTGGTCTCACCCAAATAAAGATGGAGGTATCCTCATTGAATGTGCATCAACATCTTTTCCATTAAAAGCAGATCCATGCCAGTGTTATAGTGTTCAATAACCATCTACCATATTGTCTGATCATCCACATATCTTTTACTAACAATCTGCCCAAGATTGCCAAATCAATGTAATTCATAAAGTTCAACTTCACCCTTGAAGGTTTCTAGGATCTTGGCCCTAGAATGTTCAGGCATAGGATTGCTGTAAAATAAAGTACAAAAGAGCAGCAGATAAGATAAGATAAGATAAGATAATTTTATTAATGTCCACTAATGACCACAAAGTAGGTCAACGGGACTGTCGATTACAATGATACTTTATGCATGTGGGAGGATCAATCGATCTCCCTTAAAGGAAATACAATATAAGCGATAAAATCGAAAGAAGCAAAGATGTACAAAGCGAGCTAGGCTGAAGCATGGAAGAGCTCTTGCTCTAGTTCCAATCATGTAGCCCTACACAGAGGCGAAGAAGCTCAGGTGAACAGGATTCGAGAGCCGAGAAGACCGAGGGAGGTCTGGTACTCCTAACATCTGAGGCTGAGCGAGGAAAACTGAGAGAACTGTAAAAGTGTCTATTGTCCCGAGTCGGGGCTGGCAGGCGCGGGCTACCCTCTAGAGTGATGTTGGTGGGGTCTGGAGGGTCCTGATCGCTTCCTGGGGGGAGGTCTGGTACGGAGCTGCCACTGAGATCTCGAGGGACAAGAACCCTCAGCCCTTACTGATCTAGGAGCTGAGTCGATATCGAGGTCAGTAGATCTCTTAGTGCCCCTGGAAGACGGTAGTATGCTAAAGAACACAGTCATCCGCTGCGTGGTGTCTGGTCTAGTGAGAGGCTAGACAATCTACGCTCGAAACCTAAGAGACTCCTAAATATAAAGCGCTAGACATCTCTGGTCAATGTATCTGAAGAGAGCAGCTAGAGTTTGGGGCCCCCTGAACAGGCAATAGAAGCATCCTCTGATCTCGTAGTAAACAGGGCATCTGAAGATAAAATGTGACTCAGTTTCCACTTCCTATAGATGACATAGTTGGCAGATCCTATCTGATCTATCGATCTGATCGTCTAACTCTACCCCGACTCTATGTGATCCTACCCTGAACTGTCCGAGAGGGATTCGAAGGGCATGCATCCAGTGACGAGGCGTATACTGGAGCCGGACAATGAGCCCATCTTTGATCTCCAAGAAATGTTCGGCATAAAAGGCCATCTTTGCGCGCAATCCTCCCAGAGGATTGATCCAAGTGACCTAGACAAACTGCTTGTAGATATCCTCTCTGATGATCTTATTCAACTCTTGTCGGATAGGTAGAAGGTGACGCGGAGCATCCAGAAAAGGTACAATATTTCACTTCCAAACAGCCCCAAACTTCTAGGCAATTCAAGTAGAAAAGATACCAAACACAAGGATAAGTTTCAACCCTTCTAGGGCAACTTAGCAATTAATAACCAGATATGAAAAACACTTTACAGCAGCAATAACCACAATACAACAGCAGTAAAATCAGCCCCTTATCTTTTTTATTTAGATGTCAAATCACTTAACAATTTGTCCTTTTACTTATATCAAATCAGCAAGACATATATAATTGTAAATGAGAATGAATAAAAAACACATATTGCTGAAATTCAAAGTTGAAAATTGCACAAGTATAGCACAGCTGGACACTTCATTAATATCCTCAAGATGAAGTACATGTAAATACAAATGCCTTCTCTCAAGGCTAGTACAAATCATGCCAACTCTCCAAAAACCCTAGCTAGGGTAAATCATCAAAACCCTAGCAACCAAGGATATCCAATATGTTTTCTTTCTTGATGTGTCTTCGTCTTCAATTCTCATTTCATAGGCCACAAGAGTCCCATGTAGCTGATCTACTGTCATAGTCTTCAGATATGTTCTTTCTTCTAGGGTAGAGATCTTAGGATTGAACCTTTTGGGAAGAGTCCTTAGAATTTTCCGAACAACTATGACCTCATCAACTTCTTCTCCCAAACCTCTAATGGTATTCACAAGTTGATCAACTCAAAGAATATAAGTCGCGATGTCTTCGTCCTCATTCATTCTCAGATGTACAAATTGTCCTCTGTACGTTTGAAGTTTGGCTTCCTTGACTTTACTATCTCCTTCATATGTGGTTTGGAGTTTGTCCCACATTTCCTTTGTAGTATTACTTCTCCCCCTATCATATCGTTATGGCACTCATGATAGGAATAGGCTTGCTGTTATATATTTTGCTTCGATGGTTGATAACGACATTGAAGACTGTTTTTTACTAGACCAAGATACTACACAATTGCCTAGGAAGAATGTTGTTCCATTAGTGCTTCTTCTATCGTTAGCACA
Organism: Pseudotsuga menziesii; assembly: GCA_001517045.1. Taxonomy (NCBI): domain Eukaryota; kingdom Viridiplantae; phylum Streptophyta; class Pinopsida; order Pinales; family Pinaceae; genus Pseudotsuga; species Pseudotsuga menziesii. Next base: position 133,750 of record LPNX010751521.1, on the reverse strand, counting down.
TCCTGCCCAATCTGCATCTGAATAAGCCATCAATGTTAGCTCATTTCCTTTTGGATACCAAAGTCCATAGTTCCTTTGAGATATCTGATGAACCTTTTAACTGCTATGATGTGAGTTTCTTTTGGAGCAGCTTGGAATCTTGCAACTTGTCTAACAGCTTGCATCACATCTGGCCTTGAGGTTGTTACATATAGTATACTACCAATCATTGAACTATAAAGCCTTTGATCAACTTCTTCAGATTCATCTTCCTTGCTTAGCTTACAACCGGTGATCATAGGAGTACTCACAAGTTTACAATCTCCCATCTTGAATTTCTTTAACATTTCCTTAATGTACTTTTTCTGAGCAATAAAAATGCCTTATGTTTGTTGAGATATCTAAAGTCCCAAGAAGAAGGTTAACTCACCGAGCAAAGACATCTCAAACTCTTTCTGCATGTCCTTAGCAAATTGTTGACTTAGTGAATCATCATCACTCCCAAAGATGATATCATCTACATATACTTCAATGATGAGTATGTTGTCGTCGTCTTGTTTGATGTACAAATTGTTGTCTACACTTCCCCTATTAAAGCTTTGTTGTTGCAAGTACCTATCCAATCTGGAGTACGAAGCTCTAGGAGTTTACTTTCGGGCATTTAAATCCCTTCTTAGTCTGCATACATGGTCCTTGTTTTCTGAAAGTTGAAACCCTTCTGGTTGTTCGACATAGACTTCTTCTTATTCCCCATTCAGAAAAGCTGATTTTACGTCCATCCGAAACACTTTGATGTCTTTGGAGCAACCATAAGCCAATATCATTCTGATAGCTTCCATTCTAGCTACTAGTGTTTCTCAAGGTCTATTCCTTCAATCTAAGCATAGCCTTTACAAACCAATCGGACCTTGTTTCTGATTACCTGTCCATCTTCATCCATTTTGTTTCTGAAAACCCACTTTGTGCCAATCACATTCTTGTTATTTGGTCTAGGAACAAGTTCCCATGTTTTATTTCTTTCAATTTGATCTAATTCTTCTTCCATTGCTTTGACCCAATGCTCATATGTGTTGGCCTCTGTAAAATTTCCTGGTTTAATTGTAGATAATATAGAGAAGTGTACCTGTTCTTTTCTTCCAAATTGTCTTCTTATAGTTCCTATTCCGACATCCTTATCACAAATAATTTGATCTAATGGATGGTTCTTTTGGTACCAGTTCTTAGGAATCTGTTGAACCCTTTGTTCTTCTTGTTCCACAATTGGTTGATTATGTTCTTCATCTTCCGTAAGTTGTTCCTCATTCTCATCTAGTTATTCTTCCATTTTAACTTCTTTATATCTTTCTGATCAGAAACTTCCTTTTCTTCATCGTTCGATTCTTCTTAGTCTTCTCTGGACAATGTTAGTCTGCCCTCATCTATTTTCACATTGATGCTTTCGATTATCTTGTTTGATCTCAAATTGTAGCATTTGTAAGCTTTCTGTTTGGACGAATATCCATCGAATATGCCCTCATCTACTCGAGAATCCAATTTTCCAATCTTCTTATCTTCTCTTTTGATATAACACTTGCTTCCAAATATTCTAAAGTGTCGTACATTTGCCACTCTTCCTGTCCATAGCTCGTAGGGAGTTTTATCAGTTTTGCTTCTGAGCAATCCTCTGTTCGTGATGTGTATTGTTGTATGAACTGCTTCTCCCTAAAATTTGTCATTCAACTAAGATTCATTCAACATGGTTTTGGCCATCTCCATTACTAATTTGTTCTTTCTTTTAGCAACTCCATTCTGCTGAGGTGTTATGGCTACTGAAAACTGTCGTTTTATTCCATGTTCTTCACAGTATCTGTTGAATTCATCTGAAGTAAATTCTCCACCGTTGTCAGATCTGAAGCCCTTGATTCGTGATCCTATTTCATTCTCGACCAGTTCCTTGAAAGTTTTGAAACATCCAAAAGCTTTTGATTTCCTGTTGATAAGTCATACCCATGTCATCCTGGTATAGTCATCAATAAGTAGCATTAAATATTGTTCACCATTCAGTCCTTTGTTCTTTGTTGATCCACATTGGTCAGTGTGAACGAGGTCCAAAGGTTTTGTAGAAGAATGCTCTTTTGTCTTGACGTGTACTCTTGTTTGTTTTCCATGTTGACACTATTCACATACTGAGTTAGCAGGCTTTGTAACTTCTGGCATATTCTTGATCACACATCTGACTGACGCTAAGCAGAATATGCTTCATGTTGTCTAGAAGCAAGACATTTTCAGCCAGGGATTTTTTACTTCCATGCTTTAGTGTGCCTTTCCTCAACACTTTTGCTAAATCGTTATTTCCGAAATAGACAAATCCTTTATCCTTTTCAATATTAACAAAAGAACTTTTGTTACTTGTCATATGCTTGGAGCAACCGCTATCAACATACCATTATCCAAAGCTATTATTCTCAGCTTGAAGAGCAATTCCACATTCATATCCATTTGAGTTGTCCTTGCGTTTGATCTATACCTTATGATGTTCCCCCCTTTGATTGTTGGGCCTTTCCTCATTTCTTACTATTGGTATCTTCCATCTGCAATCTCTGGCTATATGTCCAAAGTTGTTACACTTGTAACATTCTATTTCTAATCTCAAGGAACCAAATCTGTTGCTATACTATGGCCATCTGAGGCTTGCAGAGTTATTCCTTGTTTCAAACTTTCTTCTGTGAAAACAGTTAACAACTTTGTCTCCAAATCTTCCACATGTAAAATAATGCCCATAAAAGAAATGTTCATACAGGGGAACAAATAAAAGAGTTGTTCTTCTGAGATCTGGTCTTTCTGTTGGCCCTCCTTTTGATATGGGTTGTTCTAGTTGGCATTCGATCTCTTCCGCAATAGTGGAATGTTTGACAACTTCTACATAGCTTCTTGGCTTCTCTTCATTACCTGTTGTCATTGAGCTTGAGGGCTCATCGGTATTTTGCTTGTATCCTTTATCAGTCTTGTCGAAGAATGAATTTTGATTGTTGATAATTTGTTGTAGAATCTTTGAGTTGTTTTCATAACTCTTGCCGATATCTTTCGTCTATAATTTTGTTTTTAGAGATACTATCTTAGCTTCACGATTTTTTTTTCTTTCATATTTGTCATCAGTTGTTCAGTAAGAGAGTCTTCAATTATTTTGGATTCTTCCAGTTTGATCTTCAGGTCAACAATGATTTGCTCAAAACTTTGTGCCTCTTCCTTAAGCACCCTGTTCTCCTTCATTACTTTCTTCAGATCCTTCAAGGCGCTTATAAGTTTTGCTTCAAGATCTACCTCTTCTTTAGTTTCGGATTCTTCATCACTATTAAGAACCTCATTTGAGTCTAATGCCATGAAGAGTACTATTATCACATTTATAGTAGCCAAGCTACCATATTCTATTTTTCAGATACAGTACATTTTTCAGCCAGATCTCTTACATATGAGATGCTGAGATGAGCAGTTTTGACGAATCATTATTTTGTTAGTGGACTATTATACTCTCCCATGTCAGGACTGAATCTCAGGACACTCAGATTCGAGGACTGATGTAGCCATTTAGTCATTTGCAGAGCAGTTAGTGACGCCCAGACTAGTATTAGTGTTTTCTCATTGGACAAATGATGGTTCAGATGGATTATTTGCATGGTTATGACTCAGCATTTATTATATTGTGTTATGGTTATCATTGCTCTTATACTCGTCTTTGTGACATGTACTAGCATTTAGAGTCATGATCTGGCGGTCATAAATATATGGACTTGGATGTATTTGTATCAACGTTACCAGAAGCGGACCGGAACCGGAAAAACCGACCGGTCAACCCGGTTCCGATGGGTTTCCAGTCCGAACCAAACCATCGAACCGTTTTGGGTCGATTCGATACCAAACCGGCTGGGTTGGTCCATGAACTGCCTTGTTCGGTATCGAACCGCCCGGTTCGGTATCGAACCGGTCCAAAACCGGTTTTCTCAGAAAACCGGCCGGTCCGTACCAGCAATCACCGAAGATTGTGAAGTTCTTTTTGCCCAAATGATGTACACTAATTGATGGAAAAAAAACTTTGTTTTTCAACACTTATACAGTAACACAATAATAAAGGGAAGCAAACAGTCCTTAACTCAAATGTGGCCAATTTTTGCTACCATGCATAGGTCTGATTTTGTCATACGAAAAACTTGAATCATCAAATAAGAAATAACATGAATTGGAGTATCTAAAACTCCGATATAAGTTTTGTATTCAGTAAACAACAACAAGATTAGCTCCTCCAGAAATTTGAGTGCCAACTTTTAGCCTCAGACTACAGTCCAAACTTAATGCAGACTTGTTATTGATGTTATATGAAATCAGTACAATCCCACAGCTAAAAGACAGGATGGATTCAGAAAAACACTGAAAGCAATTGTAGTCTTGCAGCCAGCCACGAGAGTTGCCATACAGGACAATAGACTGAATGGTCGCTGAGAAACAATTTGCAGACCGACTTTAAGATACATTCCATAAATTTACAAAAAGCTCTGGTGAAGATCCTCTTCTACTTTGTAAGAGGGAAATGACATTTCTAGACTCTAGTAGACCTCACAATATAGTCATCGGATCCTAAGACAAGATATTCATACAACATAAATCTTCAAGGCTTAGGCAGTGATAGAAGTAAAGCACCATCTTGTTGATCACAATAATAGACCACGTGCTTCACTCTACTAAAGCAAGATCTAGACATGAAGAAAATGAATGTATATCTCTATCAAATTGTAGCACCTGCTGCAGTGTTTATTTCTCAAAAACATTCAAGAATTGACTCTAGTCTTTTATATAGGCCATTTAGAGCCTTTTTGTTGATGTAATTTGATGCAGACATGGATTGCACTCAATGTTAAGTGCTATTTTGGTTCTATGAACTCTTATATGCTATATACATGAGAAACTTTGCATATTTTGTGTATAATGGTTTGAACTCACATGGATGCACATGAATATTATAAAAAAAGAAAAAATTTGAATATTTTATGTATTTTTGGTGGACCGGTTTTATGATCCAGTTTTTTACGCGGTTTTTTACTGGTTCTGGTCCGGTTCCAGTTTTGAGGGTCAAACAGTTCGGTTTTTGTAACCTTGATTTGTATTATGTATTGATGTCCCTACTTAGACTTGGAAGTTCCTGATCTATACTCATTGGTTTTACCCTCCCTAGGGAGAATAGAGGTAGTCATTCCCACCATACTCTGGCTTCCTAGTGTTGGCTTCATTATTCATTGTCTCCACCCATCCATTTCCTTCCAGTTTTGTTTTAACTCGACTTACTACTTGACTTGTGGCATGGAGGACCTTTCCCCGCTAGAACCTTTGTTGGACAAACCTCCTTGTTTATATTGTGTCTCGGCACTGAGTTGGTGAAAGAACTTGCCTGTGGTGAGTTGGATTGTATGCCTAAATCATTCTAGTCGGTTGTCCCGATGTTTGGCACTGTGCAAAACTCCCCCTGGTCACTTGAGATGTTGTTGGCTAAAACTGAAAGCTCATGTACTGCTTGTATTGGAAATATTTATATATGCGCCCATGAAAAATATAAATTCTAAATTGTGTTTCTTAACATATGTGAGCAAAGGGAAAGAGTAAGAAAATGCTAAAATACCCCATGAAGGGTATAAGAAAAGGTCCCAAAAGCAATGGTTAAATATATGCAATATCCAAATATTGCTGACCTTGTAAATTTGAATATGTCCTGGATGAAAGCTGCGATTAGTTGTGCTTTTAAGCACTGGTGAAGTCCCAAAGGGTCATATAGGCCAAAAAGGCCATGGAAATAAAATTGATGGTCCTAATGAAACTGGATCAAACTTGATGTAGACATGATGCCTAAGTTAAATAAGAACTCTCTAAACAACTCAACCATTTGTGAGGCACTATCATTCCTTGTGTTGTTGTTTGTCTAGCATGTCATTATAGTGAGTTTTCCCTTTCCATATCCAAAGTGTCATGATGTTAAGTAGGTAGTCATCCTTCACCCTTCACTAGCAAATTGACCACAACTATGAAGTGAGTATAGTCCTGAAAGTCTAGTCTGAGTAATAATAAATAAAACCCTATATATGTATTTGGTTGATGTATCGCCAGTGAGATGACTGCTACTTGTTGTGATTGTTGCTTAAATGATTTGTAGAGCATGTCTTAGCCTTATAACACTTGCAGCAGATGGATGATAGTCTGAGTTATATTATTGGTGTTTGGTCATTTACAGATGATTATATTGTATATTGGATATGGTTGATGATTAGGTAGAGACCTAGAAAGAGTATGAGTATACACCCTAGATGGATTTGGACTCTCTGAGTCTAATGAGATAGCTTATTTTCAGTTTCGGGCACTTGCAGAGATGATCAGGCTCATTTTACCCTTGTGGTGCAGTTTTGCTCCATAGGATGATGTGTCTGAGCATGGAGATGTTTTTATTGGATCTCCTAGGGCGTTGTATGAGGCATAGGGGATGCAACCACTTGATTGTAGCATAGTACCCCCATTCCAGAGAGCCTGGTGGGCTCAATTGGACAACGCAGGCACCCTAGGAGGCTGTTTTGGCAGGTTCACATTTCCCGAGGCAAATAAAAAAATGATTAAATGGCTATTGAAGAAATCGATTTGGGCTATTGAGGCAAGGAAATCACATGGGATGAGTCATGATGATGAGAGTGATGTCCTCGCACCTTCTCCAGCAGTTGCAGCACCTGATTGGGCCCAAACCTATTTTTCGGGCATTTTTATATTTTCTAGAGCTTTTGAGGAGGCTCACGATTTCCTCAAGGAGGCACAAAGTCAAAAAATTAAAATATTATATTATTTTATTGTGCCATGGGGAACCGAGAGGGAGTTAGTTAACACTCCATGGACCCACCATGTGCTTCATTTATTTCTTGTTGAGTGGGGTACCCTCTTTATGGGTGATCTAGTCCACTTTTGTACTTTATGGTTATATTGATCCATGTATTGTATGTTGAGCTCATCTCTTTTAATCTTAGCCAGTCATATCTTTTAATCTTAGCCACTAGTTTTGAAAGTGGTTAGGATTTTGGTTCTCTCATTTCTATTTAAAGGAGAGAGCTTCTCATTTGTAATGGGTTTTGGCTCTTGGATCTGGATAATAAAAAAACTTTTCTTGTTGATATTTTTTGGATCTCCTTTGCATCTGGTGTTCTTAGATGGTGATTGGAAAGTCTTTTGCTTCCTAGCATTCGGGAAATTGTTGCAAGATCTATATATTTTTTGGAATCTTTGTCTTGTCTACAGGAGGGCGACTTCAACTTGGGCGTTTTCGCAAGGGGACCTCAACTCGCTTGGATTGTCTTCATTTTTTATCAGGGGGTTTTCATTAGCGTCATTGCGATTTATGATTTTCTCTTGCTATTTTTCTGTAGTATTTAGTTTTTTTCTCATGTGGCAGCAAATCTGATATGCTTGACGTTTGTTGTGCAAAAGAGAGGGCACATTGACTCCTTGGGGCTAAACGTTGGACATAGAAATTGCTCAAAGCTTCTCAAATTGATCGAGATAGCAAGGATCATCATCATCAAGGCATCTACAAGGTTTTCCATGTAAGATCTACAGGTTGGTTCTTTTCTTCCATGATCTCAATCCATTGTACCTGTTTTTCTTCAATTTACTGAAAACTCCAAAATATTAAAAAATCCAAAAATACTTAATCGGGGAACCGTTCGATCTTTGGACAAACCACTGCTGGGTTTTGTAGATCGGGCATCCCTCTCACCATTTCATCTTCAATGTTGTCCAAAAGGTTGCTAGTTTGCCCTAGATCTGAAAAACTGACTGTTAGAACCCCAACGCCCCCACTGAAATTTTGACTTTTCCAGATCTGACTTTTTCTGAAAAATAACCACTTGGGTTCGTAGATCGGGTCCTCCTTACTCCAAAACACCTCCAACGCTGAGCTAGTTGCTGCCAGGTGGCCCTAGATCCGAGAAACTGACTTTCAACACCCTAGCACTCCTAGTCATTTTCTGACTTTTCCGGATCTGATTTTTTCTGCAATTTTCCAACTTGGGTTTGAAGATCAGGTCATCCACATCCCATTTCTCCTCCAACACTGAGCTGATGCCTCCCAGATTGTCCTAGATCTAAGGATCTGTCCCTCCAAACCCTAGCACTAGCCCTCCTTCTGTCGGTTTCCCCTACAAATTGAATTTTTCGGGCCAAACACTTTTCTGGGTCCATAGATCAGGGCATATCCCAAGTGGGTTTACTCTAACGCTGTGCAAATATTGACTCCATTGCCCAAGGATCAACAGGAACTGATCTCTAAGCCTAGCGCTAACCCTCTCTTGACCTCTTTTCCCTGAAAGTTGACTTTTCTTTGATGACTTAGGTACTTTGACATAGTCACATCTTTCATTGAGTCTATCCCTTTGGTACTAGATAGTCCCAGCTCTGTCCTTCCTCACCCTACATTGGTTACGTTTCCCAAGGCAGCGGTTATCTTCATCGGTTGCTAGTACCTCAACCCCAAATCTTGTGTCCACCCCATAAGTTACCTTGGTTCCACTTTAGATTGGACTTAATACTTCTAAAACCCTAATGCAAAGCCTTGGCACACCTGGTAACATCTCCCATAGATCTAAGGTCTTCAATTACCTTACACCTTACGTACCTCAAACCTACTTTCTCTGATCTGGTGTCTAGGTCTGATCTTTCCTGTCGGGAGTAGATCTGGGTCTCCCCCTTTGTTGTCTCAGACTTAGATAACATAAAGCAAAGACTGCCTTGATTGGCGTGACAACCATCCATTTGGGAGTCTAAGCAGTCTTGGTTCCATCTCCTTAGTTGCTTGCCCCTCTACCATCCATCCTGGATCCACCATACATAAGCAACTACAAGGTTGGTGATAACAAGTACCTTCGTTGGTTCACTTTCATTGTCATAGTCATTGTCACTGTCATTGTCAGAGTCCTCACTGGATGAGCAGTTGTCTATTTTTGTATAGAGACTTTTCTTCTTTGCAAACTTACCTCTTTTCTTATTCTTGTAATTATTGTACTTCTTGTAGGGTTTGAAGTTGCCATCTTCATCACTATATGAGTTCTTTGTATACAAACATTTAGAAGCAAAATGACCTATCTTTCCACATGAAAAACATTTGAGAGGTAACTTACCTTATTAGTTTTTCTCAGATGTCTCCACTCGCTCTAAGAAGTCGGGATAATCAATCTGGCAACAAAATTCACTAAACCAATATGAACTATACTTCAAATCTATTTAGAACTTGTAGCACATGAAAATCCTTACTCAAACAGGCAATCACATATGACACAATTTTACCCTGGAAACCCCAATGGGGAAAACCAGCAAACTGTGGGGTTTTCTACTTTCTTGAAACTAGAGAAAACAAATAAATATAGAAGAGGTACAGAATGAGTTAAGATAATGAAACAGATGAACCTAAAGGGCCAAAGACCTAGATCTGCAGCAGTTGCAGCTGCTACCCTTGGAAAATGTGCCCCCCAACAGAACACCCTCACGTTGAATTTTTCAATTTAAACTCTTTCAGTCACTGAACATTGTACTCTCTGTCTATATCTCTACTGAAGGCTCCCTCAGATCTCTACTCAGATCTACTCTGCTCCGAAAGATGAACAACGTCCTCAATCTCAGAAAATGCCCCCTTAGTTGTACAGCTGCGTCCTCACTCCTCTGATGGACGTCTCAATTGATCTGCTATCAGTCTGCCTCTGGCTTATTACTAAAGGCCTCTCCTCAGTCACTGATGAAGACCCTCATCTATCTGGGCCCTCTCAGTCTCCCACACGTGTACAGCAGCTCCCTCATGTCCCACGCATGTGACGTGTTGCTGCTCACATCCTCCTCTAGCTACTCTCTCTGCAGTTGTTGTTACTGCTCTTTAGTCTTTGAAGTTGCTCAGTAAATTACTTCTAACACTGTATAGAAGAAAGGACTCTTCAATCTCTGAAGATTTGTCCTTTCTACTTCCTCAGGAATGCACCCCCTGCTGTTCCAGCAGTATGCGCCCTTTCCTTGATATGTGTAGCCCTGATCCATAATCCTATGAAGATGAACTCTCTCCCTGTCCGATGGGGAAGCGTTGTAAACTAAACACTCAAGCTTCCTTTTATAAGTCACTGAGAAAATAGGTTACCAAAACCCTAATTTCACTTTCATGCAAAATTACTCTTTTGCACCTTTCCTTGTTAATATTTCAACACTCCCTCTTAACGAGGAAAGTATTTTGAACAACTCTCATTTTGTCCTTGAAATATACAAACTTACTTTTCCCTAAAGACTTTGTAAGAATATCTGCTACTTGTTCATCTATAGACAAATATTGAAGCTTGATAGCACCCTTTTGAACATGATCCCGGAAAAAATGATATCTAATCTCAATATGTTTGGATCTATAATGAAATACTGAATTCTACGTGAGTTTCATGCAACTCTGATTATCGCAGCAGATCACAATTAGCTCCAACTGAGAGTCAAATAAACTCACTAACATCTTGCGAAGACAAACAACCTTGTAACTAGCTAGACTGGCTTCCATGTATTTTGCCTCAGCTGAGCTAAAACAACACCCTAAAGAGCTTTTCCTATCCACTGCACTTCCTGCCCAGTAAGAATCTGTATGGCCAATCAACTCTATTCCACCCCTTTTCTCATAGTTCAAACCATAGTCTATAGTACCTTTAAGGTACCTGAGCACGTGCTTTGCAGCCACCCAGTGCGCTCTCGTGGGTTCCGCCAAATATTGACTCAAAGTGTTGACTACATAGCTCAGATCAGGTCTAGTGTTAACCATATACATCAAAGATCCTATCAACTAACGATACTTGGTTGGATCAACCAACTCTCCCTCAGAAGTCACCAACTTCTTCCAATTGGTAGCCATAGGTGTGGTCATAGGTCTGCAGTCCTCCATCTGAAATCTTTTCAAGATGTCAACAACATATTTCCCTTTTCCTAGAAAAATATAACCATCCTCCTGCCAAACCTCCATGCCCAAAAAATAGTGCATTAATCCGATCTCTTTCATCTCAAACTCTAAACCAAGATCTTTCTTGCAACTAGCTACGAATTTCTCAACTCCTGTAATAAACAAGTCATCACCATACGGGACAAGAATGAGAGTATCCCGTCTGACTACTATGAAGTAGAGGTTGGGATCTGCCTCACTCTTTTGAACCCCCATTTGCTTTAAGTAGGCATGTATTCTTGAATACCAAGCTCTTGGAGCTTGCTTCAGACCATATAAGGCTTTCTTTAGTCTGCACACATGAGAATCTCTCCCATGTTCTTTGAAACCCATCGGCTGCTCAATGTAAACTTCCTTTTCTATAACTCCATTTAGAAAAGCAGTCTTCACATCCATAAGATGGATCTTCCATCCCAGTTCTGTAGCAATGGAGATAATACCTCTGATTGAAGTGTATCTAGCAACAGGTGCGAAAGTCTCATCAGAATCAATCCCCTAAACTTCAGAGAACCCTCCCGCTACAAATCTAGATTTATACTTCTCAATGCTGCCATCTACAACATATTTGATTATATAGAACCATTCGGAAGTTACTACAGACTTCCCTTCATGTCTCGGGAAACTTTGTAAAAATTTGGGCAAAAAATAGTGCAAAGAACCCCCAAGGGTCACCACTTCAAAACCCATTGCCTCAAAGTGGTCAAATCCTCATTCTCTCTCATTTGTCCTTATCTAAAGGTGCT
>LPNX010751521.1:78808-121965 GCA_001517045.1 Pseudotsuga menziesii | reverse complement strand
TTTTGTCATTGTAACAAGTCCAAGGGAGTCTCCTGGACTTAATTCTTTGTTTGATTTTCAAATTTATATTTGAGGTATATATTTTGGACATCCCTTGCATGGAAAGGAGGTAGGGCTTTCCCACCCTTGCATTGCAAAGTGAAGAGGGGCTAGGGCTCGTTATTTTCCATTATTTTACTTTTAATTGCCTCAAAGTGGTCAAATCCTCATTCTCTCTCATTTGTCCTATCTAAAGGTGCTGAATTTTTTGTCATTGTAACAAGTCCAAGGGAGTCTCCTGGACTTAATTCTTTGTTTGATTTTCAAATTTATATTTGAGGTATATATTTTGGACATCCCTTGCATGAAAAGGAGGTAGGGCTTTCCCACCCTTGCATTGCAAAGTGAAGAGGGGCTAGGGCTCGTTATTTTCCATTATTTTACTTTTAATTGTTTGCCCCATCTCTTCTTTAGGAAGAGAGTTGTGTGGCTAGGTTCCCATTTGTTATTCTTTGAAATTTGCCATCCATTGCATGCAAAGGAAGTTGGGCTTACCCACCCTTGCATAGCAATTGAAGAAGGGCTAGAGTAATTAGTTTTTATGTCCACAAGTTTTTTTTGCCTCATCTTTTCCATTTGGAAAGTGGATTGAGTGGCTAAGATTAGTTTGCTATTTAGCTTTATTTTTTTTTTATTTTTTTTTTGGCCCACACCTTGTAAGTGATTTGGTTTTGTCATCCTTGCAATATCGTGATGGCTAGTATAGTTAAATCTCTTTAAAGTTTTTATTCTCGTTTTTTGTAAATAAATAAGCATTACCCCAATCTTCACCCCGTATTCACTCCCCTTGTCGGTTGGTCTGACCCTGGGTTAGGCACCCAACTTTTATCTTGATAAGAAATTGAGAAAAGAATGGTTGAACTGTGGAGCTGGAGGGGTAGAGGTTGTTGGGAGCCTCGTGGCACTTAGTGTCCTCCTGTTGAGTGCCCAGCAATCTTTCGAATTGACTTGTGGAGCTAGAAGGGAACCTTGTGTTCTCTTGTTGAGCACCCAACAATCTCTCTCAAATCGTAAGAGATAAGTGTTAGGGGTAGACACATTAGATAGGTTGTATTTTTATTGTTTCACGTATTAATTCCCCTAAGTTCAAGTGAGACCTAAAATGAACTAAAACTTACAAGACCACTTGCAAAACACTACGATCTTTTGTTTCATTCACAATTTTTCTTTCAAAGCATTCTTTTAGTTCAAGTTATTTACATTTTCAGATTAAGTTACATTTCATGGTTACTTTTTATTTAATGCAAGTTGAGTTATGTTAATGAGCAATTTATTGTATTGAATGATCTAAGAATTTGGGAAGCATTTCATTGCAAATTCTTGTCTATCTTGTATTTTTACATTATTGTGTATTGTATTTTCCAAAGCCCAATAGAATAGGCACTGGACGTGAATAGTTGTTTTTGTCTTTCTTGTAATTGCATTTGATTTAATCTGAAAGCAAGGTGTGCATGCCATTGAAAACTATTGCATCTCTGCATGGTTGCTTGTCAAGAAACTTAATTTAAACCTTAATAAATTCTAACTCCCGATCAAAATCTTTAAGAAACTATGTAAATAGGGACTACCCCCCTTGACCTTTAGAGAGTTGGGTCTAAATGGAGGAGATAGGAATCGAGGTGACATTGGGTTCTAAACTCATAGTTGCTCTCAAGAACACACCTGACGGTTGGGAGACTTTTCTGTGGTTAAGTGTGTTTTAGGCGGCAACACATTCAACAAAGGAGCATCAAAGAGAAACAATAGTTCCTTCTAAAATATCTCAAAGATCTTTCTCCTCCAACAAAATCTATATTGGGAACTTCCAAGTTGCAAAGTTGAAAGCACCATTTAGACGATCACTCTCGCTTAGACTAAGATGAGTTGCCTTGCAAACTTAGAATACTCTTCAACAAATAGATCAGCTAATAGTTCATTTCAAGTTTCCAACTAGGTCAAAACAATAACTCATGCATCTTGAAGCTGACAACACATGTGGACTCTCTCTCTCTTTGAGGGCGCATAAGTGAAGAATTATCTCTTATTTGATGAAGGATATGGCTTCGTTAATCACTCAGCCACCTTAAAAATGCACCACCTTCTTGGTTATTTTTGGAGGTGGTTTCTAACTAACTCACTATTTTATTATTGTTGAGTTGTCTCAAGAAGTTAATTAGAAGATAATTATTATCTTACTGTACAAAGAAGTTGAGCTAAAACTTATATAAGGGTTTCCTCTTTTCTTTTGCTCATGGTTCAACTTGAGGAGCCCTCCTCGTCGCACTTGTGTTGAAATATTTTGAAGACAATGGAAGGCTAGGAGCTTTTGCTATTATGTTATGTTCTTTTGGTTTGATATTGCTGACTACTAGTGTTTGAGATCACTTGCATCAAGCATGTATGGATTGCTAATGATATCGGCAATATCTATTCTTAATAATGAAGATAGTTCCCTTATTGTGCAGATTTTAACAGTGGCTCATTCCCTTCTTATTATCCTTATTTCTATGCTTGATAATGTAATGTCGCATCACTTCTCTCAATTAGAATTTGATGCTAAATAATATTGTCAATGTGTAAACACACCTTCCTGTGTGCCTCTAGGTTTTTCCTCATCAAGAATTCCTTAAATTTATTTTCAGCATTTGTGGGCAGCAATAAAATGGTTTTGTAGATCCTTCATCCAGGCTATGATCATCTTCAATCCTTTAGTTATTTCCCTTGGTAACAGTTCCTTGACCCCATTTGCTCAAAGGACTTGTCACTAGTCTTGAATCTTGATCCTCCCATCATTTATTGAAAACCTATGCTAAAACCATTTGTTTTTCCAGAGCCTCTCTTCTGTTTCACATTAAGCCTAAGGTATAACTTTTAGCAAATCCTAGATAGGGAAACCCCTTGTGCTGGAAGAGAGCCAACCTATCGTGTAGAAGAGGGTTTGTGAGGTGATGGTGGCCTCCCTTGTAGTTACACATGGACTACTATTGTTCTTTGGACTTTAATCTCACATGCTAGTTTGTGTTATAACAAGCTCCATGTTCAGCATGGTAGGAATTACACATCTCCCACATACTGGACTGTAGAAAGTGCCTCTCAGCACAATAAATTGTCCCTTAAACCTTTAGTCTAGAAATCAGTTGTAACTTAAAAATAATCTTAAGATCATTTTCAAAATATTATGGGTCTCAAATGTGCCAACAAAAAAATTGGAAAGCACATGGCATACCAAAACTGTGACATGAAATGAATTCAGCATTTTTATTTAAAAATTGCACAGATAAAAGTAGTCTTCCACATGCCTTATCAACTAGATCAGGCAAATGGTCAGACAATATGGTGAACCAGTACCTGCAAACATTACAAACATTGTGGAAGTTATTTCAATTTAATCTTGGTAAAATAAACATTGACTGCTACAACTTAGGTTATAAGCAAGGTAATCATAATTCTTAGTGTGACCACATCCCATCCAAACGACAAAGATCAGAAAATAAAACCACCTCACTTACTGAAGTTCATTGGGATCACCAAGGTCAACAGTATTTGGCTCATATCTGCAAACAACCAGATCATAGAATGAAAACAAAGACAAGAACGTTTCTTGTGTAATCCTACAAATCAAAACTGGCATTCATGAAAGGAAAAACAAAGTGACCATTTAGTATTAGGATAGTAAAATAGTAATAAGTGATTGTTAACAAACATGCTCTTTATTGCTTCAATCGTTCCTATTTCATTTTCAAGTATGTAGATACAGTTTCAATTTTATAAATATAAATAGACACAAAGAGAAAAATAAGTAACCGTTAAAACCAGAATTATGTTATGTACCATTTTAAAAAACAAAAATAGTATAAAGAACTTAGAATAGAGCTACTAGCCACCGTAAAGGCCTAACCAACACATACATAGTGCAAACATGGGGTCAAAACCAATGTAGAATGCCGTTAATTAATTTGAGTAAGCAATGTCCACTTTTAAGGTTAGTGAAGAGTAAAATAACTGTTCAAAACACCATATAAGAGCTCAAGGTGTAATATCCCAAACTGATATTTTGCTTCTATGTTGCTTGGTGATGTTGTTTATTTAGATGTTTCAGGATTTCTCAGGTTGATATCATGTAAAATTGTGTTTGCATGCAATTTTAGAGCAGAGCACAAATCACGAATATGATAAACAATCAAATAGATAATGAAATAAGCTTTAATTGTACTGTAAAGACATACCATAAATTATAGCTGGGACGGTTGAACACTATAGAAGACACATGCATGCCATGCATCCAATACAGCTCCAAAACATGATTGCATTATCCAGCTAATTTTCCCATGCAAAGAAATATGCCCTCCCCGTTGGGATGATCTTCTGCAGTATTCAACACTTGGATTGGAGCATCGAGACTTCCCAGGTAATGTAATACGGGCCCTCTGAAGAGAATGGTGTGCACATGCAGATCTTCTGAGATCCCTAGGGCTAGTAGTGAATTGCTTTCTTCAAATAGAGGACATCCTTGCTTCCCACAACTTTGCGTGTATCTTTCCAGAAGATGCAAAAGATGGCTTCATGATCACCCGGTATAGTAATATGGTCCTTCCGAGGAGAATGGAGGTGACATGCAGAAGAAATAAGGTCTCTCTGGATCAACATGAATTGCCCTCGGTGTCTCCAATGAGCCCCTAGCAGTAAATACATGACCCCTTTGATAGTTGCTCCTCTATATGCTAGATCTATGATTAACACTGAATACCTTGAAGTGTTGATGATAGATCTGAGTGACCTATCCGAAAAGTGATTACGGCAGATAGATTTAACTGTCGAAAACACTTGTTAGTTGAAGACTCACACCCTCAACCCTAACTTGCTTGTCGAGCTCTTGAAACCAATTCTCAAAAGTGAATAATAACAATGGATACCTTTTTGGTTCGACTTGTCTTCTTTTATAACATTAGGTTTTGCATGACTTGACTTTGCATGCATGCAACCTAATTGCTCGTTGGAACATGCAAGATGAATTAAAGCCCGCATGCTTCGCATGCTTGTTGATATTTGTTCCAATGGCCTTCCTTATTCTATTGATGACATAATAACACTGAAGCGATGTTCTTTTCTGCTCCCGGTACTATTAATCCTCAGTCAATTGACTTTTTTCATTAATACCCGCTTGAACCTATGGGAATTAAATAGGTTAACAGGTGATTTTAAGTGCTTAATTGGAAGAGGGCATTACAATCCTCCCCGCATGAAATTGCTTGTCCTCGAGCAAGTGTAAACCGGGATACAACAATTAATGTTCTCCTTCCCATGTGGCATCTTCAATAGGTAACTCTTTCCATTGTACCAGATACTCACGAATTACACTGTTTCAGAGCTTTCTTTCTCGAACATGTAGGATTCTTTCTGGAATTAGCACTAGAAGCCCCTCATCATCTAACAAAGGTAGCTCAGTAAATGGAGTGATCTATTGCCCCACTATTTTCTTAACACTTGATACATGGAATACATTGTGGATTTTACTTTCTTCGGGAAGCAAGCTCATAAGCCACCTCTCCAACCTTTCTGATTATTTTATAAGGACCATAAAATCGAGGCTTCAGTTTCTCTGCCCCCTTTTTCAAAACGGTGCTCGATTTTGTGCCTGTTTGCATACAACTTTTCTTAAAACTTTGTTGTTTGTATATTTTCTTTAAGTATTATGAGAATATCTTGGCTATCCTGGATCCAATCTTTTGCTTTAGGCACTCTACTATCTCCAAAGACTAAGTCTACAAAATTTAATGGCTCGTATCTGTACAGTGCTTTAAAAGGAATCATCTCGATAGACATATGGTGTGTAGTATTATAGCAGTACTCTCCCAGATGTAACCATTTGACCCATGTCCTCTGCTACCTTGCTACATAATTCCTCAAATATCCCTCGATCCATTTGTTGACTATCTCTATTTGTCTATCACTCTGAGGGTGATAAGCTCATGCTGGTAGCTAGTTTTATCCCCACCAACCTGAAAAGCTCATGCCAGAATGCGCTAGTGAACTTGTTGTTTTTGTCACTGACTATGGTTCTTGGTAGTCCATGTAGTCTAAATACTTTTCTGAAAAATAGCTCTGCCACCTATGATGTTGAGCACTCTGATGGAATGGCAAAGAAATGGGCAAACTTAGGCAGTCTGTCCACCACTACATATAAGCAATCTCGTCCTTGTACCTTGGGCAATCATGTAATGAAATCCACCAAAATGCTCTCCCATTTTTGCTAGAGTATGGGTAACGGTTGAAGTAGTTATGCTAGATGAGTGTATTCTAAATTTGGTCTTAAGAAATTGGATTGCAGACCTCATGCAAGAAGTGTTGGGCCTCCTAACAAAACAGTTAGATGTTGGACATGTAACCGTTTTGGCCATATTGTTGCTAATTGCCACACTATGAGATGCTACAATTGCGGTGGCTTTGGTCATAAAGCTCAAGCTTGTGCTAGTACAAGAAGACAACCAATGAAGAGTCCTTCATACACATCAACAAAAAAAGTCAATGAACCAAGAATGAAGAGTAATGCAGACAAATTTGAAGTCCAAAAGACAAGTGATCACAACCAAGGACACTCTCAAGTATGCATGAAAAAGAATGTTCTGAATGAAGTTAATCATAGCAGAGAAGATGACTGCCATTTGGCAGGCCAAGCTTAAGGTATATATCAAAGACCTTAGCACACCTTGAGTCCATGAAGTTTGGAAGATGGACTCAAGAGCAAAAGTTGACTACCCCAAGCTAAGGAACAGGTCCTAGGATAGGATTGCAAACCTTGACAAAAAGAAAGCTAATGCAAGGATGAAGTCAAAAAAGTGTGAGGTGATACAATTTGGCTTTATGTAACTCAAAGAAGATGTATATTGCTAGGGGGAGCCATTAGTGATCTCAAAAAGTGAGAGATAGCTGCAAAGGATCATAGCTACATTGACAAGCTGATGGTGGGAGAAATATGGTTAGCAAATAAAGTGAAGCAGCATTGTGATGTTTCATTGATGCATGCTTACCTTTATGAATTTACAAGATAATTGTTGATGCATTCCTAAAGTGATTGACAAATACGTCTTTAAGAAACACCTATTGTCGGTTTCTGATTATATGACTTATATTGATAGTATAGTTGGTTATAATCTAGCTGGTTATCGATATTTTTATCATGAAGAGAAGCTGGCTAGAACTTGACATAAGCAGGGCCTTGATGATATCATTGATAGGGGGAGCATTCAATGAACTACAGAAGTCCTAAAGAAATGCAACATCCTTTTGAAGACCTTTAAGCATGTGTCTCGGGCAGCCACAGTTACAATTGCCCTAATCACATATTTGTACTATTCTTAATATCATCTGAGTTTTAAAAAGACTGTTCTAAGGAAATAGCAGGAGTTGCAGTACTGTTGAAGATGCGTTACATTAGCAGACTTTAATCCTTATCCCAGTAAAGGCACCCAAAACTTTTGGGGCAGTCATAAGTTATACAAAGAGAATTTGAAGGAACTCAGAGTACATGTCATTCAAACCTTGTGTAAACATCAAAGGTTCAAAAGTCAGCCATTCGAAGTTCTTTTCTGCTCCCGGTATTATTAAAGCTCACAAGATTGATTACCTGTAATAAGGCAGCCTGTAATATCTCCCAAAGGTTGGAACTCAAGCTACAAAGGACAGTCTTCCTTAAACAGCTGCAGATCCCAAGTTGCAATAAAGGAAAAAAAGTCAAGATCCTCCTAGAGAAGCCCTACAGTAATCAATCTTGGGTCAAGCAAAGAAGCCCTAGAGAAGCCCTACAGTTGGGTCAAGCAAAGAATTGGACAGTATAAAGAAGAGAACAAGTTTATACAATCATAAAGAGATCTAAAAGGAAGCAATTAAGATAAGTTGTTGGCATATATCTGTGAAGTGTAAGAGTGAATGCCTCAGTCATAAGTATTCATCTTAAGGTCAAGAGACCAAAATCAAAGCCAAGCTCAGTCAAAGGGAGAGACTAGCTCAGAAGAAGACTTTATCGAATACCACGATAATGATCTTGTATAGGGGAGTAAATCAGTCAACCAGAAAGTCATTATGCTACGGTATGAAGTAAGAATAATTGACTATTTTCGTGGACAGTGATCACCTCTTGTGGCAGCATTTCTAGGTTATTAAAGCCCTTGAAGAATTGTAGAGTAAAGAGGAGATTGGTGATCATCTTGGGCTCAGCTTTTGGAGCATCTATTTGTGATGACCAAGAGCATAAGTAGTTGATGAAGTCTTGAGGAATGAAATTCCTTGAAGGCTTGTTGAAGTTCCTTGTAGAAATCTTCTCAACAGCAGCCATCCAATTGCAAGAGATACTCATTAATTTTTGCAGCAGATTTAAAGCAAGACCTCAGGAAGAGCCAAGAAGCAAAGAGAAGAAGTTTTCGGTACAAACTTAGCAGCAGAAGACCAAGAACGAATCTGAATTGACCCTTTGTCATTAATGTCAAAGGGGGAGAGTTGTTGATGAGGGCTGCCATCAATGACAAAGGGGGAGTTTGTTGAGCATAGTTTGTCATTGATGACACCCATTAATGACAAAGGAGTAACAAGGAGACAAAGGAGTGACAAATGTTAGTGACATGGCATGAATGAGTCAAATGACCCATTCTGTGGTCATTTGTGGTTTGTATGGTTATTGATGGATTGATGGGGTCTTGGAACCTTGGATCTTGGACCCACACTTGATGGTTCTTAACCTTGATGGTGTAGCACTCATAAATGCTATAACTAGATGATATGTGGTCATTTGTGAGTAGAGTGGTTACTTGTTGTTTGATAAGGTTATAAAGCTCACAAGATTGATTACCATCACTTGTAGTAACTTGGAGCATGAGGACTTGATATTATCACTCCATAATGGTGGACTTCTTATTGAAGCCCTTGATATGTTCTTGATTGGTAGTTTGATGGTCGTTGTTGCCACTATGATGGTAATGTCCTCACACATTATACATGTAGAGAGTTGAAGAAGCCTGTACACTTGAAAACCTTGATGAACGGTAATTAAAGAAAGGCATGACATACACATAACACTTGGAACCATTTAAAGGCATGGCATACACATAACCCTTGGAAGCCTAATGCATTTAAATGATGTATGGCAAACTCATTACACAAATTAAATGAAAACATGACAAGTGTTGCTAGGAATTTTGCACCTCCTGCGGACAGAAGTTGTTCCTCTAGTCTAAATGGTTCAGATCTAGAACAAATAGTACACAACAGAATTGGAAGACATTCCCTAGAATGGGTGGAGATATGGAATCAGTCTCTTCGATGTAATAGTATAGTTGTTTCCTGTAATGATGGTTCTTCACGGATATACCTGCATAATCACATAAAAACAACAAACAAGATCAAAAAGCACCAGAATATGATCCACTATCCTATGTCAGTGACTAAGGAATCTGACAATAAAATATACGATAATAACACAATATACTTTATGGGAAAGGAACCAATTTTGCATTAAATAATAAAGAAGAAATTTACAACCTATGCCTTAGTGTCAATGTGCTCCTTCACAAAGCCAATTTCTTGTACCCAATAGCTCCAACTTGCTCCCCCAAGCTCACTCTACTGATTTAGGCCAGAATGTCAAAGCAACAACATAACTTTACTCTCTCTTCAACCATGGAGTATGAGTCTGCTTTTATAGGCTTGGGGTAGATAGAGATGGTTGAGAAATTGGTGGGTGAGGTGGATAGGAGATCCCCAAATGATGGATCTCGAACCCAACTGGCCCTACTGAGTAGAGATAAGGGTGCCACGAAGCCTTCCTTCGAGAAGCTTCGTGAGAACCTCTCTTTTTTCACTTTTTACCAAGGGCACCGCTTCTTCCTCACTGAGACAGAGTAGTGACAAGGCAGAACCGTGCCTTGAACAAAGGGAAAAGACGGTGCCACCGCTTACTTCCAATACATTATAGGCGGTGCTAAAGAAGGTACCGCTCATTGACTAAAGGGTAGAAGCGGTGTTGGATTTTCATATGCAAATTTGATGTCTGGACCAATATTTTCACTTCACAACTTGGGATTAAGGACAAATACTGAAGTTTGGGACCTCATCACATGCTGATGACGAGATTTAGGTGTAATAGAATGCCCCCCAAAGCATGAGGCTAGAGGGATACGATAGGCGAGAGCTTTGATAGAAAAAGTTATCACTTCGAGGTAAGAATCGGCTTGATCAGAGTTCACCATCAACCAGGCATCTGCAATACATCAATACTTTTGACTCATGAGCAAATATATCTTCATCATAGATGCAGACCAATACAAGGAAGATCCATGAAAGAGATTAACAAACATGGCTATTAGAATACAGTGTAGATCCATGTGATAGAGGATTCAAACTTAGGCATAGCTACCAAATAAACAATGTAGATCTATGTCGTACAGACGCAAATTTGAGCATAGCCACAACCATACAAATGTAGATCCATGCTGGTACTTTATACAATATACTCCATCGCTACCTGGAAGAAAGCTATGATTGCTTTCAATGGATATCCAGGGTCTTCGTCTCGTCTTCCACAAAGTATGATTCTATCCATGTGATTACAATGATTTGAAGTCGAACATGGTAGAAACCACTTGATTACCAGCAAATAATGTAAACCATTAACAAGTGCGAGGGAGATCACCATTGATGTCAATGATTCCCAAGGTACCCTAGTACAATCTTCTAAGTGTGAATAGATGATTTGATGTCGAACACTCAGTCGAATCTTTCGATCAAGGGTCAATGATGTGAGCCCATGTCGAGAGCGAGAGAATCTGTCATTAAGACATACAGACCTCAAGGTATTAATCTTGTTTCTAAGACTAATTCCTGGATAATGAGTTGATGTCGACAGGAATAGTCTTATCGAAGGAGGGTCATAATGAATCCCACATCGACAACACAAAACTCAGAACAAAGGTTTGGAATGTTGTAGAAAATGTAACCATCAGACTGACTCAAAAGTACTGACACAAAGGTTGTTTTAACTGCAGAGGTAAACTTCTAACTTCCCTTTGAACATCGGGCGGCACGACAATAGACTTGGCAGCATTGACTCAACGAGGCGGAAAACAATACGACAATGGACAATGCATTTTTTGAAAGACTTAAAAGAGTGACATGACTCATGAAAGTGGATCGACTCAGAGACAAGCTGAATACCCAATTGACTAAATGAAACGCAGACAAGTGCCATGTTCAAATGTGACAAACAACTGCCATTTTATTTTCAAAATGAATTGATTCCCTTCCCTTAATTTCCCCATCATGTTTGATGAGTGCCTCTTTTCGTTTTTACGAGTTCAAAGAGGGTAACAAACACTCGTTGTAGCTCGTCCGAAGACAAGTCCATTTTCATACGTTTTAAGAACCTGAGAAAAGAGGGGTTCGTTCCCAAAAGAGGGTCTCTCAGTGTTTAGTTTAAAAGTCCAATGAAAGTTAACTCGGTAACGTTCATGTTTAGAGGGTCTGAACGAAGATGGAAGAAGACTCTGAAGGGTCCTTTTTCGTATGATTTAGTCTCTAGGGCCCAAAAAAGTATAAAATAGTGCCCAAGAGAACTCTTCCAGTCATGATTGGCTGGAGTGTTTCTTTTTCGTAAATAGTCCATCCGAACCGAAAAAGAGATAAACTACCATCGGAGAGATGACTCTTCAAATACTTTAACGAGTGTGAAGAAGACAAGTGCACTTGACAATCTTTTCATATTTAGGGAGCCAGAAAAGAGTTTAAAGGAGACTCCATTAGGTCTCTTTTCACGATGAAAGGTTTTTACGAGCCTAAAAAGAATCGGAAAAAGACTCAGAACTTTGATACTGGGTTTTGGGAGCGCGATCAAAGTGTCGAAATGAATGCTCAAGGACCTTTTTCGTTTTCCAGAAGTACAAAAAAGTCAAAAGCGAACTTCCCCGTAGACACTATTGCTTATTTCTGCCCCTGCAAGACTTAAAAACGACCATTAGTTTCCCAAAATATTCGCAAAAAATGACTTTTATGAACTATATTAAAAGGTATTTTTTTTAAAAATGATTTAAAACATTAAAAAACCCTAAAAACATGTTATAAAAACTAAGTAAATAGTAAAAACCAATTCATTTACTATTTACCAAACCTTGAAGAGCATTTTAAGAGATTTCGAGCCAAAACTTCAGCTGGAGATTGCGAGACTATCAACCGTCTGTTTTTCGCATCGTCGGATTCAGGGAAAAGCTAAAACCGTTTTCTTGCTTTTCATGGTTTCCATTTTTTATTTAGGTCGGGATTTGGAGCCCGATGAGCAACCCTAAAACACGCTTTGTGGGAACCGCTTCTGGCCTTTACGGGAAGCGCGGTGCCCAATAAGAACCGCAGAGTTTCAGTTTTGCTCAGGCGGTGGAACCGCTCTGTCCTAAAGGGACAGGCGCGGTGTCGGTCGTGAGGTCCAAAAAACACATGGCCTGGCCAAAATAAAAGATTGCAAGCATTTTTTATGGTTGGATATGCTTCTAAATGGCTCTTTAATGGTCCTTGGTAGGTTCATTTGGTCAAAAATGGTTATTTGGAAGGAAAGACAACATGATAACGATGATGCCCGCGTAGCAAGAAATGCGGGTTGTGTAGCTGCCTTGAGAGGTTTTGGCCTCTTAAAGTTCTTCTGTACTCCTAGTATGATTTCGCACACACGGTTACTGGAATACATCCTACGGATGTGGAATCCATCACAGCAGCATTTCGAGGTGGGATCTCATGTTCTGACTGTGGAGATGGAAGACATATATTTTCTGACAGGGTTGTCTAGACGGGGAGCCCCTATTTCTCTGACTGGTTCCCAAGGAGGGGACGTGACTACACAAGAATTGATTGATTGTCATTGTCTACCTGGCACAAAAAAGTAAGGTAAGAAGATTCCCATCAAGGCTGTGATGGATGTGCCACTTCGCACTGTTTTGTTTACTATGCAGAGGCTGGCTGGAAGCCAAGGGCCTCACTAGGAATCCCGAGAACATATGTTGTATGCTCCGAAAGCTATGGCACCTACGATGTTTAACTGGGCAGAAGCACTTCTTCCTGTTTTCAAGGACCAACTGAAAAAATGTCGGCAAGGGGAACTGAAGCAGTTTGGGTACGAGTCCATTTTAGCTTGCTTCTTCTTCGAGAGGGTACCTCTCATGAGGCCCCAGGTGGTCTTCACAGAGCTTAGGGCTAGAGACCCACGCATGCTGAGGTGGGTAGAGACCATGGCCCGCACAGGAGGTGGCGAGGCCAAGGTGAGATTCGAGGCCGCCTTCTTCCGTTGGCTGAGTGACTAGATCCTCATGATAGAGGATTATGCATATGCAGGGACCGATTTCAGAGGCGATCCTGATCCACCATTACCACCTAGTGCTCAGTGGGGATATATAGGTAAGAAGCAAAACCCTAAAATGTTGATCATGTTTTTATATTTTTATATTTTATTAGTAACAAGACCTAAAATTTTACATGCAGATGTTGGTGATGCACGGCCTATGGGATCCTCCCCAATGGATAGGCAAGTCGGAGCTCGATTTGTTCATAGAGGTGATGAACAGCTCACTGAGCTGAAGGAGAACCTGGAGCGACTGACTCTTGACATCCCAGACGCAGCGATAGATGACCTCCCTATAAGGTCCCAGAGACACTGCAGGAGTGTCAGGTCGCTTCAGCCGACTGCTACATAGGGTAGCACGGGCCATCATGTGTTATCACGAGCATCATTAGATGGTGGTTTGCATGATGTACTATTGAAAGNTATATATATATATATATATATATACAGACTTATTACCGATGTTTATATGTCTCAAATGGAAATCATATTTACATGCGTTTTATGTGTCATTTACAGTTTATTTTACAATGAACCATGTTTATTTTACAAGTTATGAATGGGCAATATACCAATCTAGGATGTAGTTTGCTAACGAATCAGCAACTGTATTATCTGACCTAGGGATATGCCTGTAAGTGATAAACTCAAATGACCTCTCTAATAAACGCATTCTCCAAAATAAACGGAGGAGCACAGGGTTTCTGATGGTATAGACATGGTTTAGATGATAAACCACTAATTGCGAGTCCATAAACACTACCAAATCATGAATGTCTCAAGACGCAGCCTCAGTCAGTAGACCTATCACTACCTGATACTCGGCGATGTTGTTGGTAGCCGGACCAATACAAACCGCTCCTAAGCTAATCAAGTCATGAACCGGGGAATACAGAACCCAAGCAGCTGAAGCAAGGTTCAGGATATGACGGCAAGCACCATCAGCGAAGCCGTAAAAAGCCATCCGATCTGCATAACCAAAACATGGTATAAACAGTTTGGACACTAAAGTCAACACCATATTGAAAATAGAAAACACACTGAAAGTCAACACTATACATATATACAAGGTACCATACAAAAATGATTTAAGCATAGTACCTATTCAGGTACAACCCATTGTGAGGTTGCCCAAAGTGTATCCCGTCATTATCCACGAGCTCGTAAGCCCCTTTCTCTAAAACTTTGCTAACGACAAAGGGAACATACCACATTGACTCGAACTTCCCTTTACCTAGTTTATCGTGTCTCTGATCGTAGGTCAAAACTAGGTCACCTTCATTGAAAACACGAGGCTGAACAAATTTATCATACTGTGCCTTGACGCGTTTCTTATGTGCCTCATTAGCTAAGGTAGCATCTCTTCTAGTTTCATCAAGATTAGTCAGGTATAGAAATCTCTTTTCCTCGATGGAAGTGTTTGGCAGAAGTTCTACCACAAGTTTCAGTGACGGAATTTGGCATTGGATAGGAAGGACAGCTTCTAGTCCGTAAACTAACTGGAAAGGTGTGAAACAGTCGTTATTTTTACCGAAGTCCTGTAAGCCCAAAGAGCAAAAAAGAGAGTCAGGTGCCAGTTGGATTTATGATCTCCAACCATCCTCCGCAACATAGTTTTTAAAACTTTGTTAATGGCCTCGACCTGACCATTACCTTGCGGATAGTAAGGAGTTGAGTTTTCATGGCGAAAACCCAGCTTAGCACTTAACTCGGTCATCATCTGATTCCGGAAATGCGATCCGTGATCAGTGACTATAGACTGTGGGACTCCAAACCTAGCTATCACGTGGTTGAATAAGAAGAGGGTGGCAGTCTTACCATCCTCTGCATACGTAGGCATAGCCTCAGCCCATTTCGTGAAATAATCAACGGCTACGATGATGTAACCATGCCCCCCGGCTGAGGTAGGCTTACAATGCATAAAGTCAATACCCCATTTGGCAAAAGGGCCAACCACAATGACGGGGTGTAAAGGAGCAAGGTGGGTGCGCTTTTTCGAATAGAATGTTGGCAAGGTGGGCATTTCTTAACAGCCTCATGACAATCTTTGAAGATTGAAGGCCAGAAATAGCCAGCGTGAAGGATTTTCTGGGCTGTAGCAATCCCAGAAAGATGACTGCCACACGCTCCAGAGTGGCAATCATTAAGGACTTGTTTAGCCTCCTCATGTGTAAGGCATCATCGGAGAATGGAATCGATACCATGCCTGTACAATGTATCATTTGAGATGAGGTATTACCTCGCGTAATGAAGGATACGGCGACGATAGTCACGGGATATATTGGGTTGAAATCTTTGAGTTTGGAGATAAATGATTAAATCTCCATACCATGGGTCGGTTGTGCTTATCAAGAACAGGAATTCATCTAGAAATGAATCACTGGGATCAGTATCCATCAAAGCACAGGGAAGATCACACATCAGCTCTACAAAGACCAAGGATTTCTTTGAAGTGGCCTTGGCAAACTCAAGGTCGAATTCCTGTAGGATGACAATCCAACGGAAATATTTGCGCCATAGCACCTGACGAGTCAGGATGTAGTACATAGGGTTTTGATCTGCAAGTACTATGGTAGTGCGAAGCAAGATGTAATGATGAAATTTCTAAACAACAATGACCGTAACCAATGCTAACTTCTCCACACACGAGTATCAGGTTTCAGAATCAATGAGATTCTTACTGACATAATATATCGCGTGTTCTTGACCGTTAGGATCTTCCTGCGTTAAAACCATTCCAATGGTAGTACACCCCCTGCGGACAAGAGTTGGTTCCCTAGATTTGAATGGTTCAGGTCTAGAACAAAACACAAACACCAAATGTTAAACTTCCCCTAGATCTGGTTAATCACTTGAATGAAATGCTCAAAGGTCATCCTCACTATCCTCGCAGAAGAACCTGTAAAAGATGGAAAACAACAAGAAAAACATGATAGCATGCAATATAATCAACTAGATCTATGTCTGTGACCAAGGAATCAAGCAATACATACAAATGAAACAGTAAATATGGGAAAGAAAAGACATTTTTTATTAAGAATGATTGGAGAGACTACAACCTTCATGCCTTGGTGTTGAGAGTTCCTTCCAATGGATCCTTGCCTCTAACTTCACCTTGCCTCCAAAGACTCAAGAATGATTTGGGCAGAGTTTGGGTATGCAACATAATTCTTCCCCCCTCTCCCCATGAGGGATGAGCCAGTATTTAAAGGCATGGGAGGACAGGGATGGTTGAGTATCTCATGGGTGAGGCGGAAGGGAGATCCAAAAATGAAGGATCTTGAGCTCCAGTTGGTTCCTAAACCATAGAGATGAGGCTCCACGAAGGCAAGGTTCGAGAAGCCTCTCGAAACTTCTCTTTTTCCCTTGAAAACTCGAGCACCGCTCCTCCAATGAAGCAAACAGGCGATGTTAAGGGAGTAACGCTTCTTGCAGTAAAGCTAGAGGCGGTGGCACCACTTCTTGCTCATGTATCAGGAGCATTGCTACCTTGGGTAACGCTTCTTGTCAATGGGGCAGGAGCGTTACCAGCTCAAAAAAAGGAAAAATTGCAAGGGGATAATTTGAACCTTCATTTCTCTAGGAAAAACTTTGAGGGATTGGAGCAGACAAGGCAATACCTATCTCAAACATGAGGGTGACGAGATTTAGGTGTAACAACAAGGTCGGCCAACCCGTTGAAAGGGATTAATTCCTTAAATCTAAAATCAAAATAAATAATTAAAAAAGTCATACAATTAGCAGGTCAGCCAGCTAAGAGGATTAATTTTTTCCTCCACGATTTTATGTATATATATGAGTTATTTACACAAAAATGTGACAGGAATGCGTGGGTAATGTAGAGCTCTGAAATTTCGGGTGTACAAACAACTGGGGGCAGCCGCAGTATAGGAGAAAGTTTTTTTTCTCTTCTTTGTTAGTTCTGGTATATACCTACTGAGATTTGGTGAAGTCATACACTGAGACAGCCGCAGTCATTTGCATCTAGACAAATTTGAGGACAAAAAAAAACTTAATCTCTATAAGGCATCTGAATAACAGGTTGTTTTAGCTCAGGTTCATGAGCAGATCTGAAGTTTTACAATGTTTAGGTCTGAATCTATAAAAGGTCATCATATCATCAACTATCTTTTGAAGTAATTGCTGCACAGTCTTTATCTCGGGGAGCTTCATTGGATAAATGGTTTGATCTTGAAACAATGGATTGTTTTGATAAAGACTATAGCATAAACTTCATGTGAATATACCTTATTAGTTGTGTAACCTTTGATGACCTGATGTGTGTGTGGACAAGGAGACTTACAGGACTGTAGCAGTTACTTCTCATGACTGAAGCAGCAGACAATACACTGTTATGTGCTCAGACATTAAGCAATGGCATGGTATGACTTTGATGAGCAGGATGACAGATACATGATCTTGTACAGCAATGACATACAATGACATGATGACATGATAGTGGACAATGTTAATGAACAAATGATAGTGGACAGTGTTGATGAACAAAGGATAAGTAAGCGTTGATAAGCAGAGATGATTGAGTGACATGATTATGTATACATTGGACAAGTTTGTTGGGCAGATGGTTGTTTGATGTAAGTAAAGTATGTAAATGCAAACTGGGTCTTGCACACCTTTTCTTAGTTGGAACTAAGAAAAACCAAGCAGGGTCTTGGCATAGAAGTTGGTGCTTCTCAATCAGTTGAAGTTGATGCAGACCCCAAGGTTGTGGCCTTCAATGTAACTATTATCAAATTTGACATAATAAAGTTTACAAGTTTATCTTATGAAGTGTCTCTTGTGATGTGATTGATTAATGTTGATGTAAGTAAAGTATGTAAATGCAAACTGGGTCTTGCACACCTTTTCTTAGTTGGAACTAAGAAAAACCAAGCAGGGTCTTGGCATAGAAGTTGGTGCGTCTCAATCAGTTGAAGTTGATGCAGACCCCAAGGTTGTGGCCTTCAATGTAACTATTATCAAATTTGACATAATAAAGTTTACAAGTTTATCTTATGAAGTGTCTCTTGTGATGTGATTGATTAATGTTGATGAAATTATTAGTTTGCAATTGATGATCTCTGTTTAAGTTTTGAAGAAGTGAAAATTGGTAAAAAGTCCTGCCACACTGTTTCAAACCCCCCTCTCAGTGTGGCATTGTGTCTAACAATTGGTATCAGAGCCAGCCTTCACCACAGGCCTAACCAGCTTGAAGGGGATCAGTGGACACACAATGGATGCAAACGCAAAGTCCCCCAACAATGATGAAGTTCCAATACTTGATGTGACCGGTTACTTTGGATGGAGAAGTAAGATGAAAGCTTACTTGAAAAAAATTGGTATATGGGAGATTGTGGTCAATCCACTTGTTCAGTCCAACAAGAAGACAAAGCCAGTTGCACAGAAGGATGCCAAGAAGGACAACACCATTGCATTGAAGTTTCTTATGGATGATGGACTCTCAACTTCTGTCAGAGAGAGTGTAGAAGAACACACTTCAGCCAAAGACCTATGGTTCAAACTGGAAAGTGAGTATCCAGGAAGAAACCAAGACACAAAGATTGAAGCAAAAGTCAAGTCTATTGAAGATGAAAAAAACTAGTTTTCAAAGAAACACTTAGGTTGATCAAACTGGGCCTAAGTGATATTTGATCAACCTAAGTGTTTTCTTTGAAAACTAGTTTGACAAATGTTGATCATTGTGTCTTTGACCTAAGTGGAGTTGGACTGTTATTAACTGTTAATGACAACCTTTGACAGTATTGTAAGTGACTATTTGCTTGATATTTGTTTGATTTGTTGACTTGATTTGACTAGAGTGAAAAATCCTTTTGTGTCTAAGAGTTTATGAGATTGACTGAGTTTGACATAGTTGGCTAAGTCTTTTATCTTCTTGGCTGAGGTTATTTGGTTGAGGTATATCATGTTTAATTGTCAAGTATTCCTTGACTGTGATTGAGGTTGGTTGTGGTGTCATTGAGTTGAGTGTGATTAGACAATGTTTGGTTGACCATATGTGAACTCTCTTGGTTGCTCAAATGTGTCTCTTGATTGACTAAGTTAGACATAGTTGGTTAAGTCTTTTATCTTCTTGGGTGAGGTTATTTGGTTGAGGTATATCATGATTAATTGTTAAGTATTCATTAACTGTGATTAAGGTTGGTTGTGGTGTCATTGAGTTGAGTGTAATTGGACAAAGTTTGGTTGACCATATGTGAACTCTCTTGGTTGCTCAAATGTGTCTCTTGATGAACTAGGCCAAGTAAGAAGGGTTGGTTGACTGTCAGAGCACTTGATTAGATTAACACAAGTATATGATTGTTTTAGCATAGGTACACAAGCAGCTTGGTACAGGTTGGTTCAATTGAGCAAGATTGGCACAAGTTGCCTTATGTGCAATTGGTTTGACTCGGATTGGCTAAGTTGTATGAGCAGTTGGTTTGACCCAGGTGGACTGAGTTTGGTGTGCAGACTCAGATTGACTAAGTCAGTTGATGTGAGCA
Source organism: Pseudotsuga menziesii (assembly GCA_001517045.1). Taxonomy (NCBI): domain Eukaryota; kingdom Viridiplantae; phylum Streptophyta; class Pinopsida; order Pinales; family Pinaceae; genus Pseudotsuga; species Pseudotsuga menziesii. The sequence goes on along the minus strand of LPNX010751521.1, from coordinate 102,078 downwards.
ACTTATTGATTGGTATAGCTTGATTAGACATGTTTGTGTCTAGGAGTTTATGAGATTGACTAAGTTTGACATAGTTGGTTAAGTCTTTTATCTTCTTGGCTAAGGTTATTTGGTTGAGGTATATCATGTTTAATTGTCAAGTATTCCTTGATTGTGATTGAGGTTGGTTGTGGTTTCATTGAGTTGAGTGTGATTGGACAAAGTTTGGTTGACCATATGTGAACTCTCTTGGTTGCTCAATTGTGTCTCTTGATGAACTAGGCCAAGTAAGAAGGGTTGGTTAACTGTCATAGCACTTGATTATATTAACACAAGTATATGATTGTTTTAGCACAGGTACACAAGCAACTTGGTACAAGTTGGTTCAGTTGAGCAATATTGGCACAAGTTGTCTTATGTGCAGTTGGTTTGACTCAGATTGGCTGAGTTGTATGAGCAGTTGGTTTGACTCAGGTGGACTGAGTTTGGTGTGCAGACTCAGATTGACTAAGCCAGTTGATGTGAGCAACTTATTGATTGGTATAGCTTGATTAGACATGTTTGTGTCTAAGAGTTTATGAGATTGACTGAGTTTGACATAATTGGTTAAGTCTTTTATCTTCGTGGTTGAGGTTATTTGGTTGAGGTATATCATGTTTAATTGTCAAGTATTCCTTGACTGTGATTGAGGTTGGTTGTGGTGTCATTGAGTTGAGTGTGATTGGACAAAGTTTGGCTGACCATATGTGAACTCTCTTGGTTGCTCAAATGTGTCTCTTAATGAACTAGGCCAAGTAAGAAGGGTTGGTTGACTGTCAGAGCACTTGATTAGATTAACACAAGTATATGATTGTTTTAGCACAGGTACACAAGCAGCGTGGTACAGGTTGGTTCAGTTGAGCAAGATTGGCACAAGTTGCCTTATGTGCAATTGGTTTCACTCGGATTGGTTGAACTATATGAGCAGTTGGTTTGACCCAGGTGGACTGAGTTTGGTGTGCAAACTCAGATTGACTAAGTCAGTTGATGTGAGCAACTTATTGATTGGTATAGCTTGATTGGACATGTTGATTGTACAGGTTGATGAGCAGTGTGGTACAGTTGTGGTGTAATGAACAGTGGTCAGTTGATGAGTAGTGATCAGATGATGAGCAGTAGTTAGTAGTGGCAGTGGTTGTGCAGTGTGGTACATATTGTGCATTGTAGTACAGGTGTTGATTAGGATGCCCACAGGATTAGTGCGGTCATGGTTCAGCAATTTTTATCTTTTTATCTGGGTGGCAGGACGGGGCAAGGAAAGGAGGTTGTAGCCTCCTTCCAGTTGTCGCCAAAGAACTAGGGAGTTGAAGCTTCCTTCAGGATATATCTTGTAAATCAGGGGGATGTAGCCTCCTTCCAGGAGTAGCTAGAGAATTGAAGTCATTGTAATAAGGGGGTTGTTGCCTCCTTCCAGTTATTTCTAGAAAACTATTATAAAGGCTTCCGTGGTTTTTCCCCCAGGACTTGTGTTTCCACGTGAAATATGGTGTACTGTGTATCATGTTATGCTTCTTATGTGATGATGATATGATGATGATAATAATGCTGATGATGATATAATGTTAATGTGATAATGCATGATATTGAATAGATTGTTGATTGTTAAAAGTAAAAAAATAGTAAAAGTTGTGCGTATTGATTCACAAGCAAGAATTGGAGATCCTCTCCCTGAAGAAAGACCTAGACAAAACAACTACTCAGTTAAAGACAAATTCAAAGATCGAGAAGAACATTGAAGAAAGTAAAATCTCTATAGTAAAAGAAGAAAAGGCTAACAGTTATACATGTATTCTTAGAAGATCCCATGATCAGCAAGAATCAAGAGAAGTTATTACTCAGAGATATCCTATAAGGTTCCATGGTCACTGCTACAAGTGTAACAACTATGGTCACAAAGCCATTCATTGCAGAGCTCATGACAGAATCTTTTTAGAAAGAAATAAAAGTACATTTTTGGTTCAGTGTTACAATTGCTATCATTATGGTCATTTTGCAAAACATTGCAGGATGCAGGGATAGGTTAAAGATTGGAGAAGAAAGCAAGTTCAATCGAATGACATGAACAACCATCATCCTACCAAAGTATGGAGAATAAAGTTAGTAGATCAAAACAGAAATGATGAAAATATTGGGAAAAACCCAATGCCATTTTGAATACTATTAACCAATGATATGAAGTGTACAAAGAATGTGTAAAAGGAGATATGTACCTGATTATCAGATTTTGAGTATCGTATAGTAGTTGGTTCCAACAGTATTCGTGTGACAGAATACAAGTCCATCAAAGAAGCATCAATGCTCATTGATAAGGGAAGAAGTAGTGCCAAAAGAAGTTCTTGTTGTCATTAATGCAGAGGAAGAAAAGTTGAAAAGAAAGAGAAGTTGATGACAAGGGGAGCATGGCCTAAGCAGGAGCATTCCTTGAGGAGGAGCAGTATGGTCAAAGAATGGTCCCTTTGTCATTGATTCCAAAGAGGGAGAGAAGTTTTGTTGATAGGGGAGCTTGTTCTGAAGAGGAGTTATGGTGTTGTCATCAATGACAAAGGGGGAGATTTCTAAGTTGTCATTAATGCCAACGGTGTCTAGTCATTGATGCCAACTGTTGAGTCTTTGGTGCCCCCTGTGGAGCCCCTGAGGGTTAGTGTTTAGTTTGTGGTTGTTTGTATCAGAGGAGCCCTTTTAACCTTGTCCAAGCCCAAGATTGAAGCCCTTGGAAGCCTTGGAACAGTGACAAAGCCCTAGTTACCCATTGACTTGGTCAAGTGCCCATAAGTTGTATCTTGGTCCCATTTGAGTCTATTGACGAGTTCCTTACTCATGGTTGATCTTTGGTTATTGGTTTTTGTGTTTCTTGTTATGCTTGTACTTGTTTTAGTCTCTTGATTGGTTGTTGGATGGATGATGTGGCTCATGTGTGTAAATTCTTTGATGGTGAATCCCATTGCTTGCATTGGATGGTCTTGAGGTTGTTAAGTTCTTGTGGGGTCCTTGGTGTCCTTGAAAGTTTAAGTCTTGAACCCACATAAATGTTTTGATGTCCCTTGGACGCTATATGGTCATTGGCATGTAGTAGCCTTGTGATCATGCATATGAATCCCATAAGGTGTTGCAAACTAGTGGTGAGGTATTTATACCCCTCTTTTGGGGTGTTGGTACTATTATAGTGATGAAGATATATAGTGGAACCATTGGATATGTTTTTAATGATATGGAGATCTTGAAACATGATGATGTATGGTCCTATTTGTGGTTATATGGCTATTGGGATGTAGATGGAGGTAGATCCCACGTATGTTCCTTGATATGTTGAAGAATACTTTGAAACTCTTGTAGTTGGTGGTATGGTCTTTGGCATCCTCATGTGTGGGGTCTTTGATATCCTCAAAATATTGAAGAATTTAAGGGTATTAAACCAAGAATTTGCAAATAAGCTCATCATAGGGAGATAGCTCTCGTCAATCCATTTCCGTTGATATGTGGATAATCTTCTAACTCCTTACGGTTGAAAAGATATGAATTTTTGAAGTTGGGGTACCCCACCTTTTTGGGTGAGCCGACCAAACAAAAGAGAATTTATTTATTTGTAATTTTGAATTGCATGTCGGCCCAAGGTAATAATTTTTCTTCACAACCTATATAAATAGAATATCAAACACTTCATTTTTTCATCATCAATTCTCTTAGGAATTTCGCAACCCTTGAAGAACAGTGCGAAATTTTGTGATAGAAAAATTTCTGGGCATCTTCACTAAAACTGACATAACTTTCTCATACAGAATCGGAATTACAAAAATCTTGGCTCGTTGGAAAGATTGTTACGAGGGCTATGTGATGACAGGATCTAGAGTTTCTTATGGTTTTTCTATTTTTTCTTCATCTTGTGATCTTCAATAAGGTATGGTTCATGCTTCATGGTTTCTCTTGTAATGGCACATGTCTCTCATGGATAGAGTTCATCTTTGATCTTAGTATGTGAGGCTATATATTGGTATATATCATTGAATTAATTCAATATGTTATGGAGACTGTGGTGATGGTTATCTTGGCATACATCTTGATGTGATCTTGATATAGATCTTGATGATTATCTTGAATGTTGTTGGCATATATCTTGGTGTTTTGATTGTTGTATAAGTGTAGTATTGAACGAGAAGTTGACATGTAAGTAGGAGATCTTGAGAGTTATTTCTTTGATCAACCTAAATGTTTTCTTTGAAAACTAGTTTGACAAGTGTTGATCATTGTGTTTTTTACCTAAGTGGAGTTGGATTGTTATTGATTGTTAATGACAACCTTTAACAGTGTTGTAAGTGACTATTTGCTTGATATTTGTTTGATTTGTTGACTTGATTTGAGTAGAGTGAAAAATCCTTTTGTGTCTAAGATTTTATGAAATTGATTGAGTTTGACATAGTTGGTTAAGTATTTTATCTTCTTTGATGAGGCTAGTTGGTTGAGGTTTATCCTGTTTAATTGTCAAGTCTTTATTGACTGTGACTAAGGTTGGTTGTGGGGTCATTAAAGTGAGTGTGATTGGACAAAGTTTGGTTGACCGTATGTGAAGTCTCTTGGTTTCTCAAATGTGTATCTTACTTGATGAACTAGGCCAAGTACGAAGGGTTGGTTGACTGTCATAGCACTTAATTAGAATAACACAAGTATATGATTGATTTGGCACAGGTACACAAGCATCTTGGTACAGGTTGGTTCAGTTGAGTAGTATTGCACAGGTTTCCTTATGTGCAGCTGGTTTGACTCAGATTGGTTGAGTTGTATGAGCAGTTGGTTTGACCCAGGTGGACTGAGTTTGGTGTGCAGACTCAGATTGATTGAGTTGGTTGATGTGAGAAACAGATTGATTGGTACAGGTTGATTGTACAGGTTGATGAGCAGTGTGATACAGTGGGAAGTGATCAATTGATGAGTGGTGATCAGATGATGAGCAATGGTTAGTAGTGGCAGTGGTTGTGCAGTGTGGTACAGGTTCTGCAATGTGGTACCGATTGTGCAGTGTAGCACAAGTGTTGATTAGTAGGTCCGCTGGATGATGGATCAATGCGGTTGTGGTTCAGCAGTTTCTATCCTCTTATCAGGGTGGCAGGACGGGGCAAGGAAAGGAAGTCGTAGCCTCCTTCCGGTTATAGCCGAAAAAATAGGGAGTGGTAGCTTCCTTCAGGTTGTCCTGTAAATCAGATGGTCGTAGCCTCCTTCCAGTTGAAACTGGAAAATTGAAGTCTTTGTAATAAGGGGGTTGTTGCCTCCTTCCAGATATTTCTGGAAAACTATTTTAAAAAGGCTTCTGTGGTTTTCTCCCCAGGACTTGGGTTTCCACATAAAAATCTTGTGTACTGTGTTGCTATGCTTTCTATGTGATGATGATGTTATGATGATGATAACAATGCGGATGATGATATAATGATAATGTGAGAATGCATAATATTGAATAAGTTGTTGATTGTTAAAGTTGAAAAAGTAATAAAAACTGCACACATAGATTCACCCCCCCTCTCTGTGTGCCTGGTGTGTCCAACACCAGGTATTACAAGAGCAATTGGACAAATCTAAGAAAAAGAATCAAGAATAATCTGAGAAGGCCACACAGACTATAATTGATCTAAAACTCCAAACCGAAGAAGCTACCAAAATCAAAGAATCCATATCCAACTCTTTGAAAGATAAAGTTGAGAAGTCAACTACATAAAATGAAAAGCAATCAGAAGAAATTGTCAAGCTCAAAAGACAACTAGAAGATAAGGAGAAAGAATTGAACTCCAAGCTACAAGGCAAATACAGTGAGATAAGTACCTACAAGACTAAAGGAAATATTGGCAGAGAAATTAACAAGAAAACAAGAACTTGAAATCAAATCCTTGAAGGTAGAGTTGCGGAAGATGTGTCTGACAAACTTTGAATTTGAAAAGGAGCTCTAGGAACTCAGAAAGGAGAATCATGTACTAAAAGGTCAACTGCAAAAATCCCATGAAGATGATCAGAATTCAAAAGGACAGATGGAAGACAGTATCGTTGATCTAAACAGACAAGTAGAAGAAGTCAAGCAAATATAAAAAGATCTAATGAGACAACTCCAAGAAAAGATAGAAATTTGTCAAAAGCAAGAATTGAAGATCCTCTCTCTGAAGGAAGATGTGGACAAAACAACTACTCAGTTAAAGACAAATTCAAAGATCGAGAAGAACATTGAAGAAAGTAAAAGCTTCATAGTAAAAGAAGAAAAGGCTAACAGTAATACATGTATTCTTGGAAGATCCCACGATCAACAAGAATTAAGAGAAGATACATCACAAAGAAGATTCTCTTCTCAAAGATACCCTATGATGTTCAACAGCTACTGTTACAAGTGTAACAACTATGGTCACAAAGCCATTCATTGTAGAGCTCATGACAGAAACACTCCAAGAAGAAATCAAGGTGGGTTTTCCATGTAAATTTTCCTTTAATATTCAAACTAGGGCTAACAATGCATGCAAAATCTCTATTGATAACCACACATGAATATCTTTTACAGTATGCTGCGAAATATAAAACTGAGAAATAAATCACAGCATCACATCACAATATTGACACTATTATTTTGGGTATGAAAACCACCGAAAAAACCCAAGATGGGAAAACCGGTGCAGCAGTCAGATATAGATTATATTATGAGAAAATATGGAACTTCACAATCATTGCAAATTCACCCAAACCTAGCGAATCCCAGCCAAACCTCAACACCCTCCTGTGTGAGTGTACGGCCCAGCTATACGAAGCTTAGTGATCCTGCTGCTCACTCCTCTATCTTCCTAGCTAAATCCTTTGTCTGACTTTCTATCCCTGTCTGTATCCTATCTCTATCGGAATACAAGTGTGTGTCCTCTCCACCAATTGTTCTCTCTTTTATAACTTTAGGTAAAGCGAAAACCCTAATTTCACTTTCACTTTAACTAGTGTTTCACTAAAGTTAAATTAGATCACTTTAATTTATTTTCCAAAGTAAACATAGGAAAAGTAAATTAAATACAACTGGCTTCCTAATTTAACTCTTTTGCATGTAAGAACACATACATGCGGGAAGACCTCCTTGTTGCTGCTAGTTTAACACTCCCTCCCAACGAGAAAGGGATTCGGTAGCAACCCCAACTTATCCCTAAACTTCACAAAACTCTGTCTGCAAAGTGCCTTGGTGAAAATGTCCGCCACCTGCTCATCTGTCTGTATGTACTCCAACCGAATGGTTCCTCTCTGAACACAATCTCTCAAGAAGTGGTACCAGATGTCTATGTGTTTGCTCCAGTCATGGAACAGTGGATTCTCAAATAACCTAATGCCTCTCCGATTGTCACAGTGAACTATTGTAGCCTCTAGCTCACACTCCAACAACCCTGCAAGTAACTTCCTCAGCCACAGACCCTCACAAGCAGCCATGTTGGCTGCCATGTACTCAGCCTCTATCGAGCTCAATGCAACTTGCTTTTGCTTCCCGCTGAACCAAGAGACAACCCCTGATCCAATGCTGAAACAACAACCTGAAGTACTCTTCCGATCCTCTACACATCCTTCCTAGTCAACATCTGTGAAACCTGCTAACTGCACACCCCCCCTGCGCTCATAAACCAATCCATACTCCACTGTACCTCTGATGTAGCGAAGTATGTGCTTCGCAGCCATCCAATGCACTCTTCGAGGGTCCACCATGAACTGACTCAAAGAGTTGACTGCAAAGCTAATGTCTGGCCCTGTGTTGACCAGATACATAAGTGATCTGATAAGTTGACGATACAAGGTAGGATCAAATCCGCCTGACCCTGATGCATCAATCTTCCTCCAGTTGGAAACTAGAGGTATGGCCATAGGCTTTCAATCCTCGATCCTGAATCTCTTCAAGATCTCTACTGCATACTTCCCCTGTCCAATGAAGAAGCATCCATCTCTCTAATAAACCTCCAAGCCCAGAAAGTTATGCATCAAACCAAGGTCCTTCATCTCAAACTCCACTGCAAGGTTGGACTTGCAGTCTCCAATCAGCCTCTCATCTCCAATAAGAAAGAGATCATCCAAATATAGGACCAGTATGAGAGGCACTTCACCTGTCAAGAAGTACATGTTGTGGTCAACCTCACTCTGCTGAAATCCCATCTCTAGTAGATAGTTGTCAATCCTCAAGTACCATGCTCGAGGTGACTGCTTGAGCCCGTAAAGAGCTCGATACAATCTGCATACATGCGTCTCCCTGTTCTCCACATCAAACCCCTCTGGGTACTCAATATACACCTCCTCTATCACTCCGTTGAGGAAGGCAATCTTGATGAAAATCTTAGGAAAAACTCAATACCATTTTGAAGACTATCAACCACCAATATGAAGTGTACAAAGAATGTATAAAAGGAGATATGTACCTGATTATCAGATTTGAGTATCATATAGTAGTTGCTTCCAACAGTATCCGTGTGAGAGAATACAAGTCCATCAAAGTAGCATCAGTGCTCAGTGATAAGGATAGCAGTATTTCCAAAACAAGTTCTTGCTTCCATTAATGCAAACAGGAAGAAAAATTGAAAAGGAAGAGAAGTTGATGACAGGGGGAGCATTCCCTGAGGAGCAGCATGCCCTAAGGGGGAGCAATATGGTCAAAGGTTGTTCCCTTTGCCATTGATGCCAAAGGGGGAGAGAAGTTGTGAATAAGGGGAGTGTGTTCTGAAGAAGAGTTATGGTATTGTCATCAATGACAAAGGGGGAGACTGTTGATTAAGTTGTCATCGATGCCAATGATGTCTGGTCATTGATGCCAATTGTTAAGTCCTTGGTGCCCCTTGTGGGGCCCCTAAGGGTTAGTGTTTAGTTTGTGGTTGTCTGTGTCAGAGGAGCCCTTTTGACCTTGTCCAAGCCCAAGCTTGAAGGCCTTGGATGCCTTGGAACAATGGAAAAAGCCCCAATTACCCCATTGACTTGGTCAAGTTCCCCTAAGTTGTATCATGGTCCCATTTGAGTCCATTGTTGAGTTCCTTGCTCCTGGTTGATCTTTGGTTATTGGTCTTTGTACTGGTTGTTATGCTTGTATTTGTTTTGGTCTCTTGATTGGTTGTTCGATGGATGATGTGGCTCAAGTGTGTAAGTCCCTTGATGTGTTGATGTTGGAGCCCATTGCTTGCATTGGATGGTCTTGAGGTTGTTGAGTTCTTGTAGGGTCCTTGAGTCCACGAGCTTAAATCTTGATCCTTTTGCATGTGGAGACTTGGGTCTTGAAACCCACACTTATGGTGGTATGTTGGAACCCATTCTTATGGGGTCCTTGGTGTTCTTGGAAGTTTGGGTCTTAAACCCACACATATGGTGGTTTGATGGCTCTTGGATGCTATATGGTCATTGGCATGTTCTATGTCACAAGGTGCAGGTTTGGATTCGGGTTTGACGACCTTTAAGTTCAATTCGGGTTTGAATTTTTCAATGAGGTTCGACATTAGGTTCGCCACTATATATATTTTCAAATTTTAAATATTTTATAAAATGAACCATTTTTATATTTTATAAATAAAAAATAGCATTATATATATATATAAGCATTTACCATACATAAGTTAAAACATTTAATATTTAATAAAATAACTTCTATAATATAACTAATAATAAATAATTATTTTATTTTGCACCATTATAATCTATGCATCTCATATATACATGTACATTGTAACTTTATAGATATATTATTTAGCTCCATTCAATAGTTTTAAAATAAATAAACTTAGTATTGGATTTTACCTGTCGTGCTTTTGCGTTGGCACTAGTGCTGGTGTTTCTTGAAGACCTATCACAAGGCCCGTCGACACCAACAGACACAATCATTCGGGGTCATTTCGCACAACCGCCCGAGATTTCTCACAAATTCGCTGTCGCCACATACCAACAGATTTGTTTCTGGAAATTCTTCGATAGAGGATTACTCGCCGCCGCGACTTACCAACAAAGTCGTTTATGGAATTACTCCCACACAGAACCATGTTACGCACGCTGCCATGAAGACGATAACCTGGAACCTGGAAATTTTGAACTTCGTGATCGAACCCTAACCCGAACCTCAACGAATTGAATGTTTTTCTTGAGGTTCACCGAATTTCAAATTTCAAGGTTCGAATTCAACTAACCCTGTGACATAGGGCATGTTGTAGCCTTGTGATCATGCATAAGAATCCCATAAGGTGTTGCAAACTAGTGGTGAGCTCTTTGTACCCCTCTTTTGGGGTGTCGATACTCTTATGGTGATGAAGATATATAGTGGAACCATTGGATATGTTTTTAATGATATGGAGAACTTGAATATGATGATGATATTCTTGAAAAAGTCTTTGTTCCCACGTGATTGGTGGTGTTGGGGTCCTTGATACCTTTGATATGATGACTATATGGTGGAGCCCCCCTCCTTGTTGATGTGAAGTGTGTGGATGTGAAGACCATTGAATCCCTCATGTCTTTGATGATGTCTATTGAAGCCTTTTACCTTGGAACTTATGCATAAAGTAACATGGTCTTTGGCACCTTTATGTGTGGAATCTTTGAAGTCCTGAACAAATTAAAGAATTTAAGGGTATTAGACCAAGAATTTTCAAATAAACCCATCATTGGGAGATAGTCATCGTCAAGCCATTTCCGTTGATATGTGGAGCATCTTCTAACTCCTTACGGTTGAAGAGATGAATTTTTGAAGTTGGTGTACCCCGTCTTTTTGGGTCAACCGACCAAACAAAAGAGAATTTAATTATTTGTAATTTGAATTGCATGTCGGCACAGTTTGAGGTACTAACTTTCCTCCATGACCTATATAAATAGAATATCAAACATTTTATTCGTTCATCAATCAAGTCTCTCTTTGGTATTTCGCAACTCTTGAAGAAAAGTGCGAAACTTTGTGAAGGAGAAATTTTTTGGCATCTTCACTAAAATTGACATAACTTTCTCATATGGAAACGAAATTACAAAATTCTTGGCTCATTGGAAAGCTTGTTACGAGGGCTATGTGATGACATGATCTAGAGCTTCTTTTGGTTTGTCTATTATTTCTTCATCTTGTGATCTTCAAAAAGGTATGGTTCATGCTTCTAGGTTTTTCTTGTGATGGCACATGTCTCTCATGGATAGAGTTCATCTTTGATCTTAGTATGTGAGCCTATATATTGTTATATATATTTGAAGTCGTTGAATATGTTATGGAGGCTATGGTGATGTTTATCTTGGAATATATCTTGATGTGATCTTGATATAAATCTTGATGATTATCTTGGATATTGTTGGCATAGACTTTGGTGTTTATCTTGACTGTTGTATAGTGTGGTATTGGATGATAAGTTGACATATAAGTAATAGACCTTCTCAGTGATTTCTTTGATCAACCTAAGTGTTTTCTTTGAAAACTAGTTTGACAAGTGTTGATCATTGTGTCTTTTACCTAAGTGGAGCTGGACTGTTATTAACTGTTAATGACAACCTTTGACAGTATTGTAAGTGACTATTTGCTTGATATTTGCTTGATTTGTTGACTTGATTTGAGTGGAGTGAAAAATAATTTTGTGTCTAAGAGTTTATGAGATTGACTGAGTTTGAGATTGTTGATTAAGTCTTTTATCTTCTTGGTTGAGGTTATTTGGCTGAGGTATATCATGTTTAATTGTCAAGTATTCCTTGACTGTGATTGAGGTTGGTTGTGGTGTCATTGAGTTGAGTGCGATTGGACAAAGTTTGGTTGACCATATGTGAAGTCTCTTGGTTGCTCAAATGTCTCTCTACATAAACCAGGCCAAGTAAGAAGGGTTGGTTGACTGCCAGAGCACTTGATTAGATTAACACAAGTATATGATTGATTTGGCACAGGTACACAAGCAGCTTGGTACAAGTTGGTTCAGTTGAGCAAGATTGGCACAAGTTGCCTTATGTGCAGATGGTTTGACTCGGATTGGATGAGTTATATGAGCAGTTGGTTTGACCCAGGTGGACTGAGTTTGGTGTGCCGACTCAGATTGACTAAGTCTATTGATGTGAGCAACAGATTGATTCGTATAGCTTGATTGTATAGGTTGATGAGTAGTGTTGTATAGTTGTGGTGCAGTGAACAGTGGTCAATTGATGAGTGGTGATCAGATGATGAGCAGTGATTAGTAGTGGCAATGGTTGTGCAGTGTGGTACAGATTGTGCAGTGTAGTACAGGTGTTGATCAGCAAGTCCACAGAATCAGTGCGGTCGTGGTTTAGCAGTTTCTATCTTCATATCAGGGTAGCAAGACAAGTCAAGGAAAGGGGGTTGTAGCCTCCTTCCAGTTGTAGCTGGAGAATTGAATTCATTGTAATAACGGGGTTGTTGCCTCCTTCCAGTTGTTCCTAGAAAACTACTATTATACGGCTTCCGTGGTTTTTCCCCCAGGACTTGGGTTTCCATGTAAAATCTGGTGTACTGTGTATCATGCTAAGCTTCTTATGTGATGATGATATGATGATGATAATAATGCTAATGATGATATAATGATAATGTGATAATGCATAATATTGAATAAATTGTTGATTGTTAAAATTGAAAAAGTAATAAAAGTTGTGCACATTGATTCACCCCCCCCCTCTCAGTGCACCGGGTGTGTCCAATATTGTGCATGGTTCTCTTTAAGTGATCCTTTTGTTTTCCGCTGTAAATTTAAGTGGAAATTTTTAGTGTGTAATTATGCATTGATAAGAGTGGAATCATAATCATTAGAACATAATTACCAAGATTTTAAATTGTACTACTAAGTTATAAAAATTCAACATTCACAATTTTGACCCATTCTCTAAACATCAAGGTTACCCAAACCGTGGGTGCGATCGGAATCGGCAAAAGAATCTGATACAAGTGCAGCACTCATCCCAAAATAAGGAATCAGGAATTTGGAACCCTAACCTTAATTAAACCTAATTATCTTATAGTATCCTATGTAAACAGCTTTAGATTAGTCAAAACAAGGAGGAAGAATTTGATAAAGAATTTGAATCGGGTGCAGTTATGCCTAGGGCTGAATCCGATAACTTAGCTAAACATGATTATAGCGTCCTTACTATCAAACCTTGATTTCCAGATCAAGGTCAACTATTTAGAACTTTTAAGTGGGTTCGAATCAACATTTGTCTTCTACTTGGATTTTTTGGCTAGTTCCTTATCAAATTTTAGGTACTTTTGCATTCTCTCTACACTAGGTTTGGTGGTCTATCTCTAGAATACTCTTTTAAATCCCCTTTTTGCTTGCTTTCAGAATTGCATTTTGTGTGCTCTTAAATATTGGACAATATTAGAGGAACTCGCCATCTATAACATAGAATAAGTTTCCCCTTGCTCTAATACAATTGGAACAATCACCTAAAATTTTCACATTTAAGAAGAACTAATTAGCTCATTAGCTTAACACAAATAAATCTGGTTCTGAATCTAAATCTGTATATCTACACAACCTAGGATCTTTCCTTCTGTTGTACAGAATGACAAAGTCAAGTGTCCCTTTCACATATCTCAACACCCTCTTTGTTGCAGTCCAATGCTCATCTTTTCATGTTGTCATGAATCTAGAAATGAATCTCATGACATAACTCAAATTAGTCCTAGTGGTTGTAAAATATATCAAGTTGTTATGCACCAAATTCCAAAAATAGCACAAAAATAGAAAGAACGAGTAGCCCAATGTCTTGAGAATGAAATAAAGAGATGAATAAGAATCCTCTTCAAAGGGACAACCTCCTTATAAAATGTATCATATGCCAAGGTAGGTAAGACAATCCTAAAACTAGGTCTCCTTGGTGATATATAGGAGAAAAAGGGTACAAATACAATTCTAGCCGATCATACAACTACAATTAAAGTCCTAGACGACCAATAAAGACAATACAAATATAATAATAGAAATGTCATGTCACAATATATAGGGCTTAACATGCCCCTCTTCTTCAAACAACTGTTATCCTTAACACTTGATTAACTCTGGATGTTTCTAGATGAAGAACTCATCTTCCCACATCACCTCTTCTATTGGCAACTTCTTCAACTGGATGAGGTACTCAGTAATTGCTCGATGTTACAATTGCTTGATCCTTCTATCAAGGATGTTGCAATTGCTTCTCGTACTTTCCCTTTGTTTAGTAATTTCCTGATGGATAAGTTTTCCAATTCCACTTTGGTTAGTTGATTCAAAAGAACAAGCATTTCTTGTTGGGCTTGTGGCATCTCTAAACGAAGCTTATTGTTTTCAATTTCCAGGGATTCCATCCATTGCAACAAATGTTTAAATCATTGTTGAAAACATTGGCAACGGTAAAAAATCAGCAAGGGGTCCGTATACAATTCCTTGGCAACATCGAGGAAAAAATCGACAAAAATCGGCAAACCGCGGCAATAATTAAAAAATACAAAATAAATTCATTTTTAAAAAATTTTAAACATATACACCAACAACAACATCAAATAAGCACATTGCCACATAAATATAGGAAAAACACCGATATATATATATATGATGTAGTAGATGCCAAATCAAAATGATACATCAGAGAATACTTAATCTTGAAACCTGATAGTTGTCCAGTAAAGGACTCAAAAGTGGATAATCAATACAAAATGACATCAAATATATATAATGTATCTCATCATCATGAATCATCTAGAATGAGAAATATAGGCTATCTAGCAGCTAGCTATCAATGACATCTCTTCCTTTTACGGGAAAAGGTCATGGCTCGTTTGCCCCTAGAAGGCCCTGCATCTGCATCAACTGTTTGATGCCAACTAGAGGGTGTAGATGTATCATCCTGTGTAGAAGGTGGCATTGGTGCTGATGTTGGCACATCAGTCTCAATGATGTCCACGTCCTCGTCACCCAACTCTACCTGCAGCTCTCGTTCCTCCTCTTCCCACTGTTGCTCCTCCTTCAACCATGCAGGTGACTCAGCCATAATAGGGGCCTCAGACTCGACCCTCCACTCAGATAATATGTTAATATTGTCCAAAGAAATGGCTTCCACATCAGGAACCTTATCCAACTACTTCATCCACAGTCAAATATTGTAGTGGACATATACCAGATCATTGAGGCGTGGAAATTCCAACCTGTAAGAAGGCCATAAATAAATTTAATGAGTCTTGATTCTTAAGGGTCATAAACATATGAAAGGGCAATATGAACAAATTTAAAATTTTAATACTTGTAGTTAGTTACTTGAAGGTCTAAGTCTTACTTGTTGCGCTTTTTCGAGTGTATCCTCTAAAACACACTCCAATTGCGCTCACATCCTGAAGCGCTACATGTTTGGCAAAGGACACAAATGGAAAAATTCCGTAAATTCAATGCTTTTGCACCATAATTTCACCACCAAACATCTATAACAATTACAAATAAGAAAAAAAAGATGTAAATTTATTTTCATCAAAACATAATCCATTTTCCAAATAAAGTATAAAACACATAATTAACAATTTAACTTTAAATTCTAGTGGCTTACGTGGCATCAAAACGGTCCTGTTGGAAATAGCATCGTCAAAGCCAAAAGTCCCCTGGCCTCTCAATACATCTCCATCTCCACACTAATAGTCTTGTGAGTCTCAACATCAGGTACCATCCTCTCGAGACATGTCAAGAGCCCTTCCATCACCTCACCATCAAAATCAAAGTCGGATGAGTAAGCATAATAGGGGTTGAGGAAAAGAGTTGCTACATGAATGGGCTGATGAAGCATCCTTTTCCATCGACTATCTATCAAATCCCAAATCATCATGTATCTAGTATGTCTGAGGGTGCCCTTGCCCACATATTAAGATCGAATAGTCTCTTTGTCACTATCCATGGCCTCATACAAGTAGCCCATTGCGGGCTTCTCTCCATCTACCAAGCGAAGAACCTTTACCAAAGGTTCACTAATTGTCCACACTTCTAGCATTCCATCCCAAAAGGAATCGATGTACACTAGTTTAGCAATTGTTGTCCCATCTTGTCTTCTATTGAATGTGCAGTCACGCCACTCATCACAAATAAACATCTGCTTCAACTCAAACTTACATTGGAGAATAGACTGAAGAGAGATGAAGCTACTAGCAAAACGTGTGATTGTAGAACGCAACAACTCCCTGATTTTTGCGTATCTCCTCATGAGGCTAAGGACAAATGCATGGTTATATATGAATTTTGTGATGCTCTTAAAGTGATCAAAAACCTCCTTAATTAAGGGTATTTTTCCCATATCCGCGAGCATCAAATCAATGTAATGGGTCGCACATGGTGTCCAAAACAAAGAGGAATGCCTCTCCATTAGCATTTTGTCGGCAACCACATAATTAGCCGCATTATCTGTTATGATTTGGACAACATGTTCCAAACCAATCTCTCTGATGAAGGCATCCAACAACTCACACAATAATGTTGCATCTTTAACATGGGATGACGCATCAACTGATTTAATAAACATGATGCCCCTAGGGTAATGTACCAGGAAGTTTATAAGATTCCTACGCTTTGTATCTATCCAACCATCAGACATCACTGTGCATCCAGTAGACTCCCATGACTTCTTTAGCTCATCCAATCTAACATTGATGTCATTCTTTTCTTCTTGCAAAATTGGCCCCCGCAACTCCTCATAAGTAGGGGCCTTGTAACCTGAGCCAACAACAGCGATGGCATCACACATAGGTTGGGAAAATGGATTGGTCTTTGTGATGCTCAAAGGTAAATCATTCTAACCATAAGCCTATCTGCATCTTCCTTCTCCTTTTTTTTAATCATTGATCGAATGGAAGGTTGAGCCCCATCTTCGGTCCTTGGAACAAACTGAAGGAAAGGTGAAGCCCTTGTGGAAGGTGAATCTACATTTGTGGAGTCGCTCTCACTGCCCTGTGTCCCATTCACAAATCTGTTGGTGCTGGTGGTTCTTGAGGTTCTAGTCACTCCACCTGAAGCAATTTCAGCTCTATTAGCAGCTGCCACCTCCCTCTTTCTATCCTTCTCATAAATGGAATCATGGGCGCTTCGCATAATTTTCGGGGTTGATTCAGTGCAAAAAATCATGGACTTTGGAAGTGTTGTCCACCGAGATGCACACCAGCAGCAAAAATCTTTCGAAAGTTGTCTCCTCACTACAAGTGGGAGAAGTGTGGCCTTGGGAGCAAGCAATGAGCCAGGTACTGTCACCTGAATCCCAACTCCTTCGTTTAGGCTAACTCCTAACGAAGCCAAGGGGGGTTGTCCTTAACAAAGAGTTTTCTATGGCTCTTGTGTTTTAAGTGTTTTTAGGTGTTGTGGATGCGGATGGGTGTTTTTTAGGAGTTTTAGAATGAGATCACAGTTTATAAAAGTGAGATAAACACAAGATAAAAAGCAATCCACGTTGCAATCACAAGACACAAGATTTAGAGATAAACAATACAACAAAGACTTATGAAATAAGATAGCATCCACGGATAAATAACTTAGACAAACTCCAATGGACAAATGGCCCAAATTAATGGTGATGCATAAAAGTTCAAAAAGACCAATGCCAAATGGAGTCAAATATACGAAGTGCTTGGGGATGCTGAAGATACAAGTCTCAGAATAATGTTGGTTAGAATGTTGTGCAAATTATCTTGGTTGATTTTATGAGTTTTAGTGATCTTGATTATCAAGGCTAAGAAAGCAAGGTATGAGTCCAACCGAAAAAGTATACCTTCAGTGGCTCCCCTTGGTGACCTGACGGACCGTCCAGTATTCTAGGCTAGGTGTCCAAGGAACTTAACCAGCAAGCTAGAACTCTATGACAACGGTGATTTCCGGTGCCACCAGTAGGAATTTACCCACTACCTGAGTATTTCTCGAAGCAACGCTGGTTCGTTGGTTTATGGGGGTGAATATTTTATTATGGTTATCACTTGTAAGGTTAACAAATCCAGTCACCGTTCTGAGTAATCCAACCCCTTAGGGAAGGCAAGGCATACTTGGTGGTGGAAAGCAACGAAATAAATTTAAAAAAAAAGGGGGATGTGAGGTTGAAGTTTTTTATTAAGAGCACAAGAAAAAAACTCTCCGACAGAGAGCGCTCTTGACTTCGTCTTATGACAATGTTCAAGAGGCTTATGATGCACGGAATTAAATAACTGTACTGGAAATAAAGTCTAATCTACCCAAGAATCTCTTTCAGGTCAGAGACCGTACTCGGGAGAGCATGGGGGTGAGTAAAAATTGAAATAGAAGCAACTCTTCGACAGAGAGCACTCTTGATCCACTATTGGTGAGATTCAAGAGATTTCTAACTTAAGCAGTTGTATTACTTGAAAAATGAAACCTTTTGACAAAATAGTAAACAACTAGCAACTAAAGATGCTAAAAATGAACTAATCTAGCAATTAGTGATCTAAGAGCAAAAAGGAAACTAATTAACAACTCAACCAAGCAAAGAAGACTACAAGGCTTCCCCAAATGGGGGAAGTGAATGTGGGGGCTTAAAAACCCCACTTGCAAACTTTATTATGTGAGTACAAACGCCTTTGGGATTAAAACCATTGGAAGGACTTTGAGAGAAATAAACTTTGAAAATACTTGAAACAAGCTCTTAAGAGCTATTACAAAGGATAATGATTAATGATTTCTTGGTTTGGATCATCCTTTGGTTTTTTTATGTTCTTCTTGGTTTAGACCTTTTTCTCTTCTTCTCGCTTCAAGATTTCTTGAGTTTCTCTTTCCCAAATACCTATCACAATGATGAACTCAATAACCCATTAGCATTAGTCAAATAAAAACTAAGATCTAAGTTAAGTGCAAACTAGAAATTTGAAAAGCAATGCAAGTCTATCTTTTAAGATGAGATCTAAGATGCAAGTACAACTAACAATGGACTCTTTATAAAAGAGATGCAATACTAGTATGGAAATATAAACTAAGATCTAATAAACTATCACTATATTTTAAACTAGAATGAAATCTATGAATGAAAAAGAAAACAATCAACAGAGATCTAACTATTAGCTTTTGAAACAACTAACTCTTAACCAAACTTTTGGTCGCTTTTGTGACCTTTTGAAGTGCTCAAGGAGGGATGAAAGGGAGAAGATTTGAACAAGTCCTAAGGCAAACCGAAAGGGAGAATGGAAGCTTAGGAGAAGGAGGACGAAAGGAGGCTAGAGAAGGGGTCTTGGAGGGAGACGAAAGGGATGAGAAAGAAGTTTGAGGGAGGAAGAGGAGAGCAAAGAGATAAGAAGCTAGAGTGGGATGAGAAGGAAAGGAAGAAAACTTAAGGCAAGACAAGAGCTAGGGTAGAAGGCTTAAGGAGAAGAAAAAGAGAGCTTTGGATGAGAAACGAAAGGAAGGTGAGGTAAAGGAAAACGAAAGGAAGGAGAAAGGTTTTTAAGAGGAATAAGCAAAAATCAAAACACAAACAAACAAGGTGGGGTCAAACCTTGGAACAAGGAGACCACTAGAACACTAGTCCCGAAAACCTTCCAGCTAGCTGGTTGTCCGCAAGGGTGCTAGTGGGGAAAGAGAAGTAGCCACAAAATTATGTGGCACTTGGGATCAAATCCCAATCTACTTTCTCAAGGCAAAACTTACTTATAAGAAGACAGATAAAAGTGTGGGAATGATAAACTTGAAGATCCACTACTCAAATAGTAACCAAGTAAACAGAAAGAAGGATAGATTCGAATTGAAGATAGAGCTTTGAAGAAAGATCTCCTTGTGTTTTTCTTCTTGAAACAAGCCCAACTCTGTAGATCCTGAAAGACAACAATGTTAGAAGGTTCTTATGATGATGGAGATGAGATCGATGCAACTGAGCTCACACCCTTCTCCAAATGGCAAGATCTGTTGAGACAATCAACTTGAAACCCAGTGAGATCAAACGAAATAACTAGTATGCTAGGAATATTAAATCAAGATCAATACTTCATATAACTGAGTACTTGTATTCATCTAAATTACAACAAGCTTTGCATAATAATCCAACTTGACAACTGCAAATGGAAAATCTTATGTTCTAACAATAGACTTCTAAAGCTAGTTATTTGATCCAACACATGGGAAACAATTTGAAAGCAAGGAAAGATATCACCTCATAATAGACACATCCACCAATGAAGAAACAATCAAATAGACCTCCAAAGTCGAAAAGCTTTATTCAATGAAAGACTGATTACAATTTTAACAGAGTTTCTATGCCCAATTCTCCATATCGAAGTGAGTGCAAAGCACCTCTACTTATACAAAAATACTGAGCCCCAGGGGGGAATTAATGAATTGAAGAACAACCCAGAGCCAACTGAAATTGAACTAAGTTGAACCGGAGTTGATTTGAGCTTGAACTGATAAGAAATTGCCAACACACCCAATCAACATCGACGTCCTTCAACTATGCGTGACATTTCTTCCATGTGAGTTTGGTGAAGTGAAGAGGTGGGTGATGTAACCACAATGCATGCGCTATTGTACAACTCCTCCAAAGTGGTTGACGTCATCATAATTATTTGAAATAAAACGTGGCCTCTCCTTCATTTGATATACCATTGTTTATTTTATATCTGTAGGGGGTCCACACTTATTACCATCGCAGCCCCATACACCACACGTGATCCTCCTTTATTAAATAATTCGAATTCACCTCCTCACATGCACTGGAATGATACTACACCAAGGTTTAAAAAATTAATATAAAGTTTCTTAAGTGGGGAAGGGTCCACCCTCACCTACTCACCATTTCTCCACATACGCGTGAGACCTTCCTCACCCTCACGTCACCCTCCTTTCATATTAATTCAAACTTCAAACTTAAACCAAAGTTCTAACTCACATCATGTGGAAAAGGGTCGTAAGTCAATATGGCCCACATGCCATGTCACCCTCCACTTAAAAAACATTTGATTTTTTTACTTTTTCAAATTTGGACTTTAGTGCATTTTGTCCAAATTTAGCATTTAAATGCCAATCTGATGCTCTGCTAGCCAAATGATGCCTTTCGGGATGCTTCAGCTGGTCGAAACACAGTGAAAGTGGCCCCTGGGAAAAGATGTTGCTCTGGGCTTGAAAATGAGCCCAACCACGCCAAAAACAGACTCCGGATCTTATATTTTTTACATTTTGATTCTTCCATTTAAACCATTAAAAAATGGCTTTAAAAACGGAAAGAAAAAAAAATCCCAGAATCAAACGAAACTCTAGGGGGACCTAGTACATGTTCATACAACTCAATCAAAATGCCTAGCATGTTGAAAAACACTAACACGAAGGCTCTAATAACCTCCTAAGGCCGAAACACCAAGACAACGACCCTAGCTTTGGAGGTGTGAGAGAAAAACTCAGAAATTATTAGTCGTTTATTCAACAACCAATAATAACCAAGGGAAAAAACACTCTGGGCTAGTCGGCTTGATGCTCAAGTCCGGGAAGCCGACCCTTTTATAAAAAATTAAATGCTAGGACAATTTTTACAATTTCCCCAAGGGGGTATGAACATGTATTTACAAAAAATAAAAAGTTTAGCCCAAAACTGGCTAACTCTGGAGCACACTAAACTTCTGAACTCTGGAGATGAGCATTCATCATGCTCGATAACTGGCGGATCAATAGGAAGCTCAACTATTGTACAAAATAGTTGGTAACAGGAAGTAAAACGGAACCCCTAAAACAATCTATGAAAAACAATGCATAAAAATGGGATTTGACTACATACCTAGGATTTGAGATGACCAACACCGTAGATAGCTTGCAAGTTGATTTTTCCTCCAATTAAAAATCTCTTGATGGTGATGAAATCAGTGATTTGGTCCTCTAGATCTCTTTGTTGATGTTTGCTAGCACTCTCCCTCTCATTCCACCACAGCTACAAAGTGAAATGAGCCAAAAAAAAACAAAAACGCCACTTAAAGGCGGCTTCCGGGCACCTAGGCGATTTCTCAGGTCGTGGCGCAATTTTTTGAGGAAAAAATCACGATTTTTGGATGACATTGTGATTACCGATTTTTGCCAAAAAAAAAGGGGTTTTTTCAGGCCGAAAAAAATCGCGATTTTTCGTGGGGTGACGATTTTTTCGGCGAAATTTTCAACAATGGTTTAAATTGGGATGTCCAGAATGAGAAACCTAACTCCAAAGTTATATTTGTGGGGTTGTAAATTGGTCCCCAATTCCTGTTATAGTTGTTGAATATCTCTAGATATCCCTCTTGCAGAATTCGTTTGTCTCAAGGAGAAGAGACTTCCATGCCCTATAGCCAATGTCACAGGGTTCGCCGAACCTAAACCTTTAGGTTCGAAATTCGCCGAACCTACAAAAATTTGGGAAATTCGTTCAGGTTTGTCTAGGTTCGGGCGGTTGTTTTTCGCTTTCAGGCTAGGGTTTCAACAGAGCAAATGTTCTAGCACTCCCTCTGTGTTGTTTGTGCTAGTGTAGTCGTGATTTTCAAACCTGTGAGTTTGAGACTCGAGCTACTGTAGTCGTGACTCGACAAGAGATAGAGGCGGTTGCGCGACTACGTGAGGCAACGGTTGCTCCGGCTGCGTGAGGCAAAGTTTGTTGGCTCTTCCACGACTCTGCCAGACTGCTACGGCCCACGACTCTCCAGATCTAGGCGACAGTTCCATAATCCACGGCGGAAGGTTCCATTTTCCACGGCTTCAAGTTGAAGGTTCGAGGAGTTCGCATTTGATTGACCATTGATTTTTGAATGTTTTACAATATAATTTTTAAATGTAGTTTATTGTAAATGTTTATATTATAATTTTTAATTATAGTTTATTTTTAAATGTTCTATATTATAATTTTTAATTAAAGTTTATTTTTAAATGTTTGATATTATAATTTTTAAATATAGTTTATTTTTTAATGTTTTATATTATAGTTTTTTTTAAATGTTTTACATTATAATTTTTAATAAGAATTTATTTTTAAATGTTTTATATTATAATTTATAATACAGTTTATATATATATATATATATATATATCAGTGTTCCACGGGGACGCGCCTCCCAGGGTCGGGGTCTCGCCCCCTACGCTTCCCACGCCCCGGGGGCTCGGGGGCTCCATCGAAAACGTTTCCCAGCGCCCCCCTTTCTGCGAAACTTGGGGAAACGTGGCTCTAGGAGTTTCCCGGATTGGGGGGCTCCCACACGCCCCCTCCCAGAAATGGGGGGTTCCCACACGCCCCCACTGCCCTCGATTTTTTAAACTTTTTTACTTAAAAAAGAAATGGCTCGTCTTAAATTTTAGGATTTTACACTAAATGGTCATTTTAAAACGAAATAT
>LPNX010751521.1:67832-78743 GCA_001517045.1 Pseudotsuga menziesii | reverse complement strand
CCCCAAAATACCCCAAAATTTTGGGGTGTCTCTACACGTCCCCAATGTGCGTTTCCCCGCTCCCACGCCCCCCCGTCCCGGAAACTTGGTGGAACACTGATATATATATTGAAAAATGTATATAGACGAACCTTATGTCAAACCCCATCCAAACTTCATCCAAAAATTCAAACCCGAATCGAACCTGAAGGTCGCCGAACCCGAACCTTGTGACATTGCCTATAACTATCCCCTGCTTGAAATTATAATGCGTTTTTCAGCTTCAAATATCTCCCAACCCCTGTTAGAGTTCGGAGGCCTGCATGTCCAAATTAGCTACAAATTCTTGCTCCTGCAGAGCTCACAATCCCGATGAGCTTGGTTGAGGATCATCTCACCACTTTTTTGAATGTTGTAGAGAACATGGAGAAAGAGTACGAGGACATGGTCATGAAGATGTATATGCAAACCCTTGAGAAGGATGTGCAGGCATGGCACAAATCCTTCGCTGTCAATTCCACTAATGAATGGGATTCACTCAAAAGGTAATTTACAACCAAGTGGGAGAGCAAGCAGAACAATATGCTCTTGTTGGCAGACTTTACTGCCATTCAAAATAAAGAAAATGAAACGATATCTGACTTTAATAGTCGTTTTGCCAAGTTACATGCAAGGATTTCCCAAGTTCTATGCCCAAATGATGGTACTACTTTAGAGTTCAACACTAATGCTTTCAATGAGTCTCTTTGTTTTTTCCTTAGTGAGAACTGAGAAGGATCCACAGATCCACAGAACCTAGAGGCTGCTAATTCTTTTGCCATCAAACTCAAAAAGAATATAAATGAAGCTAAGATGGTCTGTTCAAGCTCCTCCCACCTTTTTGGCCCTTACAGAATGTTATTATCTAAACCCAATAAAGAGGAAAGATAATGAAGTGGGAGAAGTTTCTGCAAAATTTATGGATTTACTGAAAGATTTAAGCAACAAGATGATCTGGATCGAAAGAAATCAACAAAATCACTAGGCCACCCCTGCAAATCAGCGTACTTTTCCACCAAGACAGACCCCTCCCAGAGGTCCTTTTCAGCTAGAAAAGTGAGTTGAAACACATAAACTCCCTATAATAATTTTCAACAATAATTATGCCGGGGTTTCCTCTTCCAGCCACAATTTTAGGGCATGTGACCTGCCACATAATGAAAAGAGGGCTCCAAGGTATTTTCTCAAACAGCCTACTTGTTCATTCAATGTCATCAGGAGGAAGCTTATGAACAGCCAGAAGAGTCTCTTAACATGTTTTCCATGGGTGAAGAAGATTAGTT
This sequence comes from Pseudotsuga menziesii, assembly GCA_001517045.1. Classification (NCBI taxonomy): domain Eukaryota; kingdom Viridiplantae; phylum Streptophyta; class Pinopsida; order Pinales; family Pinaceae; genus Pseudotsuga; species Pseudotsuga menziesii. Next base: position 77,442 of record LPNX010751521.1, on the reverse strand, counting down.
TCCACGTGTACATCAGGTCCAATTATGAAAACTTTGAAAGAAGAGGATAAACCGGAAAATAGCTGCTACACCAAAACTAGGTGCAAAATAACAACCGGACTGGCCCAATGGATAGATCAAAAATACAGAAACAAAGACGGCAATTGGACCAGAGAATGCAATTGCATTATAAGGTCGCAATTGTACAGATCGAACAAGTTCAAATTGATGTAATATAAAACCTGTTAGACCATAAGCACCATGAAGAGCAACAAAGGTCCGTAGACCATCTAATTGACACCAACAAGTAAAATCTCCTTGTGCTTTGGGAACCCATAATAGCAGCAGAGAATATGATAAACTATTAGCAGGAGTAGAAACTGCGGCAGTTAGGAAATTAAAACCTTCCAGATAAGAACTGGCCAATCCGTGAGTATAACATGAAGTCACAAATGTTGTACCCGTGAACCATCCACCTAAGGCAAAATAAGCACAAGGAAACAGCAATAGACTGGTCACTGGACCAACCGACAAAACCGAAATGGTCTCTGCTCAACCATAATGAGAGCAATCAGCCCCATGTCTTTCCTTTGAATCAGTCAATTTAATGCATGTAAAGGTAATATGATTGTTACAAGTATTGCTGTTCCGGGAAGTCAAATGGCATCCCCTAGAGGTCACATTATTGACAAACCACAAACAAAAGGGGAGGCTTTAGTGGCTGAAATTAAAAGCACATATGCTAGAAGAAATAAGATAATTAATGGTCCTCAAGAACAGCAGTCAATACCTCAAAGGATTGCTCAAGTGCCTTCACCAAATCAGCAAGATTCCTTGCCCATGCATAGCGTCACATTCAACTTGGCACATGAGTTGGAAAATAGTATAATTCAGGTACCGCTTTGGGATCTTATTTGTATGTTGGGACAGAAAAGTGCCATTAAAAATATTTGGTTCAGAAGGCCCGATTGATCCACTGGATGATCATCCCCAGGTATTTCTAAGTATGAACAAGCTGGATGAGCATTGTCCATTTTACATTTCAATATTAGTTAAAGGTTTTTTGCTTCAAAATTGTATGCTTAATTATGGAGCTTCTACTCATGTTATGAAATAGGAAGAGATCAATGAGCTAGGACTGAAAATCTCTAGACGTTAAAAAAATGCAAAAACAATGGATCCTCAAGAAATGCAAGTATGTTGGGTCATCAAGGGCTTTGAGGTCCATTTACAACAGTATCCGGAGAGAGTATTGACCATGGACGTTGTGGTGATTGTTTGCCCAACCAAGTGGGGCATGCTCTTGTCTAGAAAGTGGGCAGTTGACGCAGCAGGTATTGTAAAAATGGACTTGTCCTATAGGGACATTCCACTGGCAAAGGGTTGTAAGGGAAGATGCTGCATAACTTTGACGATCCAAAGAAGTTGGATAGTGAACCTTTATATCATGTGCCATCCAAACCAGATTTGAATACTTATGTAGTAATTGATGATCCTGAGCCACCAGTTGCACTACCTGCACTTGTTAGTGAGAAGTTTTCAGAGGGCATGTGGACCATGAATTTCAATGGTACACAACATAGATTAAGAACAGGTGTAGGGGTTGTTTACATATTCACAATATGTAATATTTTCCCATTTCTTTTCAATTGGAGTTTGAATGTACTGAATCACTGATAATATGGCTGAATATGAGGCCTTGTTGTTAGGACTTGAAAAGGCAAGGAAGATGCAAACAAAGCTGATAAAAGTGCTTGAAGATTCAGATCTAGCTGTCAATTCAGTGCTGGATTTATGTGAAGCAAAACACCCAAGACTTGAGAGGTATCGGAAAGCAGCCTGGGATGAAATGAGTGCATTTTAGCATTCTCTATTGCTGTCGTCACACCGTTGCTGCTAAATAGTGTGTCCCACCATGCAGTTTTCAAAGACCGCTATTAATCCTTCAAGCCACCAAAAGAATCAATTTATATATTAAGAAAAAGCACAAAATAATTAATAAAAGAAAAAGAAAGATAGATGAAAGAAGCTCTTCTTCAGAACCCATAGTCTTCAAATCACGAGGCTTCTACATTCATTAGTTTTAACAGCACCACGAAAGTTTGCAATCACATGTTTCTCCATATCTAAGCCACTGACACTATAACACTATAACCAGAATCAAAGTTGTTTTGAGATAAATTCCTGTCAAGTCTTGACAACAATATTGAAAATTAATTTAAGATGTATGTCTTTTTGAGAACATTGACACATAAAAGTTACTTTGTTGAGATATTATTGTCTGACCTCCTCTTATGTGTCATAAAACTGGAAAAAAGTTCCATGGAAAATGTCCTTGGGGAAACCCTCCAAGTGCTTCCACAGATTCCATGAATGGTGCTTAGAGAAAATGCCCCAGAGTATATCATGTACTCCTAAGCCAGAGGGATCTATCAGACATGAGTTTATGACCTCTCAACGACCTCCATCTTGAAATTGGTGAGTTCAAGCCGATTGAGCTAACCCACTGCACTATCACCTAACAAAATATTATAATTAATATGTATTTAAAACGATTGGACATGACCCCTAGTTGTGTCCTCTCCCTTCATATATATATAGATAGATAGATAGATCGATAGATAGATATATTCTAAATTATTTCTTCCATTCATGGATGATATTACATGAGGTTCCTCACACAGCAAAATTTGACAAGACCTATAACAATTGTACATTTCGAGAGTGATCAAATATGGATAAAGAAAAATGATGCTTGCTATGCTTTTCTAGTTTTTGGAATCAATTTATGTAAATTATCAAAACAACTGGAAAAGAAAACGGGCATGGCATAGAGCTCACCCTTTTGGATCTGCTAACAATGGAAATGGCTCCAATGATGGAACAAGATGGAGCACCCCCACATTGAGAGCAGCACTAGAATCAGAACGCAATAAACCTTCCCGAGAAAATGGTCGATCGAAGCCACCAAGACCTGTTGTACCTGGAGGAGCCATGGGAACAGGAGCTGTAATTTCTATGCCCTTTTGTACAAATTTTTCCATCCATGAGATCTGCATAAAATGATAAACAAAAATAGCTGAATCAGTTTCCCACAGGCAAATCTTAACATAGAAAACTACCCCAAATACTGTCTCTTATAATTAAACTTCTGCCTGGCCTGAAAATATTACAGCTTCAAGATATAATAAATATGTGCACAGATACGTATCATGTAACAAAAGGATATTGTTCCAAGGTCTCATTTGGTTTGCACCGATCAGAAAAACGTTCCATCAGTTGGCTAAAAATTTCTTTTACATAGTATTGATGAGTCAATTGGAAATAAGTGAAACCATCAAATTTTTCAAGGCTGAAGGAACACTGATAAATATGTTCTTTTAAGCTTTCCAGTTCACAATCTATTGGAAGCACTCTATTTGCAATGATGTAAATTCCAGTAATACATATAACAGCTGTTAGAAACAGGCATAACAAAGACTCCCATAGATGGCAACAATAATATGACAGATAATGTAATCCTAGTTGAGTTCAAATAACAAAATATCCCAGCAAAGTTACTGCTCCCTGAAAAGACCTTTTCATTTAGATCCCTAATAGGTGGACCATGAATTTTTCCTCCTGCATATGGTGCTCCCATTGGAAACCGCTCAACAAACTGATGAGCAGTCCAGTCTGCGAGGCCATGTTTATCATAACTCATAAATGCTCCCAAAGCACCCAAAAACCCTTCATGGCGCAGAAACATAGCTTGTGCGGTACCTTTTGACCTGATGAGGAAAAGTCAAGCATTGGAAGTAGTTAAGCTGATATTGAAAAAGAAAAAAGAAAGTGTAAAGACATTTTTTTCTTCACTTTATCTGAAAATAGACTACAGAAAGTTTTACTGAATATAAAGCTCATTCCACAACCATGGAGAAATAAGTTCCATATGAGACAACCCATGAGTATCAAAAACATCTACATATAAGAGACATGAAATTTACCAAAACTTTACTGCAAATGAGATGGTGTCCATAGTGTATGCATGACCACGTATAAAAAATCCTCCAAAAAATATTCGGTTGAGCCCATAACGAAGAGCATTCAAGTATGCAATCTGCAATCATCCAAAACCAAAACAAAGAGATCAGAAGAAAATAAATGTCCCATTCTCTTCAGACTTATCAGAATAATACTAAGGGAGCCTACATCAGGCTTGTGCTATAGAAGTCAAGAAACAAAGTTAAATGTGTTACAAGCACATTGATGTGAAGTTGCACCTAAAGAAAAAAGCATCTCTATCCCACATATAAGGACTATCTACAATTAATTTATAAACATCAAGAGGTACCAACTCATTCAAGTTTCATACAAATTTGGAAAGACAGAAAACTTGAATGTGCAATGTTTAGTTGACATCAACTCCACATCCTTATGCAAACATTCTAATTGATATGGTAAATGAGATGCAGAAGTTTCTGGTCCAACCTTCTTCATCATTACTTCATTGATCAAGTTCTTTTGATTTCCGAGATCAAAGAATGCAGTCACAATAGTTTTCTTGATCTGCACTTTTACATGAAACAACTACTCTTTCTTCTTCAGCAACAGTTTTCATCATTCCATTGAAGCTTATCCATTAAAGTTAAATATTCATCAACTTTCTCTTCGCCATCAAATTCTTGAACTTCTACTCTTGAACTACTACTACCAACTTTATATAATTTTGAACTATGATACGAAATTTATCTAAACTGTACTCATGGTCTTGAAACTTGAAAGTACAACTCAAACTGTTTGTATCCCTAAAAAACAACAGCAATTCTGTAATATTTGGTCCCTGACTGAAAATAACATTTAAATATTGTATGTGATGTTGTGAAAACACCGCATCAGATTGGCAGAACGCAGGATCTCTTGAGAATTCTCAATGGAGACCAGATCTGGGAAAGGAAATCGAGGCCTTCAAAGTCCTCTTGGCTTGTCTCCCACCCTCTAAGAACGCCATTCAGTCTCAGATATTTGTTTAAACACTGGATGAAATCCCTCAGGTGGACATTGTCTCCCCGAAAGCTCACAGATCAGCTCTGGTTTTGGCGGAATGAGCGCTGATTGGGAAATTTACAGGCCTCTGGCCTAGTCCAAAAGATATAGACTTGTGAGTAGCAGAATGTTGGGTGCCTCTTCTGAAAACCCAGGTAACTTCTAGGGCTGTAGGTAGAGGTTTTTTCCTTTTTTTGTTCTCATCTAAAGAAGATCGAGATCTGATCTTCCATTCAGGCCCGTACTTCATGGGACCCGAAGGGATGTTCCTGGCCCCTTGGAACTTGGATTTCAACCCAGAAGAAGAAATAATGTTGATTCCCGTCTGGACAAGGCTCCCTCACCTTCCAATGATTTTCTGAGACAAAGAATCTGTAGTTTCAATTGGCAGCAAGTTAGCTCATTTCATTACCAGTGCAGACCCAAAGGGAGGCCTCTACTCATGTGCCTGTATATGTGTAGAGGTAGATTGTAATATCCCAAATACTGATATTCTACTGCTTTACTATTAAAGGATTTGCTAGTACACTCAAATGGGTACAAAATACTGAATTTTATTGTGCATGCAAGGTGCCGTAACAAAGGCCCTAAAATATAGCAAACTGGAGAAATTATAGGGTGGACAGCTCAGAAAGAAATGGTACACTTACCATTGATAACAAGCCGATGATACTCCAGATATAAGCTGCATGCATATAGTGCTGGACAGGTGAGGTAATGGTGCTCCCTTCCTTCAGTTGACGCCCAGCTACAAGGGAGGCTCTTCGCCAGCTAAAGGTGACGTTTTTGGTGAAGGTGTCTGATGCAGGTGAAAATTTGCCGGAATGATGGTCTCCCCTTCCCGAAGAGAATGGCCAGAGCATGCAAAGGATCTGACCTCTCAAAGACCCCTAGCAAATTGATCTACCTATTTGGTGCTCACGCCCCCAGCTGCACGGATCTGCTGATAACTGCTCCGAATGAGCAAAATGCGGACTAATAATCACTCAAGGCAGTGGAGTGACCCTGCTGATGAAGATGAAGCTCATATACGGAAGAGAAACTAGGATTCAAAGACCCAGCCAGCTATTCCCCGATTGCACACGTGAACCTGCAAAAAATATTTCAGTGGATGTTGAATCGTTGGATATGGATAAATAAGATGAATATCGTTGATAAACTTGGATGGTCTATCCTAAAAGAGACTAAGGAAGATGGTTGCACTGTCGAACCCTCGTTAGTTGAAGACACCGACTTCAACCCCAACTGCTACGGCTGCACGCTGTGTTGCTGCTCAAAAACTCCAAATCAACAAAAATAATAATAATAGATATGTTCTTTGGTCCAATAACCCTTCTTAAATAGCTTAGCATGTACTTTTAGGGTTTGCGCTTTACTTTTGCATGCATGCAATTCTAATTTTTCATTGACTTTAAGACTGGAGAAATAAGGCCTGCATGCTCCACATGCTTTATGATAATAACTCTGATGGCCCTCTTTACTATACTGATGACTGAATAATTGTCCTAATATGCTCCCGGTATTAAAGGTCCTTGATCAATTCCCTATTTATCAAAAACAAAACATTACAGTCCTCCCTCACCAAAGATTGCTTGTCCTCAAGCAATGCCAACGCAACTCCACAATCAATCAAACTGAACCAACTAAATCCGAGGATGATCCCAAGGTCCCAAATTATCCTAGGAGATCTGTAGCACCCTCTGCTCAAAGCATTGCAATGCACGGTAACATCACAAGATATCCCATGGAAGCCTCCTATAAGTAGAGTAACTAACCACGGTGTAAACAAGGTAACATCACAAGAGACCTCCTGAAATCATCCTCTAGCAATCACTAAACTGCCAGTCACTGTAATCCCAGGGTCCCAAATCAATCTGAGAATTGCAGAGGTCAAAATGCATCCACCGCTACCCTGCGTAGTATCGACACAAGGAGCATCCTGTAGACTCCCAAGTAACCCCATCATTAAACATTGTATCCATCCCTCATAACGTCTCACACCTGGATCCCAATGCAAACTTGTGCATCTTTCATCCCAAATATCCCAAGGCTCTTGTGGGACTATACCCCTAGCTAGGAATGTCTTCCCAAGAATCGCCCACTCAATAGGACACCAACTCTTAATCTCTCTCTCATCCAACCCCCAAAAAGGACCTTTTCCATAAGCACCATCACAAGGAATAATCCTACCAAGCTGACATTCTGCCCTTCTGATTTCAACTGGAATGCTCATCTACTGCTGCCCAATTTCTCAATCCTGGCCAACCTGTAAAAACCACCTGCCATTATGCAAATGTGAACTCAAGCTACTGCAAGCCTTGTCTATGTACTCCTGATGAGGTCTGCTTTGAAATGCAATAGTATGTTTCTTCTGCTGCCCCATCAAGGAATCTAACTACTCTTCAACACTAGAAAGCCTAACCACTAACTCAGTACACACAACTCGAAGAACTGTAAGCTCAACATCTCACTGTAATATGGTGTCTCGGAGTATCTTGGTCCTCTCTTTCATTGCTAGAATGCTTTCTTTAACACGTTCAATCTTGTTTCGATGACTATCATCTGGAAGCTCTATCTTATGCATGTATAAACCAGTGTTGAAAAAATCACCGAGAAATCAGATAAAATCGGAAAAATCGCGATTTTTTCCTCGTGCCGATTTTTCGGCGAGGAAAAATCGTGATTTTTTAAAAAAATTTGGAAGCGCGCTTTTTTCGAAAAAAAACGTGGGTCAACTGAAAAAAGCGCCCAGGCAGGCAACCCGTGGCTTAGAAAAGGGAAAACTTGGTTTTTATTTTCTCATTTGGCAAATGAGCTTGTTGGAAGTGGAGGAGAAGGGCTTGAGGAGACCACCAACACCTTTGGAGGCTTTCAAACACCATTTAGCATCTCAACCAAGGATTTTTGTGGAGCAAGTGTTGAAGGTATGTGCATTTTATCCATTGTTTTTCTATCTTTTGCCATGGACTGTTTGAAAGATTTTTTGCATATTTGTTTTACTATTTTGTTGCCTATTTCTTGTCTATTTCTTTGCTATTTGTTTTTACTATTTTGCCATTGATTTCCATGCCCCAAAAAATGAAAAATAGTCCCAATGTAAATGGGGGTTTTAAAAAATTAAAATGGAAAATAGCATGCTTGTTTTTTTACTTCTTAGCCACCCTCTTCTTCTTATCTTTCATGGCTTAAAATCTAAATTTAGAGGTATGATTTTTTAAGCTAGAATGTTGCTATTATTTTCCAATGGAGTTTAATGTAATTTTATTTTTTTTGTGTCCTAGGGTTGCATTTGAGTTGAAGGCTTGAAGCATTCCAAATTTCCAATTGCAAAAATGCCAAAGACATTGGACCCATTTTGGCAGTATGGTGAGCCCGAGGATGGCAACAATAGGCAGAATTTGAGTTGCAAATTATGTGGGTGTCACATGGCGGGAGGGGTTAACAGGTTGAAATACCACTTAGCCAAACTACCTGGCCATGATGTTAGCCTTTGTACTGCAGTGACCCCAGAAATCATGAGAGTTGCCCATGATGCCATCCATGAAAAAATGAGAAAGAAAGATGAGATCACTACAAACAAAGCTGAGCTTGCAGCTTTTGGCCAAGCAAGAAGTGTAGGTGCATCTATATCTACCACTATCGGTGAGGGTAGTGGGAGGGGCTCCAAAACTTCACCTCGTGGGAGGGGGGAGCACACATCCCATTATGTTGGACCAGGCTCACAACCTTCTATCAAGTCAGTTGTAAAGAAATCAGAAAAGGTAGAAGCGGACAGGGTAATGGGAAGGTGTCTTTACTTGAGTCACATACCTCTTAGCATTGTTAAAAACAATCCATTTTGGCAGCTGATGTGTGATGCCATTGCAGTAGTTGGGCCAGGTTATAAAAGTGCCACCTTTGAGGAGTTGCGGGGCCCAATCCTTCAAGCAGAAAAGATGGACATCGGTGCTAGGTTGGCAGAGCTCAAGCAGTCATGGGAGAGCACTGGATGCACAGTCATGTCAGATGGGTGGACAGATGGTAAGGGTAGAAGCCTTATCAACTTCTTGGTACATTGTCCTAGAGGTACCATGTTTGTGAAATCAGTTGATGCATCGGCACATGTAAAAGATGCGGCACTTTTATGTGAGTTGATGGATGGGTTCATACAGGATATTGGGGTGCACAATGTTGTGCAAATTATTTCAGATAATGCAGCTAATTATGTGGCTGCTGGCAAGATGCTTATGGATAGGTATCCCTCTTTGTTTTGGACTCCATGCGCTGCTCATTGCATTGATTTGATGTTGGAGGATATGGGGAAAATTCCCTTTATCAAAGTGGTGATTGATCAAGCTAGGGACATCCCTAAGTTCATTTACAACCATGGTTTTGTTCTTAGTCTCATGAGGAGGCACACCAAAAACAAGGAGTTGAAGCGTCCTGCAATCACGCGTTTTGCCACCACATTTATTACTCTTCAGTCTTTGCTTCAATGTCAGTTTGAGTTGAAGCAAATGTTTGTTTGTGATGAGTGGCGTGATTGTGCTTACAGCAGGAGAGAGGATGGGAAAACCATTGCCAAGCTGGTGTACACTGATGCCTTCTGGGAAGGAATGGAGGAATT
>LPNX010751521.1:0-67678 GCA_001517045.1 Pseudotsuga menziesii | reverse complement strand
CTTCTGCACCGCTTGATATATCTAGTCCTCCATCCATCACTCAGCGTCGAGTATTAGATGCAGGCTCAGGGCCTTCTACTGCTACTTCTAGTGCTAGGGACAGGCCTGACAAGAGACCCATGATATTTTCCCGTAAAAGGGGAAGAGGGCATTGATACTAGATNGATAGGGCCAAAGAGACCATTCGGAATTTCTATGTGGGAAAGGGTACCCCAGGGCATGACAGGCACATGTTGTTATGGGAGTTGATTGATACTCGATGGCCTGAGATGCTTCATCGACCCATTCATGCAGCAGGACTCTTCCTCAACCCCGCATTTGCCTACAAATGCAATTTTGATTTTGATGGTGAGGTTTTGGAGGGGCTTCTCACTTGTATTCAGAGGATGATACCTGATTATGACACTCGCAATGCACTCAATTGAGAGATAGAGGTGTATCGGGATGGTACTGGAGTATTTGGCTTTGCTGATGCTATTCGTGATAGGACCGTATTCATGCCAGGTAAATTATTAACTTATTAGACCATTTTAACTTTTAACTTTTAAGTTTTCACCTTTATTTGAAAGATGAATTATGATTTATTTATATTTATTTCATGTTTGAACTTTGGTGACATGTAGCCACTTGGTGGCGAACCTATGGTGGGAGGACACCGAATTTACAGNACTTTTGCCGATTTCTCCCGATTTTTTCGCCGATGTTACCGAGAAGTTGTAATCAAGACCCTCGCCGATTTTTTGCCGAGGCCGAGTTTTTCAACATTGGTATAAACTCTCCCTAACCTCCATGTGTGGCTGCCCACTATCTCGACTGATGTGCTCATTGCCTTGCACCTCATGTATTTCGCCTGTCATAACAATCTGGACTCCTGTTGTAGGTGATGAAGAGTGTACCAACTCCACCTCATCACACGACTTGTCCACAATCTGACTAGCGAATGTGCTTGTGTCACTAGACTCACAGGATGGCTCTAATGCTATCTCCTCATGCACATCATCATCATGTATTGTTAACTCCAAATCAAGCTCGCCAATAACCTGTACTCCATGCTCATCTTCCTTCACTCCCCCAACTATGCCTTTAAGGAGATCCTCATCCAAATCCTTGGGTTGGCTCTCGAACTTGATGGTGTAATAATCTTGAAACGACAATGTTGCACATACCTCATCACCCAAGGCTAGATACTCCTAATATCGAGGCAAGTGTTGAAGTGCTGCTAACCTCTGCAAATTTCCAGTCAAGATCCTTTTCATTGTCTTCATGTTCTCACAAGCCGCCAAAGAAAAACCTTTGATCTGACATGCACTTCACCAACATCACTGGCATGCTTTAGCATGTACAAGCATGCATCAACATGCACTTTTATTCAATTGTTATGTTTCCACAACTGGCAAGGATCATGCTCTGATACCACTATAATATCCCAAATACTGATATTCTACTGCTTTACTATTATAGGATTTGCTAGTACACTCAAATGGGTACAAAATACTGAATTTTATTGTGCATGCAAGGTGTCGTAACAAAGCCCCTAAAATATAGCAAACTGGAGAAATTATAGGGTGGGCAGTTCAAAGAGAAATGGTACACTTACGATTGATATACAAGCTAATGATACTCCAGAGATATGTTGCATGCATATAGTGTTGGACAGGTGAGGTAATGGTGCTCCTTCCTTCAGTTGACGCCCGGCTACAAGGGAGGCTCTTCTCCAGCTAAAGGTGACGTTTTTGGTTAAGGAGGTGTCTGATACATGTGAAACTTTGTCAGAATGATGGTCGTCCCTTTCCGAAGAGAATGGTCGGAGCATGCAAAGGATCTGACCTCTCAAAGACCCCTAGCGAATTGATCTCCCTGTTTGGTGCTCACGCCCCCAGCTACACGAATCTGTTGATAATTGCTCCGGATGAGCAAACTGCGGACTGATAATCACTCAAGGCTGTGGAGTGACCCTGCTGATGAAGATGAAGCTGATATGCGGAAGAGAAACTAGGATTCAGAGACCCAGCGAATACTTCTGGGGTTTTCCAGCTATTCCTCGGCTGCACACATGAACCTGCAAACAATCTTCCGGTGGATGCTGAATCGCTGGATATGGATAAATAAGATGAATACCATTGATAAACTTGGATGGTCTATCCTGAAAGAGACTAGGGAAGATGGTTACACTGCCGAATGCTCGTTAGTTGAAGACGTCGTCTTCAACCCCAACTGCTACGGTTGCACGTTGTGGTGCTGCTCAAAAACTCCAAATCAACAATAATAATAATAGATAATAAATTTCTCCTAATTTCATGCATGCAATTCTAACTTCTCCTTTACTTTTGCATGCATGCAATTCTAATTTCTCGTTGACTTTAAGACTGAAGAAATAAGGCCTGCATGCTCCGCATGCTTTATGATAATAACTTTGATGGCCCTCTTTACTATACTGATGACTGAATAATTATCCTAATATGCTCTTGGTATTAAAGGTCCTCGGTCAATTCCCCATTTATCAAAAATGGAACATTACATAGATCTTGAACAGGGACATCCATAAGCAATCTGGATCAATTTAGATAGGTGAATTCTGTCCAACTGCAATTTCTGTCACTCCCATGGACACTTCTCTCGAAGTTGTCCAAAGAAAAAAGAACAACAGCCTACCCAATCTCAGCAAAAACAATCCCCTCCCACCAACAAAACTGGATTCAAGACAGTCTCCAGACGTAAGAGCAGCCCAACAAAGGATCAGTCAGCATCCAAAGAAGAAGAGTTTACCATCGTATCCAAGCAAAATAGAAGGTACCAAAAAATAGGAACATAGGCAAATATCCCTCCAAAATTTACAGCCAAGAGCGTCAAGGCTCTTGGCTCGTTTCAAAATAAAGATCTTAATGAAAACACTGAGACCACCCGAGAATCAGAATTAAATAATGTCCCATCAGAAAATCCCCCTCCTGGGACTTCTATAGAGAGACATTCAAAAGAGCAAGAAATAGAAGAGGAAGATGAAAAGGAGGAACCCGAGGAAGAACAAGAGACGAAAGAAGAAACATCTAAATACCAGGAAGACTCGGAAGAAGAGGAGGACTTAGATTTGGCCAAGGACGGGATGCCGACGAAGCCGCAAGCAAATTCTGTAGCTCCACAACCCTTCTCAACTAGGAAATCAGGGACATTCTCCTTGTTGATGCTCTTAAAAATGGATATCATCCATCTCCTCCTGTCACAAGGGGGTGGGCGTCAAGTAAAGATCAAGGAAGAAAAGAACCAGATGTCCATGCCTCATCAAGGAAATGACCAATTCTAGACTTCCTGCTTAAAGGTAGTTACTCTTCTTAGTAGGCGGAATGGATTGTTTCTACACTCTGTTATGTAATCAATTTGTAAGAATTTATCCTATCTGTCATGAATTTGCAGGAAGAACTAGCAACAAGGAAAAAGGTTGTAATCACAACTGGTCTAGGCTAGCTAAAGAAGTTGGATTTAGTTTAGAAAGTCTAGATTTTTACTACCAAGAGGTTTGTCTTTGTAATCATGCACTCGATTGATCTCCTTTTTTAATATAAATCTTACACGTTTCTGTCAAAATAAATGTTGTGAAAATGCTAGCCATTGAAAATATGGCCTAAATAGATTGAAGCCTGTAGGATACAAGATGGTGATTCTCTGATTAATAGAGTAAATGAGGGATTAATGATTATATAAACCCCGAGCAAGGTTTTAATCCTCACTCATGCATGAATAGGGTTATTCCCATTCAAATTGTATCTATGAATTAGGCATCGCTCTTAATACAATAAACCCCGGGCAAGGTTTTAATCATCACTCATGCATGAATAGGGTTTTTCTTGCTCAAATTGTATTTACGAATTAGGTATCGCTCTTAATACAATTCTACATTCTTGGACAGATTCTTCATCTGGAATTAAGCAAAGCAACCACATTCCCACATTCGAAGTGTAGATACCCCCCACTTATAAATTTGATGTAAACATTTTTCAATATTTCTATAGTAGACTATATTATGTAATTTGTTGCATGTTTTTGCTATTATTTGGCTATTATCTAAGTTGCACAATATGGGGAAATAAGTACAAGTTTCCGAAACAAAAATGTGCTAGAAACATAACCCTCAAAAATTTGGAAACATGGAACTTTTAGGTGTTTGTATATATAACTATATAGTTTGGGATGTGGAGCAGCCAAGAAATTCGAACAAATGAGATACATGAGTAGATAGGTATGAAGATAAATAATCTAGCAAGAAAGGTAGGTACATGAGGTACGTGAGAAGATTGGTATGAAGCAAAATAATCTGGCAAGAAAGGTAGGTTATATGATGAAGTAGTTGGTTGCCTTCATCATCAAAGAATTTAATATATGTGCCAAGGTTAAGGTTTAATAAGCATTCCTAAATCCTAAGTAATGGATGACTTGGAACTAGTTCATTATGAAGTGGATCCTACATCCATGGCTTTGGCCTTTAGGTCACATCAACTGGTTCTAAACTACTGGAAGCCTATGTTGCATTTAAGGGAATTTCAAGTTGCAAGCGAAAGGCAAAAGTCACCGATACCTGATACAACAGATGGAGGACATGCAATCATTAGAGCTTGTGAAGGACAAATTAGCTCCTTTATGGGCCTCAAAAGGAGATCCATTCCAACCTTTAAAAGGTAAGCATGTTTTCATTCCTGTCAATGCTTCCTCTACTGTAGGTTTGCTTAATACGTTGAGTCCAGGCCCTAGTTTAGGCTCCCCACTTAATAACCATACCAAGAAAAACCAGGTAAGGGTGTCTAAAGGTTTCTAGGTTGAGTTGATTGATATGGGTAAGGGTGAGAACTCTCCATCTTTCCCATTGACAACCCAGTTGGCGAATGTTATAGTAGAACCAAAGTTTGGTAGAGGCAATGTGGAGAGGGTCCTCGGTCAAATCTGAATAAGCACTGAAAGAAGTCTACAAGGGTTAAAGTAGACAAGATAAAAATGGTGTTGGGGGTGGAAATTGGCATGGAGGAGGTGCAAAGTCTTATGGAGAAAGCCCTCGTACGTCATTTTAAGGGATAAACAATGGATGGGGGCATCCATAGGATTAAGGTTATTAGAGCATTGGAGGCTCGTTCTAGGATATACCCGTCTTTCATGTTTTTGTATGGGGATGGATATGTTTTATGTCCAAGAGACAACATGATGCAAATCTACCTCTAGATAGCACCATGGTTGTCTGAAGAATTGGAAACCGGGATTTGACCCTAGAAGAGAGTCGACCTATTCTTAGCATGTTTCAGTACTTCTTCCAAGGCTTCCCTTAGAGTTGTAGAACCCAAAAATTCTAAAAAGGGTTGGAAATACCCTTGGTCGTTTCATTCCTCTAGAAGATAATTTCAACTTTAAAGTGGATATGTGGGTGGTGAAAATTTTCATTGAGATTGATTTATTCGAGGGACTGCCAATGGAGATTGAGATTGTTTCAGGAACCTAGGTCCTCAATCAAAAATAGATTTTCTTAAAATACCTTTCATTGTAAGGGTTGCCATGCCATTGGCCATTTAGTAGTAGACTACAATTACCCTATCATTGTAAGGGTTGCCATGCCATTGGCCATTTAGTAATAGACTACAAATACCCTAAAAGGCTTATAAATGGAAATCAAAAGATATGGAAGAAATCAAAGTCAACTTTAGAAGAAGAGGATATTGGAAAGGAAAACCCTAATCAGTAAGAACATGAGGCAGAATAAGGTCCAAAACAGAACTCGGACCAAGGGGAGTTTTGTGGATCTAAAGCAATTAAAGAAATCTCATGACTGTGCTACTCATTCTCTTATATTCAGACAGATCATAAAGAATTTACTCATGTTGTGGGTTGTTTGGGGACTATTTGAATTTCAAGGGAGGGTATGGGGGGAATTTAGATACTAGAAATTCCTTTAGTAACTTTGAGTGCCTCTCCAATCTTAATTAAGAATTATTGATAATCCCCAGCATTCATCTATCCCTCCCTTAAGACTGTCTCTAACTGGAGGAGTTCTCCATCGAATGGCGAAGGGTCCCTCTCTTCTTCCATAAACAAAGTCCTCCCCGAAAAAGAGGGATCTCAGATGCTTGATGATGAGTTGGGTAAGTGTAAAAAAGATCATAATAATCGGGTCAAGTACACCTACCTCCTTAGATCGAAGAAAGCAGTTTTGGAAAATTTTGGAGATGTTTAAGGTCGACTAGCTCTTGAAGAAGACATCCCTATCCATGGAGAAAATCAATTATTTCCAAAGCTAAGTCTCATGCAAAAAAAGAAGTCAAGCAGAGGAAGCAGTTAACAATTGGTGGGTTACTTAGAGCAGGAAAAACCCTAATGCCTATTTCCAAATGATTATCATGATTTTAAACACAAGAGGGATAGGGGGTGCACCAAAACTGCAAGCCTTAAAAAGGTTGTGTGTTGTATAATCTAAATGTTTTTATCCTACAAGAAACCGTGGGGGTGGGGGGCTGGGGGTCTAAGGCTATAGAATTTCTATCATCTTTTTTAAAGGATTGGAATTTCTATTCTTTGTGTTTAGATGTTGTTGGTTTACCATGTAGAATGGTAACAAGTTGGAACCATAAGTTGGAATGTCTTGTCAATAGGTATTGTAGTGGAAGGAAAGTCTAAATATCTAGGCAAGGTCTTCAAGATCATAAATGTGTATGGACATTATAGCGACAAAAAATACTTTAGGGAAGCTTTGGGGGATCCTTCTACACTCCTAGGAAACAATGTCCTAGCTGGAGTGAACTTGAATCTAACCCTAAATCAAAGGGAAGTATGGGGAGAAACAACTAGGAAAGATGCTCTTGCAAATTTCTTTTGCATTTCTCTGAAATCCATAATATGATAGATGTAGAACTTATCAAAGTAGTTCCTACCTGGAGAAATGGAAAAAGAGGAAGAAATGGTATTTCAAAAGGGTTAGATAGGTTTATGGTTGTTTAGCAACTAAAGAAAAATTCATAAAGGGTTAGATCATGGGTTGGACGACATCATTGATGCTAACCCTTCCAGCTATGGAAGAAGTTATGATCAAAGAAGTAACAGTTGATCATGGGGAATGATGTCTACGATATGGTTCTGAGAACTAAAGGGAAGTCCGTAGTGTATTCCATATGGATCTACAAGAACAAGTATACAAAGCAAGGTTCATGGTTTGTCTCAAAAAGAATAGTCTATTGACCAGACACACTTCTCAGTGAAGTAGAAGTATATATCAAACAACCTGTGCAGAATAGGCTTTGTATGAGCTCAGAAAGCACCCATACATAAGCACATCCAGGAGCTTGACAGATCACCTAGAGTGATGAATATCTTAACCTTTGCTACAAGGTTGAAGATACAAACCTATAGAAGACAACAAACTCACAGATGGGTGCAAAATGAACTTTTCGACAAAGTTCAAGATAAAAGGATCTTGGTATCTAGTAACCTGAGATGGATACATAGTAGCAGAGGATGCTACCTGTCACTCCATTATAGAATGTTTTGATACATAGAGTACAGAATGCAAAGGCATGATGATGCTCTGATTTAGGGGGGAGTGACTACAGAAGATCTCTGAGTTCGACATGGTACGACAGGATGGACAACTTCCAAATGGACCAAGACTTTACCAAGGGTAAAGTGGGTTCCAACCTTCAAGGTTGAATGCAGAAGACTGAGATATGTCGATGACCTGACAGAATGAACTCATGGTAGAAGCAATGATGGAAGAATACCAAAATGATGTTTGGGATACAGTACTCAAACCAAAAATCAAGAGTGTGGTATCTTCCAAATGGATTTGCAAGATAAAATATGTTGCTGATGGAAGTAAGGCAAGATTTGTGGCTGATGGAAGTGAGATCAAGTATATGTTTCCATGGTTTGATTTTTGATCTGTGATGTATATTAAACACCTAGGCTTTGTCTTGTTAGGATGATCATGGTGACCTATGCTTATACTAATGCTTGAACTTGTGCTAAGACTAATCAAAGGACTTGATGTTGAAGACTATTGCTCATGCATTGCTTTATACAAATGTTAGACCTTAATGCTATGTTGGTTCCATGTGTCATTTGTCCCCATCTGTCCAGTTCATCCATGATTGATCCTTAACCCATGACTATAGCTTGATCAAGACTTTTGAGATTGAAGATCACTTTCCCCACTTTGACCCCTATGCATGATGGATCCCATGTTTTTTGTGCATCGGCTCTGAGTTATCCTTAAGAGTGTCAGCTAAAACTTGAAGCAATGTGTCTACCATCATTACATGCTGTTAGATTTTCTTAATTTGCTTAGATGATATCTTAAAACAAATTATTATTAGTAGGATCACTGAAAGAACAACAAGCACAAAAACATAAGAACACAAAGATTTTCCTCGGGGAAACCACAAGGGAGAAAACCCCGCAAAACTTCCTCAGTATAGAACTCAACCAGAGAAGTGTAAAACCCAGACAACTGCTTCTCTCTTCTTTCTGATGCACTTGTTCTTCTCTCTCTTGCAAAACTTGCTTGAGTGAGTGTGTACAAATGAAGGAGAGCGCCTCCCTATTTATATTCTTCAGTTGACTTGACCTATGACATAACAGGGTCAACTTGTCTAGCAAGACACCAAAAATAATATTTATTATATTGACACTTGGGTACTATTGACCCGACTTACATCCGGAGGTTTACATTGATTCTTTCAATGACTCTTACATGACCAAACTCATCTTCTGATGGAGGAACACAATCAATACATCTGGAATATCTTCTGAAGTTACAATACTTTAACACTCCCTCTTAACTAGGAAGGTATTCAACCAAGGTAGCAACTGCTACCACAACTGTACGACTGACTAGTGAGTCTCTATATGTCATACGAAGTTTGGAACACCATCATACATCTTCATCATCGATCTTAGTTGGATCATCTTCTGCAATCTCAGTATGTGAATACCAAAGTTGAAAAAGTCGGCATCGACAAAAAGTCGGCGAGGGTCCCAAATACAACTTCTCGGCAACATTGGCAAAAAAATCGAGAAAATCAGCAAAAGTCGGCAAACATTAAAAAATAGAAAATACATTTTTTTTTTAGAATTTTAAACATATAAAGCAACAATAACATCAGAAAAACATATTGGAACATAAATATGAAGAAAGCATTGATATATATCATCATGTAGTCATGCCAAATATAAAATGATATATCAAAGTCGATACTGAATCATGAAAGTTGAAACATCATAGTTGTCCAATCAAGGACTCAAAAGTGTATAAAGTTTAAAGTTAAACAATACAAAATGACATCACATATATAAATGTATCTGAGGAAAACTAGCATCTAGCTATCTAATATCAATGCCCTCTTTCCCTTTTACGGGCAAATATCATGGGTCGTTTGCAAAGCCTGCCCCTAGCACTACTAGTAGCAGCAAAAGGCCCTGGCCCTGAATCTAATACTGGACGTTGAGTGATGGATGGAGAACTAGATGTATCAATCGGTGCAGAAGGTGGTGGTTATGCTAGCACATCACCCTCCATGGTGTCTCCAACCACCTCCTCCTCCTCCTTCTCTTGCCCCTCCTCTAGCCATGCAGGTGACTCCTCCATGATAGGAGTCTCAATATCCACCCTCCACTCAGACAATATATCAATATTGTCCAAGGAGATGGCATTTGCATCTCGTTCTTTCTGTATCTGTGTCATCCACAAGATGAGATTGTAATGGACATACACCAAGTCATTAAGACATGTGAATTCCAACCTGTGAGAGGGTAATAAAAAAAATTTATAAGTCTAGAGGGTAATAAATTAATAAATTATAATATCTTAGAGAATCATAGATTCATAAATTGCATTAAACATTTAAATGCAATAGCTTTGTTGAAATTCTAAGTTCTAACCTTTTGCGTCTCTTTGCATGTATTTTTCAAATACACTCCAATTCTGCTCACGTCTCGAAGCGGTACACGTTTAGCTAAGGATTCTGATGGCAAATTTCCATAAATTTGGTGTCCTCACACCATAGGTTCACCATCAAGTGGCTACACCAAACAAGAAAGAAAGATTACTAAATTATATTTCATTACATTCAACTTTGGAAAACTAAAATAGGAAATAAATATAAATAAATCATAATTCATCTTTCAAATAAAGGTGAAAACTTAAAACGCTCTAATAACTTACCTGACATGAAATCGGTCATGTCACGAATAGCATCACCAAAGCTAAATACTCAAGTACCATCTCGATACACCTATATCTCGCAATTGATTGCATTGCGAGTTACATAATTAGGTATCATCCTCTGAATACAAGTGAGGAGACCCTCCAAAACCTCACCATCAAAATCAAAATTGCATTTGTAGGCAAATGCGAGGATGAGGAAGAGTCCTGTTGCATGAATGGGTCGATGAAGCATCCCAGTCCATCGACTATCAATCAAATCCCGTAATAATTTCGAATGGCCTCTTTGTGCCTTAGGGTACCCTTTCCCACATAATAACTTCGAATGGCCTCTTTGGCCCTATCCATGGCCTCAAGGCTCATATAAATAGCCCATTGTGGACTTATCACCATCAACAAGTCTCAGAACCCTTACTAAAGGTTCACTCACCAAGCACACTTCCTCCACTCCTTCCCAAAAGGAGTCAGTGTACACCAACTTGGCAATGGTTTTCCCATCCTCTCTCCTGTTGTAAGCACAATCACGCCACTCATCACAAACAAACATTTGCTTCAACTCAAACTGACATTGAAGCAAAGACTAAAGAGTAATAAATGTGGTGGCAAAATGCATGATTGCAGGACGCTTCAACTCCTTGTTTTTGGTGTGCCTCCTCATGAGACTAAGAACAAAAGCATGGTTGTAAATGAACTTGGGGATGCTCCTAGCTTGATCAATCACCACCTTGATAAAGGGAATTTTCCCCATATCCTCCAACATCAAATCAATGCAATGAGTCGCGCATGGAGTCCAAAACAAACAAGGGTACCTATCCATAAGCATCCTGCCAGCAACCACATAATTAGTTGCATTATCTATAATAACTTGCACAACATTGTGCACCCCAATATCCTGGATGAACCCATCCATCAACTCGCATAAAAGTGTTGCATCTTTTACATGTGTCGATGCATCAACTGATTTTACAAACATGGTACCTCTAGGACAATGTACTAAGAAGTTGATAAGGGTTCTACCCTTACCATCTGACATGACTGTGCATCTAGTGCTCTCCCATGACTGCTTGAACTCTATAAACCTAGCACCGATATCCTTCTTTTCTGCTTGAAGGACTGGACCCTGCAACTCCTCAAAGGTGGCACTTTTATACCCTGGGCCAACTACTGCAATGGCATCACACATCAGCTGCCAAAATGGATTGTTTTTAACAATGCTGAGAGGTATGTGACTCCAGTAAAGACACCTTCCCATTACCATGTCTACTTCTACCTTTTCTGATTTCTTTAGAATTGACTTGATAGAAGGTTGTGATCCTGGTCCTGTTCATCCAACAAAATGAGATGAGAGCCCCGCCCTCCCGATAGGTGAAGCTGTGGAGCCCCTCCCACTACCCTCACCGATAGTGGTAGATCGAGATGCACCTACACTTCTTGCTTGGACAAAAGCTGTAAGCAAGCTTTGTTTGCAGCGATCTCATCCTTCTTTCTATTTTTCCATGGATGGCGTAATGGGTAGATCTCATGATTTCTGGGGTCACTGCAGTACAAAGGCCAACATCATGGCCAGGTAGTTTGGCTAAATGGTATTTCAACCTGTTAACCCCTCCCAACATGTGATGCCTACATAATTTGCAACGCAAATTTTTCCTATTTGTTCCATCCTCGGGCTCACCATACTGCCAAAATGGGTCCAATACCTTTGGCAATTTTGCAATTGGAATGCTTCAACTCAAATGCAACTCTAGGGCACAAAAACACAAAAAAAATACATTAAACTCCATTCGAAAAAAATATCAACATTCTAGCTTCAAAAATCAGACCTCTAAATTTAGATTTTAAGCCATGAAGAAGAAGAGGGTGGCTAAGAATTAAAAAACAAGCATGCTATTTTCCATTCTAATTTTTTAAATCCCCCTTTTACATTGTGACTGTTTTTCATATTTTTGGGCATGGAAATCAATGGCAAAATAGAAAAAAAAATAGCAAAGAAATATGCAAAGAAATATGGAAGAAAAAATGCAAGAAATCTTTCAAACAATCCATGGAAAAGATAGAAAAAGAATGGGATAAAATGTACATACCTGTGAGGAATCTTGAACACTTGCTCCACAAAAATCCTTGATAGAGATGGTAAATGGTGTTTGAAATCCTCCAAAGGTGTTGGTGGTCTCTTCTTGCCCTTCTCACCCTCTTCCAGAAAATCTATTTGTCAAATGACCCAAAAAAAAACGATTTCTCCTCTTTAAAGACGCGGGTTCAAGTTCTGGGTGTTTTTTGCGTCGACCCGCAATTTTTCAACAAAAGTCATGACTCAACGATTTTTTTAAAAATCGCGACTTTTACTCGCCGAAAAATCAGCTTGGAGTAAAATTCACGATTTTTCGCCGAGGTTTTCAACACTAGTGAATACTGAATCATCTTCTATCACATCAGTATGTGGATACTGAATCATCTTCTGTAGCATCAGTATGTGAATATTGGATCATCTTTTGTCACATTAGTATGTGAATACTGGATCATCTTCTATCACATCAGTATATGGATACTAAATCATCTTCTGGATCATCTTCTGTAACATCAGTATGTGAATATTGAATCTTCTTATGTCGCATCAGTATGTGAATATTGAGTCATCTTCTACCACATCAACATGTGAATGCTAAGTCATCTTTTGCCAACATCGGTATGTGAATACTGAAACATCATCTGCAACTGAAACATTGTTTGCAACATCAGTATGTAAATACTGAAACATCATCTGCAACATTAGCATATAGATACTAAAACATCATCTGCAACATCAGTATGTGAATACTGAAACATCATCTGCAATATCAGTATATAGACATTGAAACATCATTAGTATATAAATACTGAAACATCATTTGCAACATCAGTATATAAGTACTGAGACGTCAACAACAACCTCATTAGCATGTTAGTGCTAAAAACAAAATCATCTATAATGCTAGATCATCATCTGCATTACCAGCATAGAGATGTTGGAACATCATCATCACCATCAACATAAAAATGTTGAATCAAACATCATCATCAGTATAGAAATACTGAAACAAACTCATTAGCAGTCATTTCAGCAATCATCGGTATGAGAATACTGAACCTACTACATCAGTATAGGAATACTGAAACTATCTCAGCAATCATCTCAACAATCAACAACCATCAGTATGAGAAGACTGAACCTGCTACATCAGTATAGGAATACTGAAACTAACTCAACAATCATCTCAACAATCAACAGTCATCAGTGTAACAATACTGACACTATCTCAACAATCATCAGTATAACAATACTGAAACTATCATCTAAACAATCATCAGTATAAAAATACTGAAACTATCATCTCAGCAATCATCAGTATAACAATACTAAAGCAAACATCCCAGCAACCATCAGTATAACAATACCGAAGCAAACATCTCAGCACTCATCAGTATAACAATACTGAAGATACATCTTGCCCTCTAACAATCTCGGAGCAGCATCAGGGTGAGTTCTCTGGTAGATCCATCCAAGCATTTTGTCTAACTTACTAACCCTTTCAAGCCAACAAGCCTAGTTAGACAGATGGATCTTCCTGGGGACCAACAAGCCTTGTCCTAGCTTACAAACCCACTTGGGTTAAACTGATCTAGCCAAACATACTAATCCCCCTAGGATCAACAGGCCTCGCCTAACTTACTAACCCTTTCGGGCCAACAAGCTTAGCCAGACTTACCCTACTCTAGACTGAGCTACCACCACTACATCCTTCTTCCATCTATCGTCACTCCCTCTTTCGAGAGAGGTCCTTTCGGACTACACCAAGCTTGTCTCGAAAGTATTCAAACTTTACACGAGACAGAGGCTTAGTCAACACATCTGCCACTTGTCCCTCTGTAGGAACATACTTGAGCTTTATAGCTCTTTTCTGAACCATATCCTGGATGAAATGATATCTAACTTCGATATGCTTTGTCTTGTCATGAAACACCGGGTTTTTTGTCATCTTGATACAATTCTGATTATCACAAAGGATATAAGTAACATCTATCTCTACATCAAATAATCCTGGCAGCATCTTGTCAAGCCATATTGCTTCGCTACAGGCTGAACATGTTGCAATGTATTCAGCCTTTGTCGTGCTAAGTGCAATGTTGGTATGTTTTCTATTGAACCAAGAGATCATGCCTGATCCCAGACTAAAGCAACATCCTGGAATGTTTTTTCTATCTTTTTCACTGTCTGCCCAATCTGAATCTGTAAATCCATGTAATCTGATCTCGCCACTTGATGCATATCTGAGACCATAATCTAAAGTCCCCTTTAGATACCTCATTACATGTTTTGCTCCAATTAGGTGAATATGTCTAGGATTCACCATATACTGACTTAGGGTGCTTACAACAAAACATATCTTTGGTCTTGTATTGGTTAAGTACATTAGAGAACCAATAATCTGTCTTTATAAGGTGTCATCAACTGCTTCTGAAGTATCATTATTCAATAACTTCAAATTTGTTGTCATCGGAGCA
Source organism: Pseudotsuga menziesii (assembly GCA_001517045.1). NCBI lineage: Eukaryota > Viridiplantae > Streptophyta > Pinopsida > Pinales > Pinaceae > Pseudotsuga > Pseudotsuga menziesii. Next base: position 52,956 of record LPNX010751521.1, on the reverse strand, counting down.
ATCATAGCCTTGCAATCTATCATTCCAAATCTCTTCAGGATTTCTACTGCATATTTTCCTTGGTTTAGGAAAATAACATCTAGATACTGCCATACTTCAAGACCTAGAAAGTAATGCATCATTCCAAGGTCTTTCATCTCAAACTCCGCGGAAAGCTTCTTCTTACATTCGATGATGGGCTTATCTTCACCTGTCAAGAATAGATCATCTACATATAGTAACAATATCAAAATCCCATCATCCTCAACTTTATAGTAAAGGTTGGAATCTGCTTTACTTTTGGTAAAGCCTAAACTCATTAGAAATCCATCGATTCTTCCATACCATGCTCTGGGTGCTTTCTTTAACCCATACAATGCCTTCTTGAGTCTACATACATAAGTTTTCTGATCATTAGTCTCGAACCCTTGCGGTTGTTCGATATATACTTCTTCTTCAATCAAGCCATTTAGAAAGGTTGACTTTACATCCATCTAATGTAACTTCCACTTCATGTTGGATGCCAAGGAAATGATGGTTCTGATTGAGGTGTACCTAGCAATTGGTGCAAAGGTCTCCTCATAGTCGCTTCCCTCTTTCTGAGAGAATCCTCGAGCTACAAATCTTGCCTTGTACTTTTCTATACTACCATCTGATGATTGCTTAGTTTTGAAGATCCATTTCGAGGATACCATTGACTTGTCTTTTGGTCTTGGTACTACTTCCAATACATCATTCTTTATAATGGATTGGTATTCCTTGACCATTGCATCAACCCACTCTTTCTGTTTTATTGATTCTTCAAAACATGTCGGTTCTTTATCAACTAGATGACACATCAAAGCCACATAACAAGGGTATGGCTTTGGCTTCTTTCTTTCTCTGATGGTTCCTTCTAGGGCACAATGTCTTTTTGCTTCTTCGATTACTTCACAAGCCCATACAGGTTTTCTCTTTCGTGAAATCATTTCATTGGGCAATTCTTCAAGTAACTAAGGTTCTGTCATATCATGATCCTCAGCCATTTGATCTTCTTCTTCGTTCTTAACTGGTTTAGGACTTTCTGCAGATTTTGGAGTTTCATGCTCCTCTTCATCTTCCTTATATTTTTTTGACTTTCTGAAAGTTGTATCTTCGTCAAATGTGACATCTCTACTAAGTTCAATTTGACAGTATCCTGGGATATATCTTCAATAAGCCTTTGATTGCTCACTATATCCTACAAACAATCCCTTCTTCCCTGAAGGATCTAACTTTGATCTTTTCTCCTTGGGAATGTGTATGTATACAGGACAACCAAATATCTTTAGGTGACTTACTTCAGCCTTTTCTCCAGAAAACATCTCTTCTGGAGTCTTGTTCCCAAGGGCACTGTGAGAGATTCTATTATGTACATATACTATTGCTATGGTTGCTTCTGCCCATAGGTACATTGGGAGATCTTGATCATGTATCATAGCTTTCACAGCTTCCATGATAGATCTATTCTTTCTTTCTGCCACACCATTTTGTTGTGGATTATAGGGAATGATGAGCTCCCTCTTAATCCCAGCTTCTTTGCAGTATTCATTGAATTCACTTGATATGAAGGCTCCTCCATTATCTGACCTCAATATCTTTATCTTCTTTTCAAAGAGGCTTTCTACCAGGGCCTTAAATTCCTTAAATCTTTCAAACACTTCATCTTTATTTTTCAAGAAGTATATCCATCTCTTGCGAGAATAGTCATCAATAAAAGAAGCATAGTAAGCATACCCGCTTAATGAAGTGGTTTGCATTGGCCTGCATATGTCTGAGTGGATAATATCTAAGATCCCTTTTGCTTTACTGTCACTGTTTGGATAAGGGTTCTTAGTATTCTTTCCTTGTGCACATCCTTTGCACACTCCATCATCTATCTGAATTTCTAGTAGACCAATCACAACCTTGCTCACAATTGGTAGTGCTTTGTAGTGTATATGAGCAAGCCTTCTGTGCCATAGCTCGCATGGGCTTACGGTACTGGTCATTAATGTTGAATCTACATGTCCCTTTAATCTGTAGAGTCCTCCTTCTTCAACTCCAATTTCTACTGCATCATCTATGGTTTTTCCTTTTGTCCACATGAGAACTTTTCCATCCACAAAAGCAACTCTGAAGCCTTTCTTATCTAAGGCTGAGATAGAAAGAAGGTTCTTCTTTAGTCCTGGGACATACAGGACATCTTTCATCTTCATGGACTTTCCAGAGTCCAACTTATAGGATGCTTCTCCCATTCCTTTGATGGGGTATTGGGAATCATCTCCAAGCATTACTTTGTGTGGAGATTCCTTTTGTACAATACATGAGAGTGAGTCCTTGTAACCTGTCATGTGCTTGGAGGCACCACTATCCACTAGCCAAGTGTCATTTCCTGGTGAGACTAAACCTGTTAGAGCAAAGATCAAGACATACTCTTCACGAAAGTCTTCATCCTTCTTAGCTTTCTCTTCAACTTCTTCATCACTATCTTAAGCAGCATGGGCCTAAAATATTTTCATCTTTTTGACTCTTTCTGCTTTCATGGGACAGTTGATAGTAATGTGTCCCAACTTGTGACAAGTGAAGCATTCATAATTTGAGAAGTCTTTCTTGGACTTCTTAAACCCTTGAATCTTTCTACGAGGATGGTCATGACTCTTCCTTTTGCTCTTTCCTTTGATATGAACTGTCAAGGCTTGATCCTCATTGTCATTTAGCTTTTCTTCTCTGGCTGTTATTCTTTCTTCTTCTTGAATACATTCTTCCCATCACTGTCGAAACTTGGTTAGTTTCCTTCTTGAACAAATTCCTCAGATAAAGGCCTCCCAATCTCTTGGGATACCATTCAAGGTGGTCATTACAACTTCTGCTTCTTCAACCATGTCACCAATAGCTTCTAAATGATCCTTGATTTGAGCTACTCTTGTAAAGTAAGATTGCATGGTCTCAAACTTTTGAGCTCTTACACTTTTGAGGTGATTCCTCAGGTTCATCTTTCTATTGATGTTTCTTCCTTCAAATAGACCAGACAGAGCATCAAACATTTCTTTTGGAGTCTCCCTTGAGCATACTTAAAAGATCAAGTTATCTTTGATGGAGTCAGCTATGATCATATCCTTCTTATATTTAGACTTGGATTCGGCTTCTTTGAGTTCTTCCACTTCCTCCTTTATAAATCTTTCTAGATCATTTTCTTGTAGGATGAGCATGATCTGATAAATCCATGCTCTGGAGTTTTTAGCACCTTCAAGCTTTTCATCTAGCTTGGTATTCTTTGTCATCTTCAATAGAATGAGAACTTCAAATGGAATAAGGAGTAGTACTTACTTGATGAAAACAACTTATGGCTGACCTCCTTCTGGATGACCTAGGGTTTGAAGCAAAAACACTAATTTTTCAATTGGGATCACTGGTATGGCTGAGTGATGGAAAAGATGTGCCTTCCTGGGGCAAGGTAGACTGTATCTTTCTTTTTATGAGATTGATGATGGAGACTCAGAAAATTGAAGCCCTAGTTTGTCCTGGCAGCAGTGACTGGTCCAAAACTAAAACTTCTTGGAATTCAATTCTATCATCACAGAAAGATGCACTCTTCATGGGCGAGTTGAGTGAGCCCTCTTTCCTGGTTGATCTGTCAACGGATTTGTTCGGAGTAACAAACCCTAGCTGTGCAGTGTTTCCTTTCAGGGTGGCTCTGATACCACGTTAGATTTTCTTAATTTGCTTAGATGATATCTTAAAACAAATTATTACTAGTAGGATCACTGAAAGAACAACAAGCACAGAAACATAAGAACACAAAGATTTTCCTCGAGGAAACCTCAAGGGAGAAAACCCCGCAAAAATTCCTTAGTATAGAACTCAACCAGAGCAGTGTAAAACCTAGACAACTGCTTCTCTCTTCTTTCTGGCGCACTTGTTCTTCACTCTCTTGCAAAACTTGCTTGAGTGTGTACAAATGAAGGGCAGCGTCTCCCTATTTATATTCTTCAGTTGACTTGACCAATGACCTAACAGGGTCGACTTGTCTAACTGACAGGGTCGACTTGTCTAGCAAGACACCAAAAATACTATTTATTATATTGACACTTGGGTACTATTGACTCGACTTACAGCCAGAGGTTTACATTGATTCTTTCAATGACTCTTACATGACCAAACTCATCTCCTGATGGAGGAACACAATCAATACATCTGGAATATCTTCCGAAGTTACAATACTTGGCTAGATGATGTATTGTATGGTTATATCTTATGATATGAGGTTCTAATGGGGCCTAAGGTGAATGAATCCCCTAGTGACCCCCTTTTGATGTATTATCATTTATTTTGACTTAGACAAGGTGTTATTGGGAAAAAGTGTGCCCCCCCTTGATCTAGTCAATGTAATCCATGTATTTGATCCTTGTAAATTTTGATCTCCATCGTTGATGATGTTATAAACTCAATCGTTAGATGCAAAATTAAGTTAGGGTTTCCGTCTCTCAAAAGCTATATAAAGACGAGACCCTTCCCATTGTAAAGCATGAGCTCCAACACCGAAATATTGAATAAAGAGATTTTTCTAGGATTACTCTCTCGTGTCTTGTTTGATGAATGAATGAGATGATGACTGGCATTGTTATTCTTCTGTAGTGAGATTAAAATGCGATAGATCTTGTACATTTTTATTGCACCCACCCATTCGCAGGTAAAGGAGGCGACTTGAGGAAGGCGCATTGGTGGGGGAACTCACCTTGTGTTGGCTCTCGGGTTTCGGTTATCATGGAGTGATTACTTCCTAATGATTTCTCATTTTTTGTATTTTCTTTACATCGTGAATCCAGTTCGTTTGTTTTGCTAGTTGAAATCTTTGGCTTGATAGGTTAAAGGGGGTGCTAGGGTCACTGACTGAAGCAGAACTCCATCGAGATCTCGCTCAGAATTCTCATTTGACCGAAAGACGACATTCTTCATCATCCAGGAACTCATCGACATGATCCAGGTATGTCTCCCAGGTAAATTCTCTGGATTTTGATTTTTCATGCATTGCCAATCACCAATTTTTACTGAAAAGCCCTCATTAGAAATTAGGAAAAATCACCGGATCGATTTGCACTGGGAATCTGCAAATTCGGCAATCTGGGTTTTGTCGGCCATCCCAAAAAGCCTTTTATCCCTCCCAGGCGTCAACATTGGACTCCATTTACCCATCTCCAGGCACTGATCCTTAGAGAGAAAAACGCCCCTCTTAGTCTGGCAGTCAGTTCTTTGTGTCTGTTTTTCCGGTTTCACTTGGATTTTCTCTAATTGCTAAATCATTCATCCAAGTCAATGTGCGGGAAGCTTAAATTCTCTGTATCAGCCTCGTCCTGGGAATTTCTCATTTTTTGCTTAAATACCCCCACGGTCCCAAGTTTGATCATTTGAACCAGTACACTAATCCTAGATCTAATCCCAATTTCCATAAGTCACCGTGTTTTCTTACTTGAGTAACATTTCCAATATCTCTAACCACCCCTACTCAAGTACTTTCTTAATTTGTGGCTTATCCCCCAAATCTAGGGTTTCAAGCACTCACCTTACATATTCTTCGTCAAGAGTTTGATCTAGTGATTTGCTTTCGATCTGTCCTTTCAGAATAGGTCTGGGTCTCCCACATTGTCACTTTGGGCTTCTCCAGTGGCATAAAGCGAAGGAAATGCTAACCAGCGTGACAACCATCCATCTTTTGGGGCTTAGGGTTTTCGTAGGTCACGACTTTGGTCACCCGTCCCCTCTGCCATCCTATACAGGATTACTCTACCGGGGCAACTAAAACATCCGTGATAACAAAAGCCTTTGTGAGAGTGGTGATGGACTTTGTAATGGCACAATTAATGTCTTCTAACCAAAAAGGACTTAATCCTTTAAATTGGAATTAAAACAACCAACTCAATTTCAAGTTGGTGAGCTCGAATCTCATTGTGATGACCAAATACAGTTTCCAAATTTGTCCAACTGCATCTGGTGTGTTAATTCCTTGTAGGTGGAATCATAAGTCATTAGAGATGGGCATCCCCATTAATCCACGTGCTTCGCCATTTTTTTATCCCATTTTACTTTCTTGTCAATATCAATGAGGGCAATTTCTTTTCCCAAGGTAATATGGTAACGTCCTCTTCTTTGGAGAACATCCTCCATACGGGATCTCCATGAGAAGTAATTGGTACTTGTAAGCAGAGTATCACTTGGACTAGCCATATTATAATATGCAAGTAATATGGCTTCAAAAGCAAAAACTACTAGTCTAGATGCAAAGATTCTCAAAAAAAAAGGCAGTTTCAAAAAAACTAGCATTGAAAACTGACTCTAGATGTCAAAGTTACACCTTTCTGGAAAAAAATGCAGAAAAGGAAACAAGTTAGGAAGAGGTTGAACCATGTGGAGATGGGTGCTAAATGCAGTAAATACTCCTCCCCCCAGTAACTTTGCCTATAAGCTCACTTTTAAAAATAAGTTACTTTTTAAATAATTGGCCCACTTTTATAAAACACGTGCGAAGCACTTTTACAATGAAGTTACTTTATAACTTATAGTTACATGAACATTTTCAAAAAGAAACAAAATGTAGGTGATAGGGGGCTACCCTGTTTGAACCCAACAGTATTCCTAACAAAATTGGAAACGCCCTACTGCAACCAAATCCGTCAGACAACTACCTCATAGAATCTCGAAGGGATTCAAGACACAAATGTTCCACAATCTCTAGAAAAAGAGAGAGCCGATAAAACTGAGTCAAAAGCCATCTAAAAGTCTTTAAAACAGCAGAAGACTTTAGAAGACCATTGCCAAGCTTCCTAAATGATAACATAGAGCATCAAAATATGGTTTACAGTTTGGTTTCCATTCCTGAAGCCTGCTTGCCCTATAGCCTTGAGTTTCTTCCTCCCAAAATGCTACTAAAACCACATATTCAAAACAGTGGGATAAAGTTTGGCAAAAAGGTGTGCCCAATCACGATGGTCTAGTAATTATTTGGATCTGACTTGTTCCATGATTTGAAAATTAGATGGATAATTGAAATTTTGATGTGCCCACAAAGGCAAGAAGTGCCTACAGTGTGTACACTATCATATTGAAGAGATTGTCAATGTGAGAACTAGAGATACCATGCTTAAGAAATTCAATCTGAAGGCCTTCCTCATCATTGCTCTGCTCAAACTCATGGCTCAGTCTTCAGATGGCTCTCATAATGTCCCCCAAGGAGAAACAGTAGCAAGAGGTGGGGGCAGAAGGGGAAACAACAACAGGCTGTGTAGACAAGTCATAGAGGGATGTAACATGTCAAGTCTTAAGACTGATCCTAGATGTCAAATGTGAGTGAAGCCTTTTTTGGGAGGAGAGAATGCCAAAATGCTTTCAGGGAGGTGTGGAAGCCCTGCAAGATGCTTGTGTCTCTTTTATGCAAGAAAGTCGTGTTTCTTATGTCAAATCAGATAATGATATTCATCGCATGCAGTTGGGGCAGAGGAGATGACACGGGAAAGGATAAAACAGAGACAACAAATGAATCCGGAAAGGTTAAGAACAGCATTTGATAGCATCTTATCAATGAAACCTTGGATCTGGAATTTTGATGAACCAATTGTAACACAAAGAAGACAGTGAATCAGAATAGATATAGAACAACTCAAAAACGAATTCCTCATTGCATCTTTCAAAATAGACAAAAGGTTTTATAGTGCAAAACAAACAACTGTATAAATGGTAAAAAAGACTTTTGAATTAAAAGTATCAAGTTACAAAATGCATATTTCTACCTTTCCCTTGTCCTAAAAATGTAAGTATTTAGGTCTAGCCTATAAAGAGTAGCCTAAATGGTTGACAAGGATCACCTAGATTACTTCAACAGGTATACATCATGCATCCAATTTAAGTTATGTAGTAAATTAAGCAGCAAACATATAAAAACAACAATTTAAATTGCTGTTCTGTAAACGAATACCGACTTGTCCAATATTGTAGGAGATCATTCGCAGCAGGGAAAGAGCAATATCTTCTTGTCTATAGTCTGAAAGGTCTTTATTTTCAGTTAAGACTTTCCCAAAGCTTGACGCAATAGTTGATGCCGAAAGACCAATCTGTAAGAAGTTTTCATAAATAAAATTTATGCTAAAAATTGAACATAAAACAACTGAATATTATCAGAATACTAGATGGGGTAATCATGAAAAAAACGAAACTAAATAGAATTTGTTTGTTCGTCTCTTCAAATTTAGTATAGAGATAATTAAAGAACTAAATCCAACATGGATAAAAGCTATATCATAGCTAAAAAAATTAATGATTTGAAAAGAAGCCATAATAGTTGCACACGACACTAATTTCTTTATGCTAATGCACCTGAGTAAGCAAAGCTCTATAAATGACTTAGGACTTTGTTTGCCATCCATAACTTAAAAACATGTGTTCACATTACAGCCAATATTGCTTGTGAATAGCCATTATAATTAAACATAAAATGCTCAGAAGTGATGAATCAATAGAATTCCAAAAAGACAATCCCATGAACAAGTATGAGTGCAAGAACAGCTACTCAAGATCTGATATATATAAAAGCCCCAATGGTAATATAGGATAGATAAGATGCGGGTTAATAATTGAGTATTCCCAGTCTAGCCCTGTCCTCTGTTAAGTAGATATGCATCTATCACACTACCTCTGATTTCAGATGGCCTACCTTTAACTATAACAAGCACATTGCAATCCAGTTGACTTTCAAGTTTATCGTAGGTTAGTCATTTCAATCTGCCTGATATATTTCTGTTTCAATGGCATTTCAAGGTTCCCTATGTCAATCTCTTCTGGTCCTTCTTTCATTTCAAAGATAACCTATCAATAATTCAAAGCATCCTGATTATATGCCAGGGCTATCAGATCACTTCAGGATACTTACCATTTCAACATATATTACAAAATTTACAAGAAACAGTAAATATGTTAAATCTGATTGTGAAGTTCATAATAATATCATGATATCATCCATATTGAGTTTGAATTTGCATAAAAGTGAAGTATGTATAATCCATATTTACCCCACAAAAGGGAAAGTACCAACAGATCCTTGCAACTAAAAACCTATGTTCCCCCAAGTTTCCGGGACGCAGGAGCAGAGAAACGCACATTGGGGACGTGTGGAGACCACCCCCAAATTTTAGCGAAATTTGAGGGGGGCGGGGGGGAGGTCTAGGTCTTAATAAAAATTAATATTATAAATTATTAAATCCTGGCAATAACAATTCAAGGATTCATCCCATGTAAACTACTAAAAGTAAATAATAAATAGTAAATACTAAGTTTATCATTGTACAACGTAATCAGAATATAGCAAAATAATAATACAAACACGTTATACAATTCATCATGATAATTTTCAAATTTGTCATTTGAATCTTGATATTCATATTTCTAATTTCAGTCATTGTAATTGAAAACTTGAATCAATGATATTGCATGCTAAAATAGTGAAATAGTAAATTACTAAAGACTAAGCTTGAAATAGAGACTAAACAACAATTAAAATTAAAATTTTGTTTTTTTAAACTGAAACTGGGAAAATCATGGGGGGCGTCTAGGAACCCCCCAGTTTCTGGAGGGAGCGTGTGGGAGCCCCCCTTCACCGGAGCACGTAGTAGAACAGGGGGACGCACCCCCTTGTGAGTTTCCGAGAGTTTCCTGATTTTGGGGACGCTGGGAAACGTTTCCCCAAAAGCCCCCGGGGCACAGGGAGCGAGGGGGGCACGCCCCCAACTGTGGGGGGCGAGTCCCCGTGTAACACTGCTAAAAACCCTTATAGGTTTTCCTCAAAGGAAGCCAATCCTACAGTTCCCTCAAAGTCTGCATATTTTACGTCTGCCTTTTATTTTATTGTTGCTTGCAGACTTCACATAACAACTCTTGTTTTTGTATTCCAACCAATGTTGCAAACATCATGTCAGCTAAAATATCGCCGAGGGTCATGAAAATGACTTATCAGCAACATCAGGGAAAATATCGGAAAATATCAGCTAACTTCAAAAAATCACAAAAAATATTCATTTTTTTCAATTTTTTAAAAACCTAAAGCAACCCCCTCCTAGCCCTTTTATTGGCAAATGCAACAGTGAATAACCCTGTTGTTCTCAATCCACTACTTTCCCTCTTCAAACTGAGCAAAAAAATACATAAATCTCCTGATTCAGCCAATATTTTCCAATTTTTGGTGACATTTTCTCTATATATCATCATATTTTCAAAATATCGTGATATTTGAAATTTTGAAAAAATCGTGATTTTTTCAACAATAGTATCACCGAGCTGAGAGCGTCGCAATAAATCGTGAATGCTTGCAACACTGATTCCAACAAACCTCCAAAGTTTATCAGAAATCAATATGGATTCACGCATGCCTGTAACAGATACCACTCTTTACCTCCAATTATGATCTCATCTGTATATGGTACAATATAAAAGAATTAGGATCAACAGTGCAAGAAGAAAGGCATTGCCTTGCCAAAATCCAACAAAAATAAGAGGTCTGCATAAGTCAATTTTTGCCTATTAAACCCCTCCAAGGGCTCACCATATACCCACATAGAATCCAAAGCTTTAGGCATTTTGATTTTTCACACAACAATGATTCAACCTAAGGCAAACAAAAAAAATGAAGTTCAGATTCAAGCTTGAACAATAAAGATAGTAGATAGTAAGATTCATTGAAATTTGCCCCCCCACCAAAAAAAAAAAGTAATGCTGCAAATAACAAAACAATCATAGAGTTGGCATAAATGGTAGTAGGTCTCTCTTTAAAATTTGGCAAGAAGAGGGAACATTGATAAGAACCCTAAACCTATGAAAAATTTACCAAAAAAAAACAAAAAAAGATGAGCAAATGGTTACACAATGATATACATACTTGCAAATTGAGAAACCAATGATGGGAATCAATCCCCAATCCACAATAACTCGATGATGGTTGATGGAGACTCAATGAATCTATTCCTTGCCTCCAAACAAAATGATAGAAAGCTACTTTGCTCTCCAAACCCCTCAACAAGCAAGTAAAATGACCAACAAAAAGTTAAAAACCGGCTTATATCCTGAAATGTCTGCAGGCTCGGCAATTTTTTGTGTCGACTCGCGATGTTTACGAAAAAAAAAGGAAAATATCGCGATATTTTCAAAAATTGCTTTTTTTTCCAAATATCGCGACTTTTACCTTGCGATATATCGTTTTCCTTGGGACATCGCAATATATCGGTGATGTCTTCCACACTGATTTTTTGAAGGTACATCCTCTAAAAATCATATAAATCATCATAACTTCATTCAAGCTGAGAATTGGGGCAAACAAACTACACAGTGTAGAATTTTCAGCACTCTCCCAACCCGGTTTCCAACTCCGTTTTAAAACATTGTTTAATGCCCAACCCAATTTAACATTCTGCTGCAAATTAGATATTTCTCATAAACAATATAGGATTGAAACACAAGAAGAATTTCTACAACTTTTATGGGCAGCAATTAAAAAAAAATTCACACATAAATTTTTGGTCCAATGACCCAAAAAAAACCCCAACCTCCGGGGAAAACCTGTGAGAGAAAATCTTTATTTATCTTTGAAAAATACACCAGTAGACAAAAATATCAGTCACAACTTATCTAACCAGAAGATAAAAATTCTGCCTTGAATTTTGTGACAACCCAGAAATTTGCAAACTTAGAAAATTTATGTTTTGTACCCTCCTCAATTTTCGTGTTGCTACAGGACTATACGGACAGGTTGTACGGCATGTTCTGTACAGAACTGCCTCAAAAAATGTGTCGACTGTACTTGCCTCTGTTTTCGTGCCCAAAATTCTGTCTCGATTTTTGTGCCAAAAATCACAGCCTCGATTTTCGTGCCCTGAATCTCTGCCTCGGGATTCGTTACCTGTATGGAATTTGTACTGTACAGAATGTATGGTTCGGTGCAATAAATGCACTCTGCTGCCTCCTCGAAATTCATGCCAAGCTGTTGTACTTGCCTCCTCGATTTTCGTGCCAAAGAAAAAATGCCCTCCTACGTTTTTCTTCTCTTTCTCAGAAATGGTTCTCTTTCTCAAAATGCAAAATGCCTCTCCACTTGGAAAATTTTCCTTTTAAGTAAAAACAATTAGGGTGAGTGAAAAGCCATCGAATCCAAGGTCCCAGATTAGATTAGATGAGTGGATGTGATAAAATCACTTTTCTCCACAATTTAAAAATTAATTCACTCACTTTTTAAATTTTTACTTTAAGTACACTTTATTCTCTAAAGTGTATTTAATGCTCATCTCAAGTCATTAATATAAAGTCCAAGTGACAAAACCCCTTTTCTAGTGACTTAGGCAAAAGTCACCTAGGGGAACAACTTCCAAGGTATTAAAAATTCAACACTCCCTCTTATCGAGGAAGTTGTTCTTCACCACACCCAACTTGTCTCTTAAATGAATAAACTTGCCTCTTCCAAGAGACTTCGTCAGGATATCTGCAACCTGCTCATCAGTGGAAATGTACTGCAATGCAACAGCTCCTCTCTGAACATAATCAGGGATGAAATGGTATCGGATCTCAATATGCTTTGACCTGTCGTGAAATACAGGATTCTCATAGAGCTAGATGCAACTCTGATTGTCACAGTAAATCACCGTAGGCCTCGGCTCCTAATCAAATAAATCCACCAATAACTTATGAAGCCACAGCGCCTCGCAACTGACCTGACTAGCTGCCATATACTCGACCTCTGCAGAACTCAAAGCGACAGACTTTTGCTTTCGACTAAACCACGATATTGCTGCCGAGCTCAAACTGAAACAACATCCGGAAGTGCTCTTTCGGGCTGCCACACTACCTTCGCAATCTGAATCTGTGAAGCCAATCAATCTAATCCCATCCAATCTCCTATAATCCAGACCATAATCCACTGTACCTGCAAGGTATCTCAACACATGTTTTGCGGCAACCCAGTGCACTCTCCTAGACTCCACCATGAACTGACTGAGTGTGTTCACCGCAAAACACAAATATGGCCTAGAGTTGACCAGATACATCAAAGAACCTATGAGCTGACGATATAATGTAGGATCCACCAACTCTCCCTCAGAAGCATGAAGCTTCTTCTAGTTGGTGACCATAGGCGTAGACATTGGCCTGCAATCCTCCATCTAAAATCTCCTCAGAATATTAACTGCATACTTTCCCTGTCCCAGGAAAATATAACCAAGCTCCTGCCAAACCTCCAATCCCAAAAAATATGCACCAACCCAATGTTCGTCATCTCATACTCTAAAGCAAGATCTCCCTTGCAAACTACAATAGGTCTCTCTCCTCCTGTGATACACAAATCATCCACATACAATAGAAGAATGAGCGGATCATCTCCAACCATGATGAAATAGAGATTCGGATTAGCCTCACTCTTCTGAAAACCCATCCGCATTAAGTAAGAGTCTATCCTGGACTACCAAACTCGAGGAGCTTGCTTTAGCCCATACAAGTCTTTCTTTAGCCTACATACATGAGACTCTCTCCCATGAATCTCAAATCCCTGTGGTTGCTCCACATAAACCTCCTCCTGTATGTTTCCATCGAGAAATGCGGTCTTCACATCCATCTAATGGATCTTCCAACCCATTTCCGCAGCAATGGAAATCAAAGACCTAATTTTAGTATAACGAGCAACCGATGCAAAGGTCTCATCGTAATCAATTCCCTCTATCTGTGAAAACCCTCGTGCCACAAACCTAGCCTTGTATTTTTCCACACTGCCATCTGCAACATGCTTTAGCTTGTAAAGCCAACAAAAAGTCACCATTGACTTCCCCTCAGGTTTTGGAACAATCTCCCAAACATCTTTCTTCATGATGGAATGGTACTCATCCATCATGGCATCTCTCCAAACATGATGCTGAGAGGCCTCCTCAAAAGTAGATGGCTTCAATCACGAAGACTGGCAACCAATGCCATACCCAATCTGTCTGGCATCACTTTATCCCTCACTGGCTCCTTGGGTGTTCCAAACTCCTAAGCTTCCTTTAGAGTCTCCCGAAGCCATTTAGGCTTCTTCTTCCCTGAAGGTTGCTCCCAAACTAGTCTGTCCTCATCTGATGAACTCCCAGAGGTAGAAGGCCTAGAAAACTGTGTACCAGGAGTTGGTGAACCAACAACTGGTGAACCCTATGATCCTGTAGCTCTATATGGTGAACCTGTGACCTTAGAACCAAAACCTGTCCTCGAAGACCGTGCTAGTTGAACCACTGAAACTGGAGATCCTATGCCTATACTTTGTGTTCCTGTAACCCCAAAAACCTGTGAAACTGTCATCTGCACTGACCGTACCTGTGAAGCTACCTGAGGTGTGGGAACCTGCTGCTCTCCGTGCTCTGACTCTCTAGGCTTCCTAAAGGCTCGCTCCTCCTTAAATCTCACTTCCCTTCTCACAACAAACTTCCTTAGAGAAGGAAGATAAATGCGGAAGGCCTTCAAAGTCTCATCATATCCCACAAAGATGCCTCTCTCTATTGTGGGCTCAAACTTTGTCCTCTTCTCAAAAGGGACATGTGAATAAGTCAGGCTACCAAATATCCGAAAATGACTCACCTCAGGCTTCTTTCCTGTGAAACTCTCCTCAGGTGTCTTGTTCCCAACGACACGATGGGGACTCCTGCTCTAAAGGTATACAGCTGTACTGCATGCCTCTGCCCAAAGGAAGAAAGGAAGCGAGGAAGCACTACACTCCAAGGGTACACATGTCAAACTCCAAGATGATGTCGTCCATAAGCAAGGCTCCAAATACAAGGGTGCTCCACAAGGTGTGTCCAACACACCTACAAGCCTAAAAAGACTCCAACGAAACTCCTAAGCCATGTACTCCACTGGGTCCACTCCCCTTGCATGAACACTATGACAACCTAGGTATACCCAAGTCAACTCTAGGAGTCCATTCAAGCATCCAAACTACCCCATGTCGTCTAGGGCCCAAAGCCCTCTTGCAAGATGCAAAACTCTCCTCCTATGCAAGGTGTTCTCCAAGCAAGTAACCATCTCTATCTGACCATCACATAGAACATCACTAAATTTATCTAAAGATCTCTAACACCCTCTGAAAGTATATCATGCAAGTACCCAAGTGAGGTGAAGCAACCACTAAGCAAGCCATCTCTAATGTGCAAATTCATCACAAACCATCTCCCATGCGCATATCCATCATGGACCATCCAAGGGCTAATCATATACCATGTACTCTAAATCTCGCAAAGCACCTCAAACATAGTGTGAACACCTTCAAAGTAAGCCTGAAAGCTAATAGGAAGAACATCAGAAGACGGATTAATCAATTGAAATACCACCTTGCTAGAATCCCAAGGAAGGAGGTTGTTATTTGTAATCAATCAACCCCATAAGTTATTCAAGCAATCCTTGAAGTTATTAATGCAAAGGATAAAAAGAAGGAAGATACAGCAAATCTCAAACATGCAATCATTGTTGTTGGAATAGATAGATCCCCAAGAACCAAAAACATGTCTAGAACTAGAAAAAATGAGAGGGATTCCACGAGTTCACATTTTGTGAGGATCTCACTTTTCTTTCTTCCAAGAACTGGAGATAGGACACAACCTTCTATCTGAACAATGGTAAAACAAAAAAGCAAACAGGGTTGTGGAGAGGTGTCTTTTGTCGAGCAACATACCTTTGAGCATTGCAAAGACTAATCCATTATTCCAATCACCATTCGATGTTGTCGTTGTTGGCCCAAGGTAGAATGCCCCCTACCTTCGAGGAGTTGCAAGGGCCAATTCTTCAAGCGAAAAAGGATCATATGCATATTAAAATTACATTGGAGAACCTAAGGCAATCATGCGTGGCTATTGGATGCATCGTGATGTCTAATGGTTGCCCAGATGGTAAGAACATGTTCCTCCTTAATTTCTTGGTACATTGTCGCATGGGTACAACATTTATTAAATCCATTGATGAATCAAAGCATGCGAAAGATGTGGCATTGTTGTCAAAAATGTTTCATGGGTTTATCCGAGAGATAGGTGTGCAGCATATTGTGCAATTAGTAACAAGTAATGCAGCTAATTATTTGGCTGACATCAAGTTGCTAAAGGAGAGGAACCCTGCAGTCTCCTAAACTCCATGTGTTTCCCATTGCATCGATTTGATTCTTGAGGATTTGGGCAAAATCTTATTTATCAAAAAAGTAATTAATCGGGCCAAGACCATCATAAAATACATCTTAGCCTCATATGAAGCAATTCACAAAAAGCAAGGAGTTGTTGCATCCTATGTTGTATGGGAGCACCCCCCCCCCTTTTGCCCCCACTCCCGAAGCTCGCTTCCAAAGGAAGCATCCAAGAAGCAACGGGAAAGCATGTTGCCTAAACGCTCCCGTCTGGAAGCATTTTCAGGAAGCTCACTTCCTTGCAAAGAAAATGCTCCTTCCGTTTTTTTCATTTTTTCTTTTAAAAAAAACAAAAAGTTAAGTGATGGGTGGGGTGCAAGTTGCAACTAACCCTAGGCCCATACTAATGTTATATAAAGGGGGGAAAGCTAAATCTAATAGCAAAAAACCTAACCTTGGTAATCATTAGTAGCATTAAATGGTAATGAAGCATTTTCAGGAAGCTCACTTCCTTGCAAAGAAAATGCTCCTTCCGTTTTTTTCATTTTTTCTTTTAAAAAAAACAAAAAGTTAAGTGATGGGTGGGGTGCAAGTTGCAACTAACCCTAGGCCCATACTAATGTTATATAAAGGGGGGAAAGCTAAATCTAATAGCAAAAAACCTAACCTTGGTAATCATTAGTAGCATTAAATGGTAATGTTAAATTCTTAAAGTAAAAGTTGCCATTCTCCTTATCTTTCATTTTCTATCCTTTTACTTAAATTTTTAGCATTACCATTAATTGTTTCAGGATGTTTGAGAGTGGTTCCAACCTCATCGGACTTCAAATGCAAAAAGTAGAATTTTTTATCCCATTTGAAATTCAATAGGCTTAATAGTTTTTAGGATTTTAGAATTGCAATGTTTCCATTGGATTCTATCATGTATGAGGGTATGGGATTGGCATTTAATCAAACACAGCAACCCCTCTATGTACCTTGATGTCGATGGTGTTGATTGTTCAAATTGATGTTGGTGGCCTCAAAACTAGTTTTTGAAGAATCCCTAGTTTATAACCTACATATTGATGTACTTTGGTTCAAATATTGATTGCACTTGGTGCTATTTTGGTTGTACATGAGAAACTCTTACTTGCTATGATGAGAAACTTTGCATATTTGCGTATAATGGTTTGAATTCTGATGGATGCACATGGTTTTGTTGATATATGCATCAAAATATATAAAAATATATATTATATAAAAAACGCTCCCACCCCGAAAGCTTTTGAAATTTCTGCTTTTCGCTTCGCTCCTACTTCCCGCTCCCAACAACGTAGGTTGCATCCTACAATCACACGTTTTTCCGACAACTTCATTTCTCTTCAATCTCTATGCAATTATTAATTTCAATTGGAGCAAATGTTCATTTTCGATGAGTGGTGCAATTGTGCCTATAGAATGACACAAGATGGTAAAGCCATTGCTAAACTATTGTACATTGATTTTTTCCGGAAAGAAGTGCAAGAAGAGTGCATGGTTAGCAAATCTTTGGTAAAGGTTCTTTGCTTGGTTGATGGGAATAAACCTGCAATGGGTTGCTTGTAAGTGGCCATGGATAGGGCCAAAGAAACTATCTAAACTTATAATTTGGGCAAGGGTACCCTTGGACATGAAAGATACGTTAAGTCTAGGATTTGATTGATAGTCAATGAACCGAGATGCTCCATTGTCCCATTCATGAAGCAGTGCTTGTCATGAACCCCACCTATGCTTACTCATGTAACTTTGACTTCAATAATGAGGTTATGGAAGGGTTCCTTACATATCTTTAGAGGATAGTACTTGATCAAGAAGCTCACAAAACCATAATCGCGGGATGAAAATGTACAGGAACACTCGAAAACTATTTGGCTTTGACACTACTATCCAAGAAAGGAAGATTTTAATTGTCAAGTAAGCCATTAAAATTTAGAATTTTCATTATGTTTTATTTGTAAGTCGAATTATATTGTCTTTATTTCCTATTTGTGTCTATAATGATATGTAATTTAAGTTTTTTTCCTATTTGTTGTAGATGTTTGGTGGAGAAATTATGGTCATGATAGTATCAATGTTGCTTTGATATCATGTTAAATTAGAATATTAAGAATATATAAAGAGACAAGTGAGATAGAGGAAAGGAAGAAAAAAAAAGATACATATTATATCAATATGCTTCAAAATTACATAGAGAGGTGTTGTGTGTGTCTATATATATATCTTGCAAGTTCCATTCTTCTCCTTAGGAACCACTCACCTAATTTCATTAAAAAAGATTAACTTAAATGTCATTTATTACGTATCACTTAGTTCTCGCTTTATAATATTACAATATTATTCTTATACATAACATTTATTACTCCTTATATAAAATAAACATTGCAATGTCTAACATTGCTATCATACATATCACAAAGTCGATGAACAATAAGAACAAGCTTACTCAAGAACTATCAGTAGACTGAAGCCACTAAAGAAAATGATTCAATGAGAAATGCAGCTACCAGCAAAAAGGCTCTCATCTGCTTATATGGATCCTTTAAAAATCAGTAAAAAATACCCAATTTCCATTTGATCATTGCAAGTCTTAGCATCACCAAATAGCTAAATTTAGTATGCAAGTCTGACTCAACCACATCACTTTTTTTGTCAATGATACAAGCTATTTGGCAACATACATAACTAGTTATACAGTAAACAAACCTTTGAATAATCCAGACCACCATAAATATCTCCAACAAGCATGTCCACAGTACTGTTGTCTCCTCCTTGGCTAAGTTCAAGTATCTCATCAAAACTAAAATAGTAAAACAAGTGGACTGTAAGCTCTACCATCTCAAAGTCACAGCATTAAAGAAACAACCAAGGCTCGTTCAAAGAAAAATTTACAAAAGCCTTCACTAAGTTTTCAGAGTAATCTGAAGAAATCTTCGACATATACCTCTTACACTTTGTCAAAAGCCGGCCCAAGCCCCAAAATGTACCACCTCCAACATTTGTCCCACTTACCCTCTGGAATTGCCCATCTCCATCCACCTGCATTAGGAAGTCAGTAGAATGCATGTCAATATGAAACAAAGACATATAAAGTTATAAACATGAAATATAATAAATACATAGCTTAGACAGAAATAAACCAGAGCTATGTAAGAACCTTTAGACCTAGCATACAACTAGCATACACAGAAAGAACCTTTAGACCTAATACTGAGAGACAATAAGTGGACTTATAAATAACTAGAATGTCTAGAGAATTGAGACTATACCTTGATCATGCTGACACCAGAACCAACATTGCAAAGAAGATATGGAAATAAATCATTCTGGTCAATCTGAACAAATTCTTTGCGACCTTCCATGTGGGTGAATGCTTCATGCCGGATTGCCTGTAGATATCCACATCAACAGATTCATCAATGTATATTTCAAGGAAGTTTTAGCTTGCAACCTTGGCATGTTTTTCAGCTCAATGTAGATAACTCGTTGCAGCATAACTTTAGGTCTGTTATATAACATAATAACACAATAAAACTTACATGTCTACCATTTCTATCCTACAACTAGACAGTGTTAGAAAGCAGTTCGTACATTTGTTGTTGTTACGTAGCATCAATGTGCAGAAAACTAAATTATTTGATTTTGAGTAGAGAACAAGGCTCAACTCTTGTCAGGTAAACTTTTTTCCCCTCGTTAAATTAGATATCATAACAACTTCATTTAAACTGCAAATTTGATCAAACTTCGATTGCAGAGATAAACTAAATACAACAACCCTTGCACTGTTATAATCTTTCCATTACCAACTTTACCTAATACAAAGGATAAATTGTAAGACACTTGATTGCATAAATCCAACTTCAACATCTATTAGGCTGAACACTGCTTCTGCATAGAATGTCAAACCAGTAATCATTTAACAAAAGGTAGATGGATGGCAGACAGGGTAAACCAAAAACCCTGATGACAGAACCTAACCCCAAGGGGATCAAGAGAGTCAAATCCATACCTCCCCAACTTCGGGAGAAAGATCTTACATCTGGCTCATGAACACTTGAGCTAACCATCGGGACTGTTTTATGATTGAGCTTATTAAAAAGAGGTCTTGAAGTTGTAATTGAGAATGTTTGAATGTCCTCAAGTGACCAAAAACAGTAGATGGAATTGAGAGACAACTCAGCATATAAGATACATTGAGGAAGTGCTTAATACATCTGCCTAGAAAATATCTCCAAACATAGTTGTAAAACTGAAAAAGAAAACAATATATCATTACAAAAAAGACAGACAACTTTTGTTTTGGGTAATGCATCTTATATTTTATTACTCAACAATAAAACTCTAAATCAAAAATAATACATCATAGGGCTAAGGGGTAGAAACAGAGGTACCCCCCTTCTACATAGAAAAGAAAAGTTAGCGTGTCTGCTTTGGTGCCAATCTCCAGATAATCTATATCATTACTAAATATGCCCGTCTCCAGAGAATCTATATTGTTCCTAAATATGCCAATCCTGGGTAAATCTGCATAGCCAACTCCAATCTAAAACTTAGCACTTCTTCCAAATAGGAAAAAGGTAGTTGCCTCACTAAAGCTTGCTTGGCACTATCTTTTCCATAAGAAAGAGATGCATGTCAATCTCCTGCCATCCCACGCACTCCCAGTTGTCAGATCATCCATTTATCCCCAAATGAAAACCCAAAATGAAGAAAAGTAACGAAGAGAGTGCTACATTCAGCAGTGCCCAAAAAGCTCCAGCAACCTTGCAGTTCCACATATGATCTTTAACTGTTCAGGTTTGTAGCAAACCACACAACTGCTTTTTGTAAAGGCAAGTGGATGTAGCCTATCCTGCTATTAAAGCATTGTGCAGAACCATCCACCCAAGTACTCTAGACTTAAAAGAGGAATGGGATATCAAAATGCCACAACACGTCTAAACCCATCTAGTTTCTGTTGGACTTTTGACTATCTATGCAAGAGATGAAAATAAGAAAAATTATTTATTACTCGAGGAATCATCATACACAACAAGGGGGATCCCCTTTTAATAGAACAATTAGGTGGTTATACTAACTAATTGTCCTAACTGCTTATAAAAAAAATGCCTTATCAATCCAGTGGTTTGGAATCTCTATGCTGTTGGGAGCAGGGAGCAGGAGTGGCAGCGAAAAGCGAAAATTTGAAAAGATTCCGTTTTGGGAGTGTTTTGAGAGCGTTTTTTATATAATACATATTTTAATATATTTTGATGCATATATTTTAAAAAAACATGTAGAATGCCAAATTAGCTATATAAAACATGAAAGCATAGATATAATCATTTAGTACACATATAACATCAATCATCTTGGAGCTATAAGTTATAACATCGTTATCAAATGATCAATCATTAACAACATCAACTTTCATGTTTAAACATATAACATTTGCAATCAACAAACTCCAAGAGATAACATTGAAAAATTTTCAAACCCCAACCCAGTTTCAAGTTCAGATCACTGCATATGGTTTAATGCCCAACCCCAATATGCATGTACTTTAAAAAAAATTAAAAATTTTCACTGAAAACTTAGAAACACTTGAGATTCTTTCAACTTTATAAACTCAGAAAATTTCTAATAGCCAAATTTTCAAATGCAGAAAATTAAATCAGCCACTCATGAAATTTTAGAGACTCAAATTTTTGACCAAAATGGTCCAAGAAAAACCCCCAAGGGAAAACCTGTTCTTGAGAGAGAGATTTTTATTCTTTCAGGCAAACTTTAAATAAAAATACAGCAGTACTTATCTTCACCAAATGCCTTGGTAAACGTGCCAATCAATCCCTGAATGGCCTGCTGAAATTTCAGAATTTATTCTTCTCGAACCACGTGCCAGAAAAACAGCCCAGCAAAAATTCTACACACAGTCTGCCTCGAAAAACGTGTCGTACGGCCAGTTCCGTACGGACTATACGGACTGTAGTAAATCTGCAGAAATCACCTCGAAACCCTAAATCTTCAGAAATCACCTCGAAAAACGTGCTGAAAAAATCTGCCATCAAAACTGCAAATTCTGCCCTGGAAAACATCCAGTTTGCCTTGCTGAAATTGCTGAAATAAAAGTATGATTCTTCCTTGGTTTTTGTGCCTCTAAAACCTGCCAAATTCTCCTTCTCTCTCCTTCTCTTTCTCTGGAAATGAAATCACTTCAAACCCTTGCCCTCTTCTTCTTCTTGCTCTCTCCTTTCTCAAAAATCTCTCTTGTGAAAGTGAACAAAAAAAGATTCGGTTTGCCTCTCCCCAAGCCTTTTTTGTTCATGGTAACTTCCTCTTTCAATCCAATGGTCTAGATTAGATTAGATTGAGGGTCACAATAAATGCTCATTAAATAAATAATAAATGACATTTAGTGCACCTCATGTCATTTAATAAAGTGAAGACCCTTCTAATTAATCACTCACTGGACTTTATCATTAAATATGAACTTAGGATAAACCATGACTTAACTTTTAATAAAGTGACTTTAAAAATATAAAGTACTTCTCACTTTATTAATTTAAATGACTAGGGGTCACCTTTTAAAGTGTTCTTGTCCACCCCAAGGCAACACAAGGTGAAAAACACTTCCTTGGTAACTTTTCAACAAACATAAACCATGAAATGAAATAGAGCATCATATTCATTACCAAAGAGTTCGATAAAGGCAAAGGTCCTACATTTGAAAACCTACTAGTGGTTGGGGGTGAGGCATCTTCGTTGTATGAATTTGATCACCATCGTGACCACCCAAAAGTTCAACCTCCAGAGTCCAAGTGCTCTAATGCTATGGCTCCATCCTCTAAATCAGCCTCCTCTAGATTGTTGTCCCAAGTCAAATATGTTCTATCATTCTTGGCCGTATCACAATAATGGAACAACAATGTCAATTTGTAGTGCACATAAACCAAGCTTTCTGCTCAATCTACATTCAAATTGTTTCTTTTCACATTTTGGATGAAGTTGTAGGTGCTCCAACACCTCTCTATAGAAGAAGTGTTAACAACCTGTGAAAGCGCCCTCACCGCCAATTTATGCCGATATGTGGTAGAGGAGCAATAAATGTTCCACCATTTCAATAGGACAACTTATCTCCATCTTTGGTCACATGTAGGTTACCAAAGACTCCATGTTCATAGATGTATTTGCAATTCAATTCAATTCATAGATTTAGGGCATAAATCAATTTTCTAATATTGTAAAAGCTCTATATTTTCTTAATAAAAATATCCTCTCATACTGCTGCACCGGTTTTCCCATCTTGTGTTTTGTCCGGGGGTTTCTACCCAAAAAGATTGTGTCGTTTCTATTGATGTGATTGATGTTGTAAATGGTTCTCAGTTTTATATTTCGCTACATACTGTAAAGAAGTTCATGTGTGATTATTTCAGTTAAATTTAAATATATTGTTTTAGCCCTAGTTGTGCTTTAAAGGAAAATTTACAAAAACACAGTTTTTCCCACTTCTTTCCTCTTATTCTTTATGCTGAAATTTCAACCATTTTAACAAGTCCAAGAGAGTCCCTTCAACTTGATTTATTATTTTTCATTTTCAAATAAATTGAAGTTTCCCTTGTTTGCCATCCTTGCATGCAAAAGAAGTTGGGTTTTCCCACCTTTGCAAAAACAATTGTTGATTGGCTTAGGTTTAGATTAGTTAGAGTTTCATTTTGTTTTTATTTTCTTCTTTATTTTTGCCCACACCTTGCAAGTGATTTGGTTATGCCATCGTTCCAAAATCGTGTCGACTGGCATTCTATTTTTGTTATTTTAATTTGCCCACACCTTGCAAGTGAGTTGGCTACGCCACTCTTGCAATATCGTGCTGGCTTGCATTGTCAATAATTGTTAAATTCTTCATTTTGTTTAAAATAAACCTTGCCCCAATCTTCACCCCGTATTCACTCCCCTTGTTGGTTGGTCCGACCCTGGGTGACAAGAAAGGGAGAGGAATCGAGTTTGCTAAAATAATAGGCATTTCAATCCATTATTGCAAGAATGAAAAAATAGGATTAGTGTGTGGAGCTAGAGGGGTAGAGGTCGTTGGGATCCTCATGGCACTCTGTGTCCTCTTGTTGAGCACCCAGGTAGTTCTTGGGACTAATCTGTGGAGCTAGGAATGAGCCTTTTTTCTCTTGTTGAGCACCCAACAGTTTCTCTTAGTTGAGGGATAAGGGTTGGAGGAAGACAGATTAGTTAGTTGGTTTATTTTCTCATGCAAACACATTAATCCCCGAAGTTGAAGAAAGACATTAAAATAAATTAAAATCTATTGGACCACTTGCACAACATCACGATCTTTCATTTTATTTACTATTGTTGTCATCGTTTATTTGGTTCAGTTCTACTTCAAGTTCATCTCGTACACTTTAGCTCATTTGGTTAAAGTATTTTACATTTGATGAATGTGGTCTTTTGATTATTGTGGTGAACGAATGATTTAGAGCAATTTGTGCATTTAGGCAATTTCATTGTAATCTTTGTTTGTGACTGTTACCTCCTAACTTGTAGGGGTAAAATTCAAGCCTTTGGCAGGCAGAAGTTTCAGGAAGCAAGTTCAAGCCAGCCAGCAATCTGCCTTTTAAAAGTTGTGTGTTTAAGACTAGTACTCAGGATACATTAATGATCTGGTCATTTACAAGCAGCATTGCCTCTGACTAAATTTTCCAAACAAAATTCCAGTTGTCGTTCAGAAGTTTTTAACAGGCCTCTTGATGGAACAACGGTAGAAAGAAGGGAGTCATCTTGATCACTTTCAGGATATCAATCATAGACACTTGCCAGTCGCCTATTCCAAGCCTGTGGGGAGGTCGCAACTTGTGAAAACATCTCAGTAAAGAGAACAAAAGTCACAGTTTTACTCTGTGTATAGGGAAGAGTTTGGAAGGCATGTGTCAAGATATAAAAATAAAAGCCAGCCACAAGCAGGAATGACATATTTTTGGCACAACCATGAGCATTCAAACGCAGGAATTATTTGATCGTGGAGACAGCAGTGACACAAATGCTTTACCTGTCCACCATCGCATACAAACATCAGTCACATGGGAAATCTCACGTTGTATGAGTATTTTATGGTCAGTCAATCTCGGGTGTATCTCTGTCAAGTCTTTTGGAGTTTCCCATAAGTAAACCGTGGTTTCCCATTAATCACCATGTCATTTCCTTCGCAACTGATTACACCGGTGCAAGGCCGTGGATTTTGGAACCATTCTCGTGCTTTTTTGCTAGCAACCGAATGTAGGTGGTTGTTCCTCTATGTGGCAGGTTTGGAGTTACCCACAATTCAAGCAATCGGTCAGTCAGGACGCCAATACATTGGCAACTGAATGCGAGTTGTTTCGGAAATCGTTGCATCTATGATCTCACTTGGAAGTCGATTTCAAATAAAAATGAATGGCAGCCGAGCAGCGTCCACCTGATTTCTAAAAAGCGATTGACCTGCACCATTGGTAGCTCAATCAAGGAACGCAAACCTGAGCGCATGCCATTACGTGGCTTAAAGTGGCAGTCAAATCGTGGAAGCAGCATCCATACCAACCTTCTGTCGGTGCCTATTACGTGTAATCAGCCTCAGATTTTTCATGAGCAACTGTTCGATCTCGTCTCATTATCCTTGCTTCAGTCGGCCGCCGAGTCGTGGAGTTTTTTATCAGTACCTATCTGCATATCAGTTTCGATTGTCGAATTGTGTGGACCTGATTTCTTGTGTGATTGATTGATGGAAATCATGTGTTTTTTTATGGAGCCGCCATTTGCTTGGATGTGTGCAGTTGTTCTGCTAATTCTTCATGCGCCCGTTTCATTCCCTAAATCAAAGAAATCCTCTGCTTGTCGAATCTTAACCAACTGGCAGCTGAACAATATCTTTTGGAAACCGAGGCTGTCAAATGTTATGGCTCCAAGGTTTCCCTGCGACTTGGCGTAATAATTTGGGTTAAAGTCAAAACTCGTGTATGTCCAGATCTGAATGCATCCTTCCACATGGAGCTTGGATCTTGTTCTCATGCAGCCAATGGTGTTAAGTTTCCTTTTAGTTATATGATCTAATTGCATTTCGTTACCCACTTTTAGTTGGGAAAGAATAGTTTAAGTGGGAGCTCTTTTTAATAATAAATGGTGGGATCATGTTTTAGATGGGAGAGAAAGGTGGATCTTGATTCACCTTGTCTTTTCTCATTTATTATTATTTTATTTTATTTTACTTTTGAAAATAAAAGTGAGATGAAATCCTTTTTGGCCTAAAGAAGCAAGGCTTCTTCATTGTAAGGGATGGAAAAACTGGGAGGATTTTTCCCTAGGGATTAATAGAAAATTACTGTTTTGGGTTTCATGGTTTTCAGTTGAGTGCTCTCAATGGTGTGTGGCGTAAATTTGTGTTATTGAGTGTTTGTTGTTAGAGGCTTTCTTTCTTTTCTATGTCTGCGTCGGAGACCATAAACAGATGCTACCATCCTATTGGAAGGTGGAAATCCTAGCAGTTGCTAGTCTTTCCCCTTTGTGAGCGTGCATGCACGGGTTTGATGCTTACATTTTATCAAGTTTTATTGTGTAGCATCTCTTTTGTTTGCATAGCGCATCTCCTGTGTTTAGGAGGAAGAAGATCTAGTAGCTGCCCTTTTGACACAAGGCCCTCGTGGGTTCTCCCTTGACTCCATTTCTCCCTTCAGGTATATCGGCACTGGTCCATTAGTGGGGTTTGATCCTTCTCTCCTTCCGTCAACCATTCAAATACTCTTATGCTACAACCATTTCTCTAAGGCAACCTCTTCTAATCACCTAGTCCGCCATTATTTCCTGCCTTAGCGATCTTAACATTAGGGACGCCCCCCTTGAGTTGGAGAAGAGCCAACCTGAAGCGAAGAAGAGAGGAGCATGGTGACAGTGATTGCTCTTTTCGCAGTTGCCATCGAGCCGGTGTGCCTAATTTTGGGCTTTGACACATGCACACTGGTCAGGAGCAGCGACATTTTTGGCGCCGTTGCCGGGGACAAAGTCCAGTTCCCGTAGATTTGAAGACTATGCTTCATTAATATTTGTGGGAGATCATATTGCAGATCCTGATTCTCACATGGCGACTCCACAAAGGGACAAAGCCCTTGTCCTTTTTCAGATCTGAAGACTTTTTGGGTGTAGAGGTGAGCACACTTAGAAATCAGAAGGCTTTCAAGCTCACCTTGGCGACTCCACAGTTCAGTTTGAGGTATGACCATATGTATAATGCAGATTCAATACTTCATTATTTGAGAATATGGATGATGAAATGGAAGGACTTCGTGCTCACTTGCACGTAGATGTAATATCCCAAATACTGATATTCTCTAATGTTCTATGATAATGCTAACTTGCACACTCAATCTCATACAAATTTGCAAAATAACTATGCATGCAAACTCGCCATGCAAAAATGCCCTAAAATATAGCTGAATTAGGGTTAGGGTTTTGTAGAGAGAAATTAACACTTACCACTGATATTTTGGCTGATAATGACTCCAGAGATCGCGCCATGCATAAGGATCCGGATGGGTGGTCTAATAATGCTCTTTTCCTCCGATGTTACCACCTCGCAGTACCGTAAAAACCCTCCAGACTGAAGGTGACATTTTTGTAGGAGGAGAGGTCCGTTCGGGCTGAAACTTTCTGAGCTTGTCCGTCTGTTGATGCCGGAGAGATGGCCTGGCACATGCGGAGGTTTGGCTTCCTCTAAGTGCCCTAGCAATTGATTAGCAGTTCTGTTGCTCACGCCCCCAACTGATCTGTTTGGCTGATAGCTACTCCAGGTGAGCAAACTGATAGCGGATAATCACTGCATACCATAGGATATGCCTGCTGATAAAGAGGAAGCTGACATGCGGAGGAAAGACTGGGTTTTGTGGTCCCAGCGAATCCTTCTGTGTTTTCCCTGCTACTTTCGGCTGCAAACGTGGATCTGCTAATAACCCTTCGGAATGTGTTGGATCTCCAAATACTGTAGTATATGATGGATGCAATGGATAAACCTGGATGATCTATCCCAATAAGAGACTAGGGCAGATATCTCACTGTCGAACCCTCGCTAGCTGAAGACACAGTCTCCAACCCCAACTGCCACGACTGCACGCTATGCTGCTGCTCAAAACTCCAAAATCAATCAACAATAACAATAGATATTCTCTTTGGTCCAATAACCCTTCTTAAATAGAATAGCATGTACTTTTAGGGTTTGCATGTCGCTTTTAGGGTTTACGCTTCACTTTTGCATGCATGCAATTCTAATTTCATGTTGACTTTAACACTGAAGAAATAAGGCTTACATGCTCTGCATGCTTTACGATATGAACTCTGATGGCCTTCTTACTACACTGATGACTTAATAATACTGAATTGATGTACCTTTCTGCTCCTAGTGTTATTAGTCCTCAATTATTCCCTTTTTATCAAAACAGAACATTACAGGAGCCTTCACCCCACTAGATTTCTCAGGTATCCATGGATTTCCTAATGAGTGCTATAAAAGAGTACTTAGAATTGTTCCAGAGTTTTATGGAAATGACGAGGACTCGGCGATCCATCATATGGTTTCTTTCTGCAAGTTGATGGCTGATCTCAAAGTCTACCATGGGGATGATCTCATGATTGTATTTGCCTTAACTTTTGAGGGAGATGCAGAAGATTGGTTCAATGACCTTTGGGATGAAAGCATAGACTCAATGGCAAAGTTTTTTGAGAAGTTTCTCATGCGTTGGCATTAAGGAACAGTTGAAGAGATTGAGAAGTTGGCCAAAGAGTATGATGCTCTCCTCCACAGGACACAGCCTGAATTCGAAGAAGAGATCCATGAAGAACAGATCATTGAAGATTTGGTTTATGAAACATTACAAGGTTCCCTGTTTGAAGATGTTGTTGAAGAACCTCCTGATGAAGATATGGAGTTGCCTCATGTCGCTAAATATATGCCTAAACAACTGTATGATGAAAAGTTGGATCTGCCTCAAGTCCATCTCGTTAAAGGTAATAATATTTGTTTTACAAATCAGCTGGAGCAGCTTTACAACGGAAGTGTGTATATAAGCCCTATCAACCAATGGATAGAAGCTTCTTGTGCACATTCTAATTCTATCTGCCTAAACTTTAGTAAATTTTTGCCTCCTAACAATCTAATGTTTCAATCCAGGGTTGTTCATGAGCACATGTTAAGACATCTTTGTTTTATGATGTTTATGTTTTTGTCTCTAACCAAGCACAGAAAAATGCAACTTTGCATAGATAAGATGCAGGAATGGTTCCACTGGTTGTACCATTACACTTAGCATTCTTGCTAAATTTGATAGAGTAGGTAGGTAGACTGAATAAAGCTCTTGCATGAGCAATCAAATTTTTCAGTACGTATTTCTTTGTTTTGTAATAAAGTGTGAGGTGTGAATTAAGCCATCCTACCACATTGTTTTGTTTTTAAATTGGTTTGCAAATAAAGAGAATATGTGGTTCTCGTGTACTCTCGAGGAGAGCACACGTCCCTATGGAGCCAGATGTTACCTCCTAACCTGTAGGGGTAAAATTCAAGCCTTTGGCAGGCAGAAGTTTCAGGAAGCAAGTTCAGGCCAGTCAGCAATCTGCCTTTTAAAAGTTGTGTTTAAGACTAGTACTCAGGATACATTAATGATCTAGTCATTTACAGGCAACATTGCCTCTGACTGAATTTTCCAAACAAAATTTTGGTTGTCGTTCAGAAGTTTCTGACAGGCATCTTGATTGAACAGCAGTAGAAAGAAGGGAGTCATCTTGATCACTTTCAGGATATCATTCATAGACACTTGCCAGTCGCCTATTCCAAGCATGTGGGGAGGTCGCAACTTGTGAAAACATCTCAGTAAAGAGGACAAAAGTGATAGTTTTACTCTGTGTATAGAGCATAGTTTGAAAGGCATGTGTCAAGATATAAAAATAAAAGGCAGCCACACTCAGGAATGACATATTTTTGGCACAACCATGAGCATTCAAATGCAGGAATTATTTGATCGTGGAGCCAACAGTGACACGAATGCTTTACCTGTCCAGCATCGCATACGAACATCAGTCACGGGGGAAATCTCACGTTGTATGAGTATTTTATGGTCAGTCAATCTCGGGTGTATCTTTGTCAAGTCTTTTGGAGCTTCCCACAAGTAAAACGTGGTTGCTCATTAATCACCATGTCATTTCCTTCGCGGCTGATTACACCGGTGTCAGGCCGTGGATTTTGGAACCATTCTCGTGCTTTTTTGCTAGTAGCCGAATGTAGGTGGTTGTTTCTCTATGTGGCAGGTTTGGAGTTAACCACAATTCAAGCAATCGGTCAGTCAGGACGCCAATACATTGGCAACTGAATGCGAGTTGTTTAAAAAATCATTGCATTTATGATCTCACTTGGAAGTCGATTTCAAATAAGAATGAATGGCAGTCGAGCAGCGTCCACCTGATTTCTAAAAAGCGATTGACCAGCACCATTGGTGGCTCAATCAAAGAGAACGCAAACCTAAGTGCATGTCATTACGTGGCTTAAAGTGGCAGTCAAATCGTGGAAGCAACGTCCATACCAACCTTCTGTCGGTGCCTATTACGTGAAATCAACCTCAGATTTTTCGTGAGCAGCTGTTCGATCTCGTCTCATTAGCGTTGCTTCAGTCGGTCGCCGAGTCGTGGAGTTTTTTTATCAGTACCTGACTGCATATCAGTTTCAATAGTTGAATCGTGTGGACCTGATTTCTTGCGTGACTGATTGATGGAAATCACGTGTTTTTTTATGGAGCCGTAATGTCCCCCTCTAATTAAGCATTCAAAAACACCTACCAACCTACTTAATTCCCATAGGTTCGAGCGGGTACTACATAAGAGGGAATTGACTGAGGGCATTTGATACTTAGAGCAAAACAGGACATTCATTTAGTGTCAAGTCCGCAGTTGGATAAAAGAAGCCTTGTTTCTATAGGCTTAAACGTCAACATCAAAATAGAATTGCATGCATGCAAAAGTGAAGCTGAAACCCTAAAAGTGACATGCAAACCCTAAAAGTACATGAGGCTCTATTTAAGAGGGTTATGAGACTAAAGAGAGGGGGCTATTATTATTGTTGATTGATTTTGGAGTTTCGAGCAACAGCATAGCGTGCCGCCGCAGCAGTTGGGGTTGGAGACGATGTCTTCAGCTAACGAGGGTTCGACAGTGAGATATCTGCCCTAGTCTCTTATTGGGATAGATCATCCAAGTTTATCCACAGCATCCATCATATACTTCAGTATTCAGAGATCTAGCACATTCCGAAGGGTTATTAGCAGATCCACGTTTTGCAGCCAAAAGTACCGGGGAAACCACAGAAGGATTCGCTAGGACCCCAAAACCCAGTCTTTCCTCCGCATGCCAGCTTTCTCTTTCTCAGCAGGCCTATCCTACCGCATACAGTGATTATCAGCCATCAGTTTGCTCACCTGGAGCAACTATTAGCCAAACAGAGCAGTTGGAGGCATGAGCAACATAACTGCCAATCAATTCGCTCTAGCACTTAGAGGCAGCCAAACCTCCGCATGTGCCAGTCCATCTCTCCGAGATCAGCAGACGGACAAACTCAGAAAGTTTCAACCCGATCTAACCTCTCCTCCTACAAAAACGTCACCTTTACTCTGGAGGGTGCTTACGGTACTGCGGGGCGGTAACACTAGAGGAAAGGAGCACTACTAGACCAGCTATCCGGATCTTTATGCATGCAACTATCTTTGGAGTCATTATCAGCCGGGATATTAGTGGTAAGTGTTAATTTCTCTCTGCAAACCCTAACCCTAATTCAGCTACATTTTAGGGCACTTTTGTATGGCAAGTTTGCATGCCCAGTTATTTCGTATTTTTGTATGGGATGGAATGTGCGAGTCAGCACTACAGTAGAACATTAGAGGATATCAGTATTTGGGATATTACAGTGGTATCAGAGCATGTTCCTTGCTAGCTGTGGGCTTGATCATGAGAAGTAGATGAATACAGAAGAGGACACTTTTGTAACCTATAGGAGAAGAAGGAGTAGGTACACGGAGGAATTTGAGGATATCCAACTAGAAGATGCCAACTCAGACATGGACCCAATAGGTATACACTCTAGCAGGGGAAAAGGAACGGGAGAAGATGAGGACAAAATGGAATTTCGCAACTTAGTAAGCACATTGCAAGACTTAGCCAAAGGGAAAAAGGACGTACTTAATGCAATCAACAGATTATCGGCGAAACCAGAACTAGGTAATAGCAGTAGACCTCTCTCACCAGTAGATAGAGGGTCTACAAGTAGTAGTGGGAAACATGCATACACAAATATGCAGAACACACCCCACATATATAACAGACCTTCCAGCAGGCCTACTATGCCTCACTTCTTGGCAGATGTAGTAGCTAGTCCAGTCATGCAGGTAGAGCCTAGTGAACCCTTTGGGGCCTATTTGCAGGAATACAGGGACTTAGGGGACGAATTTCATGCAACCATGTCTTTTTCGGAGTAGGAACAGGCCCAAAAATTTCAACAAGGGATTCAATCATAACTATGAGTTGCAAAAAACCTTGGGCAGGTTGACCATCCCAAACTTTGATGGGGCTCACAAAGGTTCAGTGAAGATATGGGTTCAGAACTTGGATGCCTATTTCCAACTCAATCCCATGACAGAGACAGATGCCATTAAATTGGCTACACTCCACCTAGACGGAGAGGCTCATGAGTGGTGGTACCACGGACTAGTGACATTGGGTCACAATGCCATCAACTCCTATAATGAGTTCACTCAGAAACTCATGGAGCGGTTTGACAAGAAAGATCCAGAGATACATTTCAGAGAGTTGGCTCAACTGAAGGAGACAAGTAGCGCCGAGGCCTTCATCTCAGAGTTCCAGAGGGTAGTTGTTATGGTGACAGATGTGTCAGAGAGCAGGTTAACTATGTTGTTCACTGAGACCTTGACAGAGCCACTACGGGGGTGGGTGAAAGCCTACAAACCCTCCACTCTACAGGATGCCATCAACCGAGCTAGAGATCTCCAAGACTCGGTCCCGAAGAACAGGTTCCCACTCAAGACCAACTTTCCAGTTAGGGACAAGGACAAGAAACCTTTCCTGCAGGACTTACCAAAGAAAACATGGTTAGACGATGACACTAGGAAAGACTTGAGACGGAAGAAATTGTGTTTTACTTGTCAGGAACCATGGGTTCCAGGACACAGGTGCTCAAGAAAGGCCAAATCCCACTACATAAAGGTATATTCAGACAGTGAAGGGGAGGACTACGAGCAGGAAACAACAAAAGAATTGCAGGCAACAGAGGAGGAGTCACTCCAGGGTGATACACCAGAGGGAATTATTGCTACGCTATCTGGAGTACCTAGATTCCATACCCTCGAGGTTAGAGGAATAGTACAAGGCCACAAAGTGGGAGTATTGATTGATGGGGGAGCAACCCACAATTTCACGAATGCAGCATGGGTGGCCAAGAGGGGTATTCCAACAGAGAAGTTTGATGGATTTACTATAGCAGTACGCGGAAACTCTAGCATGGAGTGCAACTATTGGATTCCAAAACTGAATGTCACATTAGGCAACTACCAGATGACAAATTCATTTTATGTAGTGGATGTGGCAGATACACATGTAGTGTTAGGCGTTCAATGGCTTTATTCAATAGGGAAATATACTACATACTACCGAGCAATAGAAATGGAATTCCAGGGACCAGATGGGAAACGAGGAGTTTTGAGGGGCATGACCACTTATCCCCCAAAACCAATCTCTTCACAGAGAATGGAGGCAGTGCTCAGGCAAG
Organism: Pseudotsuga menziesii; assembly: GCA_001517045.1. Lineage (NCBI taxonomy): Eukaryota > Viridiplantae > Streptophyta > Pinopsida > Pinales > Pinaceae > Pseudotsuga > Pseudotsuga menziesii. The sequence goes on along the minus strand of LPNX010751521.1, from coordinate 18,988 downwards.
ATGACATAGAATGATCAGCAGAATGTTTAGTCACCTTCAGAAAACCTCCAAAGGACAACACCCAACACCCATCAGATATCGAGGCCTTATTGCAGAAACACGAAAAGGTATTTCGAGATCTTCCAACAGGTAGACCACCAGACAGGGGATTTGAGCATATCATTGAGCTGGAGGAAGGGACACAGGCAATCATCACCACTCCTTACCAGCATCCCAAAAGATATAAGGATGAGATCGAGAAGACGATCAAGGAATTACTAGAACTAGGATATATTCGGCCTAGTTCTAGTCCCTTCGCATCATCAGTGGTCTTAGTTAAGAAGAAGGATGTCACATTGCGAATGTGCATCGATTACAGAGCACTCAACAAAAAGACCATCAAAAATAGGTATCCCATTCCCAGGATTGATGAACTCATGGACGAGCTACGAGGTGCCAAATACTTTTCAAAAATTGATCTTTGCTCAGGGTACCACCAAATCCGAGTGAGGGATCAAGACATCTCTAAAACAGCTTTTCGTTGCCACTATGGTCATTATGAGTTCTTGGTCATGCCTTTTGGACTCACCGATGCTCCAGCTACCTTCCAGTCATGCATGAACCATACTTTCAGAGCCCAGTTACGTAAGTATTTGCTAGTATTCTTTGATGATATTTTAATTTACAGCAAAACTTTGGAGGAGCATCTAAAACACTTAGACGAGGTATTGGTCATTCTAGAAGAACACTTGCTTTACGCAAAGATGTCTAAGTGTGAATTTGGCATGAAAGAGATGTTATATCTAGGGCACATCATCAGTGCAGAAGGGATACAGGTTCATATGGAGAAAATCCAAGCTATCAGGGATTAGCCCACACCAAAAAGCAATCACGAAACTGAAAGGCTTCTTAGGCCTTTGCACATATTACCAGAGGTATGTTAAGGGGTTCTCCCAATTTGTCGCACCACTCACTAATCTCACAAAGAAGGGGGCCTTCACCTAGACAGAATTAGCACAGAAAACCTTTGAGGAGATGAAAGTCATCATGAGTTCTTGCCCAGTTTTGGCACTACCAGACTTCTCACAACCATTTGTAGTAGAATGTGATGCATCAGGGGAAGGGCTAGGGGAAGTACTGATGCAAAACCATCACCTGATTGCATTTGAGAGCAGGAAACTGAAAAACTATGAGCGCCACTACTCAATATATGACAAGGAGATGCTAGCCATCTTACATGCTCTCACTAAATTCAGACAGTACCTGGTGGGCAGCATGTTCAAAATCAAGACAGATCATAACAGCCTCAAGTACTTCTTGGAGCAGAAGGAGTTGAATGAGCACCAACAGAAATGGGTCAGCAAGGTGTAGGCCTACGATTTCGAGATAGAATATGTGAAGGGTGAGAACAATATAGTAGTCGATGTATTATCCAGACGACTCGCTTCATTATCTCTAATGAGTATATCCACAGATTGGAGGTCTCTTCTCTTAGTAGAGTACTCCAAAAATAAATTTGCTTGCGAATTATTGGATGGACAGATTCAGGATGACAGGTACAGAATTATTGATGACATCATCTATTACAAGAGCAGGATATACCTCGTCCCAGAATCAGCCTTAAAAAACATCACATGACTCAAGTGTCTTAATCAGGCATCACATGACTCCCCATTATCAGGGCATCAGAGTTTCTTGAAGACCTACAGGCAAATCCGAGAGAGGTTCTCATGGAAGGGTCTCAAGGGAGAATTTATGCAACACGTGCGGGAATGCAACATTTGTCAGCAGAACAAGGTCGAGCACATCCATCCAGTAAGGTTAATCAGCCACTACCAATTCCGGAACAGAAGTGGGAAAGTATCTCCATGGACTTCATTACAGGGTTTTCCAAGGTCCAAAAGCGAGATTGCTTATATGTCGTGGTAGATCGACTAACCAAATTCGCCCATTTCTTTGCTATCTCATCCGATTACTCAACAGCCAAGGCAGCAGAGTTATTTTTCAGAGAGGTCTTCAGATTACATGGGCTACCCAAGACCATTGTCAGTGATCGGGACAGTAAATTCACCCGTGCATTCTGGCAGGAGCTATTCAGATTGGTAGGGACAGAACTCGCTACAAGTACGAGCTATCACCCGCAAAGCGACGGACAGACAAAGATTGTCAACAAGTGGGTTGAAGGGTATCTGCACAATTATGTAGCAAGCCAATAGAGGACATGGATTAAGTGGCTACACTTAGGGGAATACTGCTACAATACCACCTACCATATGTCTATCCGGATGACACCTTTTAAAGCATTGTATGGCTATGAGGCACTGAGCTTCGCAAATCTAGCTTTTGGAGACAGCAGAGCACCCAAGGCCAAAGATTGGATACAGGACAGTCAAGATATCCTTAAGGTCCTGAGAGAGAACTTACAGGAAGCACAGAATCAGCAGAAACTATACGTAGACAGACACAGGGTTGAGAGGAGCTTCGAGGTAGGATATCTGGTATACTTACGGCTACAACCATACAGGTAATCTTCCCTCAAGAAGAAAGGAGCGAAAAAACTAAAACCTCGCTTCTACAGTCCTTACAAAGTAATTCGAAAGGTTGGAGAGGTGGCTTATGAGCTAGAACTCCCAGAGGAACGCAAGATTCACAATGTATTTTATGTGTCTTGTAATATCCCAAATATTGATATTCTCTAATGTTCTATGATAGTGCTAACTCACACACTCAATCTCATAGAAATTTGCAAAATAACTGTGCATGCAAACTCTCCATGCAAAAATGCCCTAAAATATAGTTGAATTAGGGTTAGGGTTTTACATAGAGAAATTAACACTTACCACTGATATTATGGCTGATAATGACTCCAGAGAAAGTTGCATGCACAAGGATCCGGATGGGTTGTATAATAATGCTCTTTTCCTCCGGTGTTACCGCCCCGCAGTACCGTAAAAACCCTCAAGACTGAAGGTGACGTTTTTGTAGGAGAAGAGGTCCGTCCGGGCTGAAACTTTCTGAGCATGACCGTTTGCTGATGCCAGAGAGATGTACTGGCACATGCGAAAGTTTGGCTGCCTCTTAGTGCCCTAGCGCATTGATTAGCAGTTCTGCTGCTCACGCCCCCAACTGATCTGTTTGGCTGATAGCCGCTCCAGGTGAGCAAACTGATGGCTGAATAGGCTGCTGAGAAAGAGGAAGCTGACATGCGGAGGAAAGACTAGGTTTTGTGGTCCCAGCGAATCCTTCTGTGTTTTCCCTACTACTTTCGGCTGCAAACGTGGATCTGCTAATAACCCTTCGAAATGTGTTGGATCTTCGAATACTGTAGTATATGATGGATGTAATGGATAAATCTGGATGATCTATCCCAATAAGAGACTAGAGCAGATATCTCACTGTCGAACCCTCACTCGCTGAAGACATCGTCTCCAACCCCAACTGTCGCGGCTGCACGCTGTGCTGCTGCTCGAAACTCCAAACTCAATCAACAATAACAATAGATATCTCCTTTAGTCCCATAACCCTTCTTATATAGATCCTTATTCACTTTTAGGGTTTGCATGTCACTTTTAGGATTTATGCTCACTTTTGCATGCATGCAATTCTAATTTCAAGTTGACTTTAATACTGAAGAAAATAAGGCCTACATGCTTTATGATAATAACTCTGATGACCCTCTTTACTATACTGATGACTGAATAATTGTCCTAATGTGCTCCCAGTATTAAAGGTCCTCGATCAATTCCCTATTTATAAAAAAACGGAACATTACAGTCCTCCCTCGCCAAAGATTGCTTGTCCTCAAGCAATGCCAATGCAACTCCACAATCAATCAAACTGAACCAACTGAATCCAGGCATGATCCCAAGGTCCCAAATTATCCTAGGAGATCTGTAGCATCCTCTGCTCAAAGCACTGCACTGCACGGTACCATCACAAGATATCCCATGGAAGCCTCCTAGAAGTAGAGTAACTAACCTCAGTGTAAACGAGGTACCATCACAAGAGGCCTCCTGAAAGCATCCTCTAGCAATCACTAAGCTTCCAATCACTATAATCCCAGGGTCCCAAATCAATTTGAGAATTGCAGAGGTCAAAATGCATCCACCGCTACCCTGCGTAGTATCGAAACAAGGAGCATCCTGTAGACTCCCAAGTAACCCCATCAGTAAACATTGTATCCATCCCTCGTAAGGTCTCCCACCTAGATCCCAATGCAAACTTGTGCATCTTTCATCCCAAATATTCCAAGGCTCTTGTGGGACTATACCCCTGGCTAGGAATGTCTTCCCAAGAATCGCCCACTCAATAGGACATTAACCCTTAATCTCATCCAACCCCCAAAAAGGACCTTGTTCATAAGCACCATCACAAGGAATAATCCTACCAAGATGACATTCTGCCCTTCTGATTTCAACTGGAATGCTCATATACTACTGCCCAATTTCTCAATCCTGGCCAACCTATAAAACCATCCGCCATTATGCAAATGTGGACTCAAGCTACTGCAAGCCTTGTCTATGTACTCTTGAATAGGACTGCTTTGAAATGCAATAGTATGTTTCTTCTGCTGCCCCATCAAGGAATCCAATTGCTCTTCAATACTAGAAAGCCTAACTGTTGACTCAGTACATACAACTCGAAGAACTGTAAGCTCAACATCTCGCTGTAATATGGTGTCTCGAAGTATCTTGGTCCTCTCTTTCATTCCTATAATGCTTTCTTTAACACGTTTAATCTTCTTTCGGCGACGATCATCTAGAAGCTCTATCCAAGAATCGCCCACTCAATAGGACGCCAACCCTTAATCTCATCCAACCCCCAAAAAGGACCTTGTCCATAAGCACCATCACAAGGAATAATCCTACCAAGATGACATTCTGCCCTTCTGATTTCAATTGGAATGCTCATATACTGCTGCGCAATTTCTCGATCCTGGCCAACCTATAAAAACCATCCGCCATTATGCAAATGTGGACTCAAGCTACTACAAGCCTTGTCTATGTACTCCTGAATAGGACTGCTTTGAAATGCAATAGTATGTTTCTTCTGCTGCCCCATCAAGGACTCCAACTGCTCTTCAATACTAGAAAGCCTGACTGTTGACTCAGTACATACAACTCAAAGAACTGTAAGCTCAACATCTCGCTGTAATATGGTGTCTCGAAGTATCTTGGTCCTCTCTTTCATTGCTATAATGCTTTCTTTAACACGTTCAATCTTCTTTCAGTGACGATCACCTGGAAGCTCTATCTCATGCATGTATAAACTCTCCCTAACCTTGCACCTCATTTGCCTGAAGGTACTCATCATTTCTTTTTGCCCAGTAGTGAGTTCTTTTATGGTTGATATGAGACTATTGAAAGTTGTTTTATCATCATTGGCCATTGTTTCTTTGCCCTTTCCAAACTAATACTCTCTATCCCCCAACTCCTCTTCTCCTCTATCACTGTTTCTAAACCTCTGTCTCCGGTAAGTAATGTTGTATGGGTCTTCTTAATTCATTTACAATTTTGCATGCCCACAGCTGGCAAGGAACATGCTATGAAACCACTGTAATATCCCAAATACTGATATTCTCTAATGTTCTATGATAGTGCTGACTCGCACACTCAATCTCATACAAATTTGCAAAATAACTGTGCATGCAAACTTGCCATGCAAAAATGCCCTAAAATATAGTTGAATTAGGGATAGGGTTTTGCAGAGAGAAATTAACACTTAACACTGATATTCTAGCTGATAATGACTCCAGAGATAGCTGCATGCATAAGGATCCGGATGGGTGGTCTAATAATGCTCTTTTCCTCCAGTGTTACCGCCTCGCGGTATCGTAAAAACCCTCCAGACTGAAGGTGACGTTTTTGTAGGAGGAGAGGTTCGTTCGGGCTGAAACTTTCTGAGCATGATCGTCTGCTGATGCCGGAGAGATGCCCTGGCACATGCAGAAGTTTGGCTGCCTCTAATTGCCCTCGCGAATTAATTAGCAGTTCTGCTGCTCACGCCCCCAACTGATCTGTTTGGCTAATAGCTGCTCTAGGTGAGCAACTGATGGTTGATAATCACTACATACCGTAGGATAGGCCTGCTGAGAAAGAGAAAGCTGACATGCAGAGGAAAAACTGGGTTTTGTGGTCCCAGCGAATCCTTCTGTGTTTTCCCTGCTACTTCCGGCTGCAAACATGGATCTGCTAATAACCCTTCGGAATGTGTTGGATCTTCGAATACTATAGTATATGATGGATGCAATGGATAAATCTGGATGATCTATCCCAACAAGAGACTAGGGCAGATATCTCACTGCCGAACCCTCGCTAGTTGAAGACACCCGTCTCCAACCCCAACTGTCGCGGCTGCACGCTGTGCTGTTGCTCGAAACTCCAAAATCTATCAACAATAACAATAGATATCTCCTTTAGTCCCATAACCCTTCTTAAATAGATCCTTATTCACTTTTAGGGTTTGCATGTCACTTTTAGGGTTTATGCTTCACTTTTGCATGCATGCAATTCTAATTTCAAGTTGACTTTAATACTGAAGAAAGTAAGGCCTGCATGCTCCGCATGCTTTATAATAATAACTCTGATGGCCCTCTCTACAATACTGATGACTAAATAATTGTCCTAATGTGCTCCCGGTATTAAAAGTCCTCGATAAATTCCCTATTTATAAAAAAACAGAACATTACATGTCCAATCTCAAGAAAACATTAGGACAACACATTGCTCCATCCACTGAGTTACCTCCCTTAGATGATGAAGGGCTACTAGTACTGATTCCAGAGCAAATCCTACAGGCGCGAGAAAGGAAGCTCCGAAACACGGTGATTCGAGAGTATCTGGTGAAAAGGAAGGAATTACCTATGGACGATGCCACATGGGAAGGAGAGCATGTATTGCAGCATCCTAGTTTGCAGTTGCTTGAGGGCAATCAATTTCAAGCGGGGAGGACTATAATGTCCCCCTCTAATTAAGCATCCAAAAACACCCGCTAACCTACTTAATTCCCATAGGTTCGAGCGGGTACTGCATGAATTGACTGAGGGCATTTATACTTAGAGCAGAACAAGACATTCATTTAGTGTCAAGTCATCAGTCGGATAAAAGAAGCCTTGTTTCTTTAGGCTTAAATGTCAACATCAAATTACAATTGCATGCATGCAAAAGTGAAGCGAAAACCCTAAAAGTGACATGCAAACCCTAAAAGTACATGAGGCTTTATTTATGAGGGTTATGAGACTAAAGAGAGGGAGCTATTATTATTGTTGATTGATTTTGGAGTTTCGAGCAGCAGCACAGCGTGCAAACGCGGCAGTTGGGGTTGGAGACGGTGTCTTCAGCTAGCGTGGGTTCGGCAGTGAGATATCTGCCCTAGTCTCTTATTGGGATAGATCATCCAGGTTTATCCACAGCATCCATCATATACTTCAGTATTCGGAGATCCAACACATTCCGAAGGGTTATTAGCAGATCCACATTTTGCAGCCAGAAGTACTAGGGAAACCACAAAGGATTCGCTGGGACCACAAAACCCAGTCTTTCCTCTGCATGTCAGCTTCCTCTTTCTCAGCAGGCCTATCCTATGGCATGCAGTGATTATAGACCATCAGTTTGCTCACCTGGAGCAGCTATCAGCCAAACAGAGCAGTTGGGGGCGTGGGTTCGGCAGTGAGATATCTGCCCTAGTCTCTTATTGGGATAGATCATCCAGGTTTATCCACAGCATCCATCATATACTTCAGTATTCGGAGATCCAACACATTCCGAAGGGTTATTAGCAGATCCACATTTTGCTAGCGTGGGTTCGGCAGTGAGATATCTACCCTAGTCTCTTATTGGGATAGATCATTCAGGTTTATCCACAGCATCCATCATATACTTCAGTATTCGGAGATCCAGCACGTTCCGAAGGGTTATTAGCAGATCCACATTTTGCAGCCAGAAGTACCAGGGAAACCACAAAAGGATTCGCTGGGACCACAACACCCAGTCTTTCCTCTGCATGTCAGCTTCCCCTTTCTCAGCAGGCCTATCCTATGGTATGCAGTGATTATCAACCATCAGTTTGCTCACCTGGAGCAGCTATCAGCCAAACAGAGCAGTTGGGGGCGTGAGCAGCAAAACTACCAATCAATTCGCTTGGGCACTTGGAGGCAGCCAAACCTCTGCATGTGCCAGTCCATCTCTCCGGCATTAGCAGACGGATAAGCTCAAAAAGTTTCAACCCGATCTAACCTCTCCTACAAAAACGTCACCTTCAGTCTGGAGGGTGCTTACGGTACTGCGGGGTGGTAACACCGGAGGAAAGGAGCACTACTAAACCACCTATCTGGATCTTTATGCATGCAGCTATCTCTGAAGTCATTATCAGCCGGGATATCAGTGGTAAGTGTTAATTTCTCTCTGCAAACCCTAACCCTAATCCAACTACATTTTAGGGCATTTTTGCATGGCAAGTTTGCATGCCCATTTATTTGGTATTTTTGTATGAGATTGAATGTGCGAGTCAACACTACAGTAAAACATTAGAGAATATCAGTATTTGGGATATTACAGGAGCCACCATTTGCTTGGATGTGTACAGTTGTTCTACTAATTCTTCATGCGCCCGTTTCATTCCCTAAACCAAAGCTATCCTCTGTTTGTCGAGTCTTAACAAACTAGCAGCTGAACAATATCTTTTGGAAACCGAGGTTGAAAAAATGTTGTGGCACCAAGATTTTCCTGCGGCTTGGAGTAATAATTTGGGCTAGAGTCAAAACTCATGTATGCCCAGATCTGAACGCATCCTTCCACGTGGAGCTTGGATCCTGTTCTCATGTAGCCAATGGTGTTAAGTTTCCTTTTAGTTATATGATCTAATTGCATTTCGTTGCCCACTTTTGGTTGGGAACGAATAGTTTAAGTGGGAGCTTTTTTTAATAAATGGTGGGATAACGTTTTAGATGGGAGAGAAAGGTGGATCTTGATTCTTGATTCACCTTGTCTTTTCTCATTTATTATTATTTTATTTTATTTTACTTTTTGAAAATAAAAGTGAGATGAAAGCCTTTTTGGCCTATAAAGAAGGAAGGCTTCTTCATTGTAAGGGATGGGAAAACTAGGAGGATTTTTCCCCAGGGATTAATAGAAAATTACTGTTTTGGGTTTCATGGTTTTCAGTTGGGTGTTCTCTATGGTGTGTGAAGTAAATTTGTGTTATTGAGTGTTTGTTGTTAGAGGCTTTCTTTCTTTTCTATGTCTGCGTCGAAGACCATAAACAGATGCTACCATCCCATTGGAAGGTGGAAATCCTAGCAGTTGCTAGCCTTACCCTTTTGTGAGGGTGTATGCACGGGTTTGATGCTTACATTCATCAAGTTTGATTGTGTAGCATCTCCTTTGTTTGCATAGCACATCTTTTGCGTTTAGGAGGAAGAAGATCTAGTAGCTGCCCTTTTGACACAAGGCCCTCGTGGGTTCTCCCTTGACTCCATTTCTCCCTTTAGGTATACCGACACTGGTCCATTAGTGCGGTTTGATCCTTCCCTCCTTCTGTCAACCATTCAAATACTCTTATGCTACAACCATTTCTCTAAGGCAGCCTCTTCTAATCACCTGGTCCGCCATTGTTTCCTACCTTAGCGATCTTAACATTAGGGGCGCCCCCCTTGAGTTGGAGAAGAGCCAACCTGAAGCGAGGAAGAGGGGAGGCTAGTGACAGTGGCTGCTCTTTTCGCAGTTGCCATCGGGCCGATGTGCCTAATTTTGGGCTTTGACACACGCACGTCAGTCAGGAGCGGCAACAGTGACTCCACAGCCTGATTCAAGTAGGGCACTGGTTTAGTAATACTATATTTCTCCTGCAATTATATTTGGTTTACAAACAAAGAAAGATTTGGCTGACATTTGAAATTATTGCATTTTTGTATGATTGATTGCCATAAAACTTAAATTAATCTAATCATCTTTTAACTCCTAAAACACAACCTTTGAAACATAGTAAATAGGGACTACCCCCTTGGACCGTTTTAGGAGTTGGGTCTAAATGGAGGAGTTAAGAATAGAGGTGACATTGGGTTCTAAATTCATAGTTGCCCTCAAGAACACACCCAATGGTTGGAAGACTTTTCCATGGTCAAGTGTGTTTTAGGCGGCAACACCTAGCAAGATTCAATAAATGTTGGTATAGGGGCTTCCATTCCTTTTCATCAACAGGGGACTCAGACCTTCATGGGATTCCTTAGATATTTGGATCAATGGTGTCTAGCCTTATACATATAGGAGGCCCTCGGGCTCCAAGCCCATACTCCTTATCCTCCTACAAGACCAGACCCTATTGGGCCTATTCGACGAATCACCTCCTTCTCATTGTTACCCTCAGGAAGGGGCATTAAGAGACACACAGACACCAACGTAGCCATGGACTCCAAATCAGTGTGGACCCATGGAAACTTCCCTCATCCCACGACATTTCAGCGTCATGGCCAGACCAGGTCCCCTTCCAAGAGACAAATGAGATACCCCAGACCTCGTCAATGCACTACCTCTACCAGTCAGCGCACAGCAAACAATCCAGGTGACCCACCATGTCCCCCTTGGGACAACTGACTATACTCAACTTTCTTCATTCAACCTCAAATGGTAGGAGAGATGGATTATCTTCTCCTATGATACACCCCATCATCAGCACAAGTATCTAAGCTCGAGGTCGAGGATTCTTCATGCCTCGGAGCAGATTTCACTTTGTACTACTCTACCTTATTGCACTTTACTTTCTGCATCTCACCTTTTATAGGAGACGTTTTGGTACTCATGCATTGTATTTACATCATTGTACTCAACAGTCCCTTTGACTTACTTTTGTGGTCATTAGTCGAACATTAATAAAATTATCTTATCTTATCTTATCTTATCTTATCCTTAGTTTACTTCGAGGTAATTACTTCACACCTACTTTCAGTTGGAAAAGAACCTTATTACATGCTTTGATATCTTGCACAATGCCAAAGACCAGAGAAGGAATCTCTCACAAGAAAGCAACTATCCCCGAATAAGGCAGCACACCAACATATCCTGTTCTGAAACAATGTTGTATGCTGATACTCAAAAAATCCCAACACCGCTTGGCAAACCAGCACTCCCAGAAAATATGCTTGACAATCTCTAGCGACTGACATACTGGGCAAAGGCCATCAAAAAGGCCACTCTTTTCCAGTCAGTCTTTAGATAGGATCCCCTCATAAATGACCAGCCAAGCAAACACCCATTGCGTATAAGAGAGCTGCACTGACCAAACACTATGAAGCCAACAAACCCATCGGTCCTCTAAATCCGAAGAAGCCCAACTCGCAATGAGAACCGGCGAAAGTGGGTGATGCTGATGAAGAGCTAAATATAGACGGCAGGAATCATAATGAAACAATGGGCGACCAAAACTCCACCACCAATCCCTCCAAAATCGTCCAGGCATACCAATTTCTCCAGAATGAGAGTGCGCAACTCCATGATTGACAGATGATCAGAGTTATGCAGGAGTTTCTGTTGATTATCCTCATGATGGGTTCTGGGCCAGCAATGATAGCCTGTAGTGTGCCAACATGCCATTTACTTTTCACTGTAAATTTATGTCATTTGCAAAATATAAAAATAAAGGAGTTTTGATCATTAAAAAAATGCACATCCGTTGATATCGACTCCAGAGAAACACAATTTTAAACAGAATGCCAGTTAACATGAGATGAGGAACAAATGCTCATATATGCTCTAAGTATTTTCATTTGTGCACCTAATAGATGTCGTAAATAACTTGCCTCTTCATATTATTTCTTCAATTAAGAGATCCCAATGAATTAGAACCCTGACGTCATAAGCAGTGAAAATTTCTTCCAGTGGTCCAAAAACTTTTAATTTTCTTGCTAAACTGGAGAGACAAGTTTAATAATGTACCAACTAATCCAACAGACGCTGGAACAGGTATCATGCTTCAATTGGAGTTTTCTGTCAGCCTTTTGAATGGCATAAAGCAAGATGTTCTTGCATTATTCCCCTTCACTCTATTGGAAAACACAATATGCCCAATCTCCTCAATCTTTTATTTATTGATAAACAAAGGCACCAATATATTTCAACTTGGTTAATCTAGAATCTAGATTTACTTGTTAATTCAATAGAAATTCTCCTACAATATTTTAAGACATGCTATTAATGTCTAAGCCTATTATACTAAACAAGACCCTAGACTTCAACTAGAGTGTTTACTTGACCTAAATGTACTAAATTTGAAGATAAAACAATTTTAACCAATCTTGTCATAGCATCTTAAAGTTAAATAAAATCAGTATAGGTATCATGATGATCTACTACAAGTAAACTGCACTCACCAACATTGATCATGTTCAATTCCCATGTAGGAACAGTTACACATTATACAAAAGCCTTAATAGAATCTGCTTAAGTACCCAATCTGTGGAACGTAGGCCTCAAATCACCTGCTGAATTCAGAGTATAATATTTTGTCCTGTCTGAATCCTACAAGTATCCTGTGATGAGATGTAAAGACAAACTGGTTTAACATAAACACCATGTGAGAAGTCTTACCTTTAACAGAAAATTTGCTCCTGCAACAAGACAGTCCATCTCATCTTCCTTATCCAGAGTAACTCCCAGCTTTTCTTTGAATACATCTGCAAATTTATATGCCCCACCCCCTGTTGCCTTTCCAAACAAATTTCTTAATTAATCAGTATGAAAATATCAGCTATACAGCAATAATATAACTGAAAGGCAGATTCATTGTCTACAGTTATCATTAATATCTTGTCCTTAAAATTTATTTTCTACAAATAGACAAACACACACAAGTACTTATGCATGTCAGATGATTGACATGATAAACTTCATCCATATAAATCCTTTAATTGATTGATTTTCAGGCCATGTGGGCCCTTCACACAAGGTTGTCAACAAATTCATGTCATTGTTTATTATTCAAAAACAACAAACTAAAAATTTGTTAACTGGATACATACTGTGTTAGATATATAAAGACTTCTAATTGATATGCTCAAACATCTATTATAAGTTCATACTATAACACAGTATAACAATGTTTGCTAATTAGATTTGTATTGTATTTACACGTATGAAGGCTAATCATCAATCAATCATACTCACATTGCACTGCACATATCAGAACATATTCAAATTTTAAAAATATACATTAGAAATGTTATTATTCATAAATGATCAAGGATGAATTTAGAAAGTACGAATAAAAATTTAAATTTATTTAATGGATTCAAAACCAATAACCCCACTATTCAGTATTAGCAAATCTTGGAATCACACCATTTTATTATTATTTTAGAATGCAAATTACACTAAACATAGAAAAAATTATACAAAAAAAACATTGAAATGTTATTAGCAATTCATAAAATGATGAAGTACAAATTTCAAGAGTAAAGGTTAAATTTAAATTTACCCTATGAGATTAAAGCAAATGGCCCAATATCCGTTATTAGCACATATTTGCATCACACCATTCTATTATTACTTAAAAAGATAAAGGTCTTTTGGCATAGCTCCTCGCACTTGATCATAATCCTTTTAACGGTAGAAATTTAATATTTACTCTCTATTTCTTTTCATAACCAACGAGATAACCACTTCCTTTTCCTTTTCCATTTGTTGCCCTTGTCTGAGGACTTCACCAAAGGACGAGAAGAAGAAGAATGGCCATAGGCTCTACAAGACTGCATAGAAAGGCTATATTTTTGCAATTGAAGATTTGGTTCCAAGTTGAAATGTGCACATAATAGCAATTGTAAATGCTCGCATACAAGCATAGATCCAAGAGGGAGAGAAAGCACGCAAGTAGTGATCTACATACTGCCTTAGATATTCCAATGGTCAGCTCATCAGAAAAAATCTTAAACTTACAGCTACTAAAGTTGGCCTATGCTAGACTGTGTGACTATCCCTTTTCTATTTTTAGTAATAACACACCATGTTGATTCTTTAACTACTGAGAAATAAGAACAAAACTACAGCATCATAAACGCATTATTTAACCTGGGAAACTTGATGTGGAGATCCCAGCAAGAAATGAAGAATTGTGCCTTTCTTCTTTTATATAATGGAGATCCCAAATTACGAAGAGGCCAAACTCATTGCAAAGCTGTAAGACACTATGGTCTGCTACAGTCCTCCACAGATTGCTTCTCCCACTCTGCTCTGCTAGTCTCTCCTCCACATTCACTGCTCATTCTATGGAACAGCTATGGCAATGAAAGTTAAATGAATTGTTTTTCCCTCTTGCTAGAATTTTGATAGCTAGAATAATGGTTAGGTTTAGGGTTTCAAAACCCACTTGAAATCTCCATGATGCTTCTAGAAGTCTCTAGTGGACTCCAGACATTACTAACCCGAATGGATAAGTCATAGGGAGCTAACATGGTTTCCACATGTACCTGTCAGGGAAATATCAATGGCTGTCTTGCCGGGTCCATAACTTTCACATTCAAGCTCCATTTTAGGCCCAGGATAGCTCGTTGGAAAGATCTCTATGAGAAGAAAAAATTTCGGTGCCGACAAAATCTTTTCATTGTTAAAGAAATGTAACTTCAGAAGATATTCTATTGTATTTTTATTATATTCCTCCTCCAGGAGATGTCCTTGATGTAATTGGTCATGTAAAAGTCTTGAGGTAAAACCTATGTTGTAAGTCGGGTCAATAGTACCCACACGAATATTATATAAATGTTATTTTGAGTCTCCCTAGGTAAGTCAGCCATGTTTTAGAGCAACAGGCTGACCTAGTTAAGTTAAGACGTCACTCACTTGATGAGTGTAAATAGGTGAGGCGCCTCCTTCATTAAGACACATCTCTCACACAAGTGTGCAAGAGAGAGAGTGAAGAGGTTCCCTGGAGTGAGCAAGTTGCTAGTCTTGTTCTTGGGGTTGTTCACTGTACTTGGTTGAATTCTATATTGAGGAAGTTTTGTTGGGTTTTCTCCCCCAAGAGAGTTTCCCAAGATAAATCTCTGTATTCTTTTGTTTTGCTGTGTTTGTCTTTCTTTCAGTGATCCTATTGTTATGGTTATGATGAAATGATGCTAAATGTCTAAAATTCTTGTATAACCATTAAATTTCTAACATTCATAACTCTCAGTTGTAACAGGGTGAGAAAACATTCTTTAGGGCCCTAAAAATGCACCAGAATTTCGAGTACCAAAAGTCGTCAAAATCAAGTCTATTTATAAGATGTCCCAAATTATTTTTTCCCACATGCCAAAGCATCAATAAAGCAACATAGAATCTATGTAGATCCATTTTGGATCATACCTCCCCATTTTGGGAGGCTTTTGGTCCCTACAAGCTATAGTTATGAGAGAGATAAAGAAGCAACTCTTTGGCTTTATACTTGAGTGCCATTTGGCTCTAGCTGGTAGTTTTCACTTCAACCCCACCTGCCATACTTCTCCTTTATAGGCTAGGAAACAAGAGGGATACAATGAATCTAGACAGATACTCCGTTAGCATGTGAAATCTACAGTAACAAAGACTAAATGAGGGTTTTCAACAAATCAATCCTCCTAGTGGTGTTTGAGAGAGATGTGTGATTGGTGTTATCAACACTCCTAGAGAAGCCCCTCCTTGAGTTGGAGAAAAGCCAACCTAAAGTGTATGGAGGTAGTTATCAAGGTGACAAAGGGTAATACCTCTAAGTTATAGTTGAGCTAACCTTGTTCTATGGGGCTTTAATCACACATGCTAATTCATGCTGTAATAGACCAGAGATCATTGTCTTATCCATTGGTAAAATCGGGTCAACCACGACTCATATGAAGGCCTCAAGAAATAATTAGAAAGGGTTAGGACTGAAATACAAACCCTGATCACTCTCTAATTGCTTCACCAATTTCAAAAAAAATACAATGGAAAACCCTGGTGAGGATGTTTCCAAATAATCTTGAAGGAATACTTGTCATGCAAGAGATGGGAGAGCATATGACCATGAAACAAGATACATGCCACAACTTCAACACTTCCAATTGGAAACCACCACATAAAAGAGAAAAGACTTACTCCATTAGTTCTCAAGAACATTAGTGTTAGAAGGGTTTTGATCAACCAACCATGAGAAACCAAAAGATATTCCACTAAGCTGTAAGTGATTTCTCCCCCAATATACCATGAGAAGGAGTGAGGACAGGATACTCTTTATATAGAGAGTTAGCTCAACTTTCTTTACAATAAAATAATAATTCTCTCCTAGATCTGTAATTTACTCAACAGACTCTCCAACAATAGAATAAAGTAGTTAAGATCCACTTTTCTCTCCAAGAGAAACAATAAAATGTTACAAACATAAATATAATTAATTATAAATAATTAAATAGTTAATAAATTAAGATTAGCAAAATGGAAAGTCAAGGGACACACCTATTGGTCTCCCAACCAGTCAATGCTTATAAAGTACACTGTCACGAGGATCATTGTATCATTAATCATTTCATATTAATCAAAGATATTTTATACATTTAAATTGCAGAACATTTTTGTTAATTCAGCACTTCTATTGCCACATTGATATTGCTTATCAGAGCCACATCCTTGGCAAATCTGTAGATTAAATACATCAAACAGAAAACTTCACGCTATCAAGCATCCATCAATCCACTTCGTACGCTGCTGCTAGACTTCTGTTGCAAAATTTCAAGTCTGCAATCCATCTGTACAGTCTCTCTTATCCATCCATACAGGTCATGATCTTACCCACATGATAAACTGTACATCATCGAATAATTGATCAATCCATACATAGCCACCTTACCCCAGAAAGTCAATCCGTACTCCTTGTTGGACACAATGCCCACACTAAGGGGGGGGTGAATCAGTGTGAGAGCAATTTATAATCTTTTTACCTTCTTTTAGTCAACCAGAGTATATCAATCAATATGTCATCAAATGCATTAACCATAAATCATAAGCATCACGTCAAGAGACAAAACACAAGAATATTTGTAATTTGATTTTTATTTATTTACACTGGAAGACTGCAATCTTCTCGATTAGAATCAGCACCCACTGATAAATAGAGCACCAACTCTGAAACAGGACCCAGCCTGGTTTTCTTAGCTCCAACTAAGAAGTGTTTGAGGAGTCCAATCCTCAAGTGCAAGTTACAAATTGCAAGCTTGATTCCAATTACGGATTGTCATCAATCTGTTGCACATCTCTGCTCATCACTCTGCTCATCAACACTGCTCATCAACTACTCATCAGCTGCCAATCAACTCTGCTCATCACTACTGCTGGTCATAGGTCTGCTCATCAACTTTTGCTTGCCAATCTGCTCATCAACCTCTGCTCATCCACCTCTGATCGTTCATCTGCTACATAATCGTCTCTGCTTATCATTCTGCTCAAGAAGCCACATCAATCATCTTCTTTACTTGTCATTTCATCATCATGCTGAAGGTATCACTGTCAATCGTCATCAGGATGTCTGCTCATGTTCTCTTCAAGCTACTTTCCACATTCACTAGGACTGCTACTTTCCACATTCACTAGGACTGCAACCCAGCACTAAGAGCTTCAACCTTGGATGGTTAAGCTTCTCTTCATGTCAACACTTGTCAACTTCAACCTTGACTGGTTATTAGCTCAAAGATCACATCAATTCAGACTGTGTTTGACTTGCAGGCTGTGTACTTGGTCTCAGAAGGAACCCTACTCCATGCCAAACCAGGACTCTAATCTTATGGTGTCTGCAACCCTTTATGTCTTCAAGATAAAGGTTGTTATTCATCATCCTTCAAGACTGTGTGTCATACTTCTTCAAAGCACTGTCAAAACACTGTCAAACATTAAAGCATCTGACCTGTTCATCCTTCATTAGCAGCTTTGACTGTCTGTATGCTTTGGAAGAACTCAATCATAAGTCCAAACTTGGACTGTGTATTCTAGCAGACTTGAACTCCAACCAAGCAGACAAGCTCTATTCACCACACCTCTTTCCTTGCAGCCAAAGCTCAAAACATATGTCAAACTGGAACTGTGCATAAGGACCGAGTATGTGCTTGACAAAGTTCTAAAAATCAGACTGTGTATAGTCTTCAAGCAAAGCTTCCGGACTGTTCATCACTTCATGAGCTTGGGCTTAGGGCAGTCAACGTCTTCCTTCAAGCTTGGATAATCTTGCAGATTGTTCGAACAATATCTCAATCACTTACAAACACAGACTTTCATAAAGACATTCATCCTCTTTTATAACTTCAGTATATGGCTCAAAAGGTCATCTTTATCTTTTCATGTCTGCCTCAAATGGACTGTTCAAAAATCACTCGGATCTCTGCTGCTGACTGTAGAAACTCAGACTATAAATATGCCCAATCAACCACGGATTGTTTGTATAGTGGATGAATGCAACTTGGAAGAATTTTCCTATAACTAGAATGAAGGGCTTGTAAACTTGTTGACTGCCACTGTGCATGTCTTCTTCAGTCAACTGTTTGCGAATTCTACTGCTGCTCCCACTGAGATTTGCTACAGCTACTACCACTGAGATATACTGCTGCTAGTATATTCTCGTGTAAGGCAGCACTAATCCAAAAACTTTGGGACTGTTTGTATTGCAATTTACTGCTGCAATAAA
The DNA here is from genome assembly GCA_001517045.1 of Pseudotsuga menziesii. NCBI lineage: Eukaryota > Viridiplantae > Streptophyta > Pinopsida > Pinales > Pinaceae > Pseudotsuga > Pseudotsuga menziesii. The sequence continues at coordinate 367 of LPNX010751521.1, read as the reverse complement.
TTCGGGTCTGCTCCTAGACCACCGAATTTCACAGTCAAACCCTACTGCTTCAAAAAAATCAGACTGTAAAAACTTTTACTGCTGCAAAAAAAAAGAATCAGACCGTAAAAACTTTGACTGCTGCTACAAAACACCCCAAAAAAAATTTAAGATACTTCTGCTGCAAATTCGGAACTGCTGCTCCACTGCTCCTCCGAATTTTCTCAGACCCGAAAAATCTCAGAGCTCTTATCCACCGAAAAAGTTGTGTATCAAATGAGGACGTTGACAGTGTTGAAAACCCTTGTTTCACAGCAAGCTGGTTTAATGAACAATTTCTAGGAAATTCTTGAACAATTTAAACACACTGTAAACAATTTAACAGGCT
>LPNX010751411.1:738305-810912 GCA_001517045.1 Pseudotsuga menziesii | reverse complement strand
ATATATATATATATATATATTCATGGATTATTTGTATTTTCTAAAATAAAAATTAGAAAAGTTCCAGTAAACAGATTTTTACTGTTACAGATATGAAGCACTTGCATAGGGAAAACCCATAATGCAAAACATTTGTATGATACTCTTGTGCTTTTCTATGATAACGAACTAGGTAGTGACCCATTAAAAAAAAATGGTCTAATTGTCGGATTCACTGGAAGAGCAGTGTACCATGCCAACGGAATTACAGTTCACTCCACCTTTAAATTTCCCTTGAATGCCAAAAACTAGATCCCATTAAATTCAAACTTCCCTTTAATTCCAAAAACTAGATCCCATTAAATTCAAAGACACTAGATATTTTAACAAAAGTCTATGAACAGGTTCGAGTCATCTTGATTGATGTGTTTTCTTTAATAGGTTCTAGCATGTTGTATAATATAGACAAATGGCTGCCTGAAATCATGCATACTCCACAAAACCCTTTGGAAACCTTGATTTCATTTTTTGTGGCGATCTTTGCTAAGTAGAGCCAGTCCATTATTCTTGGATATTTGAATTTCCAAGCTTTCATCAAGAAAAATTCCCATACAGTTTCTGGCCTGAGTTTGTCAAATACTATGAATTGCAAACTGCTGTTAGGAAAACAAACAAAAAATTTATTGCAATCTTGAATATGATAAGAATGGGAAAACATACACTTGACGATATACAATTCTTGAATCGCAATTGACATAAACCACCATTTGATCCATTGTTTCTCTTTCTTTATTACTGCAACAATGATGTTGAAGAACATAACTTTAAAATGTTGGCAATTGTACAAACAAAAGCATCTAGTTTTTCAGCCTTCGACATCAAATTTGAACAAAATGACAACATCTTTGATGGACAAAAAAAATACAACTTCCATCCACAATTGTCCTAAAAAAATATGCTTGTTGAAATAGTAGGTGGGAGCTACTCAATCGAAGATGGACTTGTCAATGGTGTTAAAATTCAGAGCTTAACTCAGCCCGAACACTTAGTAGAACTCTGATATCAGGCTTCAACATTCATAAAATCAAACACATATCACATGCAGGTAAATTTCATGTCTCTGTAAGCTGATATACTGTAACTAAGTAAACTTTGCAGCGGAAAATTAACAAAAAAAACAGCAGACTGTAAAACACATTTAAGACACAGTATTTTGGTCAAATTTGACCCTGGAAAAACCCCCTCAACCCCTGGGGGAAAACCAGCATGCAAGAGAAATTTTATTGAGCTTCAAGAAAAATCAGACATCAATTTTTACAGTAAAAAAATCAACTTATCTCAACCCAGAAATCTGTCTCGGTTTTCGTGCTATTTTCTTCTCGAAAAATGTGCAAAAACCAGCAACAACTCAGCCTCGATTTCTGTGCCAGGCCGTACAGCATTTAATGCAGCAGTACAGCACCTTGATTTCTGTGCTAGACCGTACATAAATTAAATGCAGTCGTACAACAATTAAAGCAACCGTACCCTCCTCGATTTCTGTGCAAAAATTAATGCCGTCGTACATCATTAAATGCAGGCTGTACCCTTCTCGATTTCTGTGCAGCAATACACCTCCTCGATTCTTCTTGCCAACATTTAATGCTCCTGTACTCCTCCTCGATTTCTGTGCCAGACTGAAAATCTCTCTCTCGGCTGTCTTGAAAATCGAGCCCTCCTCTCAGTCTCTTCAGCAATCTCTTGCAAAATGTGCTTCTCACACTTCTTACCAAGCTCCTCTCTTGGAAATCGAGCCACTTCAAGAATTCTCTCTTGAATAATGTGCCCAAATGAAGTCTCATGCACTTTATTTACCCTATTAGGGTTATTCTCATGACTTTTCACCTTCAATGGACGAGATTAGATCTTGGCCAAGAGATCTATGGCTGGGATCTAATCTCTCACTCACTTAAATCTCCTAAGTGAATTTTACAACAAATTTTTCCTTTTTTTGAAAAGTCATATTACCCTAAATATTTAAAAGTACACTTTATGACTTAAAGTCACTTTAAAAACATAATAAAGTGCGACTCACTTTTAAATCATAAAGTCACATCAAAAAGGTACTTTAATAAAAACACATTACTAAAGTCACTTTAAGAATATAAATGAGACTCCAAGTTAATGACCCCTGCACCTAGGCACCTGATGCAGGAGTGCCACCGAGCTATCAAATTCTAACAAATGGCACTGAAGTCATTTTCAAACACTATAGCCATACCGCACCAGACATTATCTGGATAGAGTTTGTAGATCAAAAAGTTGGTGCATTTGCACGAGCTTCCATGCAACATTTGTACATTGATTCAATCATGCACAAGTGGACACCTATCAAAAGAATAACAACACAAGTCTCCCTTGGCAAAAAAAGATATTTCATTCGAGTGCAATTTACAGTCCAGTTAGCATGTGCTTAAACAATTCATAGAGCACATGGGTTAATAATGGAAAATTTGGCTTTTGATCCAAAAGGGGTCACAAAACATGGAATTTTGTATACTGCATTGTCCCATGTAAAGAACATTGAATGGATGCACCTTATAAATGAGCTGATCAATAGGTTGGAACACCATGCATGTTTGCATTTTGAGTCTGGGCTCATTTCAATTCCAACCATTGAGCACATCATCATTTCTTCACTTAACACACATAACTTGACTTCCCATAGTGCCGATGTCGCAAATGACAGTGAGGATGCAATCAGTCATTATATGTTTGTAATAAACACATTTACAAATTCCTAAAAAAGAACAGTCTTTGCAAGCCAATACAATTACATTTCAACACATCCAGTACATGGACTACTTACACTTGTAAAGAAAAAGATTTGTATTCTCAACATAGATATTTATAACGAAAACTTAACAGAGGCTATATTCACTGACATAAAGCTTTTTAACAGTGTTCTAAATCTTGTGAACATTTATAACTAACCAAATAACATCTCTAACAACTTTTTCTATGTCTTGAATTCTATTATCTTAAAAACCAGTGACAAAACACCTGTCCTGGCGACTTTAACATCCTCATTGCTGGCGACTTTAACATTGACATGCTAAAAGAAACAAAACAAATGTGTGTGGAAAATTACAAATTAAAATAAAAGACAAAAAAATGTCACAATGAAATATGGTTCTATGATTGACCACTTCTGGACAAATATAGATATCAATAAGCTTGCTTTTACTGTTTTTGATGCCTATTGGTCTAATCATTTCATTATTTTTTTATTAATCCCTTTTGCTTGCACTTGATTTGTTTCCTTTGCATATTTTAAGTGCATACAAACAATTTTATGTAGAATAAGCATCTAAAAAATCTTCATCACTGACAATTGTGTATGATCGTGTTCTTCCTTTACAAATATGTCTAGTTGTTGTTGCATGTTATCTCATCCTATTAAAATTAGAATCGTCTTTTCTGTCCTTTTCCTCCTTGCAATTTGATAAAAGAAACTTGAACATTATTTTTTTTTCCTTCATGCTTGCTTCATTGCAGCAAAAAAAACTGACAACGATGTCTACTTCCATAGCTTCGAGCAACCATCAAAAACATATTGTCGACTTCCATATCTATACAGTGCATTGCAAGAAATGTCGAGACCTGCTAGTCCATTCTCTAGAAAATATCTTGTGTCATCACAAGAGCTTCCTGGAACAATGACACTTGAAACAGGTTTAGCTTCAATAGAAATACCAGCTACAAACAACCCAAAAAGGTAAGCCCCTGTTGTAGTAGCCAATTTTCCCTTTCAGCCAAGTTTATCTTCTCAAACCTCTGGTCTCTTCATCATCCAATTTCTATGCTTCTTTTATTTTCTAACCAGAAATCTTCCATAGGTTAAAACATATAGCAATCGAAGCGTCCAGAGTTATTCAATTGTGCGCAGAGAGATATACAATATATTTGAAGGAGACATTTTGGTGGTCTACGAACATGCACAAAATAGTTCCCAAAGCTCCAAAGTAAAATCCAAGATTTTGCATACTGATCTGGTTGACAAATATGGCATGATGATTATTACAACGACAATTAATGATAATCTGACTACTAGATTTGAAAATTTTATGTTGCCTGGAAAAAATGTTTGGATCACTCGCTTTGAGTTGAAGAAAAAGGGGCAATATGACCATGGTGGTGCCATCAACTCAATATCTCTCTTTTCAACTAGCATAGTAGAAGCAATTAACCGAGTTTGCACAATGTGTTTCCTACTACCAGACATGACCATCAACAAGATGGTTTCATTGTACAAAGGCTATGTTGTCGGGTCAGTTGCAGTCATTTTTGTAGATTTCCAATACAATAATAAACAACTGTACTTTTTAATCAGAGATGGTGAAATAACGAATGCTTTTGCAATTGTAGGTTACAATTTGCTTCACTTAGAACAATAAATATTCGATTTTTTAATTAATTTTCCTACTTATCTTTATTTTATTTTTATAACAAGAAAAGAACATTGCTACTGTAACAAATATGACAATCCTTAATTTCACATGTTTAAAAAACCTTGTTTTCTGGTCCATTTTACTATCTGAGTTCCAGATGATTGAAACATACATATATTTCTTCTTCTGCGTCCAACAACACCTTGCAATGGTTGAACCTTCTCTTTATCTGTGGGAAAAAATTGTATGGCCTGATGGTAAAGGAAGACACATATTCAAAACATCTCAGTCAATGTTCATTGATCCTCTAAATGATGAGAAATCAATACAGAACCTTCTACCCATTATCGAAGCAAAAACACAGGTAAAAATAAATAAATTAGTAATTATGTTTTCCTTTCCCATTGCAAACATACTTGCACAGTTTGCTATTGATAACAAACCTTCTTTTCCTGCATTTTTTTCTCAATGCATTTTCCCATAGAAAAAAAAATCAACCTCTGCAGTTTTATATGCCCTTCCTCCATAACAACTATTCTTCTTTAATTTTTATTACCTTTAGTTACCTTTGCATCTGGAAAAACATGAACTTAACACTTTCAATATCATAAGTCTTCACAACAACTTTTATTGAAAAGAAAATGTAAATAAAACAAGATTTTCCCTTCTTTCCTACATGCACAAGACATTTGCATCTTCCTTTGCTAAAACATTTGCATCTTCCTTTGCTAAAGAATATATTAAATTTGATATGTGCTTATACCTTTCTTTTGACTCTTCAACTTCCCAGGCATTCAAAAATTTGAAAATTAGAAATGAATTCGCTCCACCATTCCTTTTCCTTTGCAACTAATGAAAATTTCCAGTTATACAAAGTGCCACTATCTGTGCCTGTTGTAACTATTAAACAACTACTATCCATGAGCATAATTTATTGTGCAAGTTGGAGATAGACTACGGTGTAATAGACTGCAACCTTCGTGGTGAACAGTTGAGGGAAATCTTCCCATCCATTACAAGTGTGTCGTACAAACAATACTCTAAAAGTGTGTCATCGACAATTTCCACCCTACACAAGCTCCACAATCAAGGCCTGCACACAGTAGCAATGAACAACAGAATTCTTGATTTCAAAAAACTGTGAACTCTAGGTAAGGAAACCCAACCCCTCCTCTTTATTGCCTTTGCACTTGGTAAATCCCTTCACATTATATTTTCAACACTTTCTTATTTGCAAGTATGAAATTCCTTTTCTTTTTTCTTTTTTTGATATGCTCCCCCTTCACATCCTCTGACATATGACATAAAGTAATCAACCAACATGACAAAGAAACTCATCTCTATAATCCACTATGTGCTTTGCATGCAAATATTTATATGGACCTGTCAATGAAACTGCACCTGTAAGTTGGCATACCACCTTTTTCCATGCCATGTAACAAATAACTGAACTATCTAATCTTGTAACTAGAGCTTGAATGTTATTCTCATCCGTTATTGCAGTTTTGGTATTTAAAGCAATTAAGCTTTCACATATTGCAATTTTTTTTTGTAGACACAATTTGGACACTACAAACACTTGTAGTTGTATCTAGTTCTTTTTTTGTTTCTTTGTTGTTCCAAGAGACTCTATATGATACAAACAAATGTTCATGCTTTTTTTGTCCACACTTATCTTATTCATATGGGTCTACTCTATTTACAATGTGTAGAGACAGGTTCCCATGATGCAATGCTATTGCTATTGAAATGGACAACTAATCTTGATCATACCTGCTATTCTAGTTCCTGTCATTCCACTCACCCCAACTCGACCACAGCTCCTTGGCCACTAAAAGGAAAAAGCACAACACATGTTTCAAAAATTGTTTTCATAGACATAAATATTTGGAAAAAATACATTTTTATATTTGCTAAAAAGCTTTTGTGCAAACTTGTTGGATGCTACCAACAACCTTTTTTCAAAGTTTCTGAATGACTTTTTCATGATATGTATGCCTACGATTGTGATAATTCCAAGTGGAAGTTGAATTTTTCCTTTATACAACATATTATCTTAAATCACTGTACAAATATTTGTTTATATTACTATAAATATATTTTACCTTGTCAAATGATTCCTCATCTTCCTTTTTGTTTATATATATATTTTGAAAGTAATAGTTAATTTCCATTTGTACTGACCTCTTAAATGTGTGGGTCACGCTTCATATTCATTTCAAATATACTAGATGTTATGTTCTAAAAATTATCGTCATAAGCATAAATATTTTAGAAAAAGACATCTTTTATACTTGCTCAAAAGCTTTTGTGTAAAACGGTTGGATGTTATCAACAACATTTTTGAACATTTCTGAATGACTTTTTCATGATACGTATGCTTACAACCATGATAATTCCAATGGAAGTTCAATTTTTGCCTTTGTACAACATATTCTCTTATATGAATTTACAAATCCCTGATAAGACTACTAGAAATATACTTTAGCTTCTCACATGATTCTTGGTCTCCTTTTTTCTTGCTATGTTGTTTTTGAAACAACAACAGTAATTTTTTAATTGCACGGACCTCTTGAGTGTGTAGGTCACACTTCATATTCATTTCAAATAGATTAGATGGTTGGTTAAGCAATAGTTGTATCGCTATAGCTAGGAACAATTGCAAACAAATTTTAGCTTCATTTCCCTGTCAGTGTTTCCATGTTAGCATTGCGTGTGCTTGTGGATGTTCTTCATGTTTCACTTAATATACTTTCAATTTTTTTAATTATATATATATTACTCACTATTAAAAAATAGATGTATAATTCCTTATATGCTCAACATCAACGAGATTTTCCAAAAAAACAACCTATTCTAACAACTAAGGTACATATTTTTTTTCTACCTTAATGTAATGATGAATCATGTTGATATCTCATCTTTGAACTTATATGTTGTAAACATATATTATTTTAGTTGGCAGTGAATTGGAGCAATGTTGAGAACACATTTTCCATGCCATAACTAAGTGGTCCTCTTTGGTTATGTAGGTATGTATACACAAAACCCCTGTGCTAAGCTACACATAAAGTGAAATAATATCTTAGCTATAATGTATTATGGGTGTATGTGTAAAATCGTAACTCATATTGTAGACATAGTTTGTACAATGCAATTCGAACATAGTAGGGTAAACAATAATTCTTTGTTTTTTCCCTAGATATTTTGTTTCCTTCATAAGCACTTGGTGGGGAACGAGGGTTTGACTTCCCTACAATTTTACAACCTAAACAGTTTTAGGAGAAGTTCGTACTTGGGGTTCTCTATGTTTTGGGCCTTATTGGTACCACTATACTTCAACAAATTAATGATTGCTTCTGGTCATGGTCCAATTCACACCCATGCATAATGGGTAGGACTCTTGCAACTTTACCCAAGGAGTAAATTGGGAATTTTTAGATAACAGTTTGTTTTGGAAACATTCCATTCATTCTTGAAATTTGTAATGTTTCAACTTTTAACATGCATTATTTTTTAATGGTTTTATCACAGTTCAATAACATTCTCAATGTGATCTTCTTGTCACCACCATTAGTTGCTAGCATGGTAGAATTGTTTTTGTATAGCACTCTACATATGGGGGAGGAAACAACAAGGGAAGATAGATGTTTCCATTGGTGGGATAAGTTTTTTACAATAAAAAAGGATCCTAGAAGTGAATAAGTTGTTTCTCTTCCTTTCAACCTGACCAAATCCCCCCCCCCCCCGTCCGAGGATGCAGCTATATTTATTTGAGGTGGGGATATCTCTATTTTATCAATTTCCTTGGTGCATTTGGAGAATAATTATGTATTTTTTGGGTTCGAGTGACTTCAATGCATATTGACACAAATCCATAGTATGAAGCCTAAGATGTCCATAGTTCATATCTAACACTTTGATAGGAACTGCTTCCACAAATTGTCTCCAACGAATACTCTGTGCCCTTTTCAATAATTTTCAGAATAGTTCAAGATCACTACTCTTGGAAAGTATCAAAAAGAGAGAATTATGAAAAGTACAATTCAGAGTAGTTAATATGCTATATTGGCACCAATTCAGAAGTGGCATTTTTTCCATAGAGTAGTTTACTTTTCAAAATTAATGCATGAGAATTTTTTTCTGAAACAATGAGATGGCATTAGAAAGAAACAGAAAAGTGCTACATCAGCTTTGCAGATAGTTTTCCATGGCATATATCGAAGATTAATTTTGGGCATAATCATTATCTTTTGTACTCCTATTATGTTATGCATATTGTGGATTTTTTCTTATGTATTTTAATTCTGATTATTGTTGGTTTCATGCTAGGTTATGATTTTACGTTCGTTACCATAGAGTAATGTGTAATTCTCCAAGACTAGTTGTATCCACACATGTTCTAAACGTGTCTAATAACATAACAAAGGGAATTTGTGAACATCCATTGCAACTACCTTGATCCACAACATAGGTGCACTCAAGAATAGCTCAAGTATCAGTTTGAGAAGCCAAAAATATATTCCTCACCACATACCTACTCTTCCACCCCACTACCAAGTGCAATGGTAATCTAGACCCCCTAGGCCATCGCGGTATCACCATTCACCATCATGATTTATGTGCAGGTATAGGACATAGCCAAGTAGTGGAAACAGAGGAACTACACCCGAGTTTCCCAGGATTACCGCAAACACCATACAAAACCACAGTGCTTTAAGCACACAATTCATTCACATAGAATAACATTCATGGTTTCCCAAGCTCTCACCATCAAAGGTATGAAAAACCAAAAACCATCCAAAAGAACCATGAAAAACAACAACTTCAAACCAAGGATATCAAACATGGATTTATAGACCAAAGAAGGTAATTCTAACTCAATGGGGTCAAACCAAACCAAGGTAATCCCACTTGATTCAATCCAAGAGGGGTAATTCAACCACAATAGGTTAACTCCAATCCAACCAAAGCAATTTGAATTTCAAGGGGTGTGACTCCAAGCCACTCCACCCCACTCAAATTTATGTGTGGACACATCATCCATGAAGAGGAATCAAAATTAGTGAGGTGAGGTGTCACACAAGCCAAGGAATCTTCCCAAAATAGAAAAGAGGGGTTACATAAGGATTTACACAAGAGTTACACAAGGATATACATAATTATATACACAACTTTTGAGGTGTTAAGGATAAAAATAGCCAGTGAAGGAACACTTATGCAAAAGGGAGTTACAAACCAAGTGTAACCTCCATAAAGGAGTTACAAAACCACCAAAGGGGCTCAATCAACAAGTGAAACCCACCCAAACACCAAGGAGACCCACTAAATCATGAATTAGGCTCAATAATACCAACATAGGCTAAAATGATCAAAAGTTGGGTCACACAAGCCAAGGCATCTTCCCAAAATAGAAAAGGGGGGTTACATAAGGATTTACACAAGAGTTACACAAGGATATACATAATTATATACACAAATTTTGAGGTGTTAAGGATAAAAATAGCCAGTGAAGGAACACGTATGCAAAAAGGAGTTACAAACCAAGTGTAACCTCCATAAAGGAGTTACAAAACCACCAAAGGGGCTCAATCAACAAGTGAAACCCACCCAAACACCAAGGAGGCCCACTAAATCATGAATTAGGCTCAATAATACCAACATAGGCTAAAATGATCAAAAGTTGGGTCTGGTGTACAATTTTTGGGTGATCGTCAACTAATAAAACCACCAAGACATAAATATGGACCAAGATCAACCAAACAAGTTCTAAAGTGCTAAGAATGTACCCATACCCACTCACATTGTGGATATAGGCCTCCCATACTCTTTTGGTGGTCCCCAATGTGCCAGTTGTTTTCATTAATTAATTATTTACAAAATAATAATAATGTCTCTTGGTCCTTAAAGACCCTTTTTCAGCACCCCGTGCCACAATAATAAAAAATTACATATTACATATTTATGGGGCTTAAAACACGTGGTATTACACCCCCTCCCCCTTAAACCATGTATCGTCCTCGATGCATAATACATGCATGCTTTTACAACTTTCAAAAGGATCACTACCTTCAATTTTCAAGCAATATTTCTTGAAACTCCTCTTCCGAGAAACCACAATACTTCCCATTACTACTTTCCTGTCTGTCTCCACTGCCTATGGGAAGTGACTCCCTTCACCTAAATCATTCCTCAAGATATCACCATCCCATTTCCTGGCTTCTTGTGCGAGAACCAAGACTAGTAGCAAGGGTCAATCTTCAATCCCCATTACACTGTCTTCAAATATAAACAAAGATACATTCACCTGAAAAATCATATTTCAATCAACCATATTATTAACATAAGGTATAAAAATATACGATAGATGATATAAGATTATTCTTTAACAACTAAACCATGAACATAAAGATAACATAAATCAGTTACCAAGGCACCTATACAGAATACAACAACATGAATAGGACATGATAGAATACTTATCTCAATTTGGGAAAATAACTTCAACGAGATAATGTTCCTCCCACAAGAAGAGCACAATCAATTTAGCAACTCTCAGAACTACCTCTTCTAAGAAACACAATGCTTCCCACTACTATTTTCTTGTCCATATCCACTGCCTATGGGGTCACCATCCCATTTCCCGACTTTATGTACGAGAACCTGGACTAGTAGAGTGATATGACTGAAGCGAAGGGGTGATAGTCGACCATACTACCTCTCTGGAAATGGATACTAGACTGCTCTCTGAGGGAATCTAGGAACTCCGTCCCAACAACTAAACCATATTCTTCAACAAATATACTTGAAATAGAGATGCTTCTTTAACAAGGTTGTTTTTTCACATTCACAACAGACACATGGTTAGCAATAAACATATATAATGTTCAACCAGATTCTTAAAATAAATTTCTAATTAATTACATGAAATACTTCAGTATATGTAAGGTACTCGAGATATAGATACTTCTTCAACAAAATACTTGAAATGTATCTAACTAAATCTTATTCTAATAAATTTCAATCGTATGAAATGCATCTAAGATACATTAAATGTGTTTAGATTGGTCAATCACATGATATGCATTACCAAGATGATTTTGCATGATTTATCACTTAAATCATTTTTCTACAAGGATGCATGAAGTGTCACCAAGATATTTTTCCAACAAGATGCATGAACCATCCCTATGATATTTTACAAAGATGCATTTCAACAAAGGTATTTTATATATTACAAGGATATATCCCTATCAAGATACTTTCAGCAAATATCACAAGGATATATTTTCTTTCAACAAGATCCATGGATAGTTCCCAAACAAAGATACTAGTACCACATTCTATACAATTAGTATTGAATATGTAAGGATACATGAAGTTCAACTTAAACAAAGGTATGTGTATCATACTTAATCAGTTACATGGTTAGTACCTAATTTTCAACAGAGATATACTAAATACCACCAAGTTATTACCAGGATACCTTTCAATAATGCCACAAGATACTTTTCTAATGAATATCACAAGGATAAATATTTTCAAAGATCACCTAAATGCTTTTGCATTTTAATATAACAGGAAAAGTGAACTTATATGCAATAGTTCTAATCTAACTAAGAACAAAAAGGGCCATAACAACATATTAATTTTCATCTCAACACAAAGCATAATTCGTCTTTAGATATCATTCAAAAAACCATTACTCATCAACTAATATCAAACATCCAACGACCCTCATGCATACATCATCCATACATACATCGATAATCAATTCATAATATCTCATCCTATATCAATCATACATCGATCATGTAATATCAACCAAGGACAACCATACATGCATCAACTAACCATACACGCATGAATCATAGTACATCAATCAAAACAAATCAACCATAATACATCAACCATGATTCAATATCAAGCAGAAGGCAATGATCATAATACATCATCCATAATACATCAAGAAAAATGCATCAATCATACATGCAACAACCATACAACCAAGGACAACCAATAATAACCATGCATACAGTGATGACAATGTCATACATGTATCAACCATTAATCAACCAATGCCAATCAATAACATCCAATAACAAGCAATAATATCAAACACCATACATAAACTATAGAAATCATATTGAATAGTTATTATTTATCATAACATTACATAGAATTATTAGCACACGAGCATATATATAATAATACGCTACATTACTAATTGTTTACATGTAGTGTACTACTTATCAATCAAAGTAAATACATAGTCACCTCAAACAACCAAACATCGTACCACCAAAATCTTCTAATATTCTACAATAAAATAATTACTAGCTATAAACACACTATCATACACTCATACCATACTATTATACACACTATCAAACACCATACCATACTTACTAGTACTATGTATTATTTATATACATACACATGTTTTGTTTACATACATATTATAATTCTTCAATCATACATCATATTATAATTAATCATATACACAATATATTAGTCATATAAACTATACATATTCTATATTTAATATACTCACATAAATATTATGTTATACCACAATATCCATACAATTATAACAATAATTGCATAGCCCAATACTATCATATTAGATACGCATTATAACTTATATACTAACATAACACTTTTTTATCACACTATACTTCCTAATATTTCCAAACTCCCAAATACTTCCAAGCACTTTCAAACACTTTCAAGCACTTTCGAACACCTCCAAATACCTCCAAACACTTCCAAATACCCCCAAATACCCCCAAATACCTCTAGATGCTCCAAGCACTTTCAAACACCTCCAAACACTCAAACACTTTCAAACACTTCCATACATCTCCAAATTTTACACTTACATCATTACATACGTTCACCTCTATACATATAGTATATTCACAATATTACATACATGTAATACTAATAACTATTACATCTAATAAAATACATATTATAGTATATACAAACCTACAAGCATTCATATATATAATGCATCCATTCTTATATATACTTTAATAACTATACATATCACACATATCATATATATATATATATATAATCTTTAAATAATATACCACCTACTTATACACATAAAATAAAATAAATAATATTAAGAGAATACGAGTCATTAAAGACAAGTGGCTCATTTCCTCCAAAAATAGACTAGGAGTTACATCTCCAAAAGAAAATAAATAAAATAAAAGAGAATATGAACCATTAGGGACAAGTGGATCGTTTTTTCCACTCAATAAAGAAATTAGTAATATAGCTAGGATAATAATAAACCACTAACCCCAAAATAAATTAATTAAATAATAGAATACAAAAATAGCCCATAGCTATGCTTACTTCCAAGTGGCAATTCCACCACTACCTAATTAGACAAGTTAGCATAGTAGTAATTAATAAATAGTATAAAAATATACTACATGCATAAAATAAAAATGAGAATGAGAAACGCCATTTAGAATAAGTGTCACATTCCTAAAATACCAACGAGTTACTCATCCATGTTGGCATAAATAAGACTATAAAAGCATATCATCCATAGAAAATACAAAATTCATATAGGGTATAATGTCACTTAATAAATCATATTAATATTTATTAATAATAGAAATATAGCATCTCAATAACTTAGCATTAAACTAATAGTGATAATGGTACACAATACATACTATTATAATGACAATTAGGTACTTATCAATTAATAAGCTTAATGTATTAGTAAATAAGTCATACTAGTACAAGAAGCACTTCAATATTAACAATTCAATGAGCAGTAAAAGAGGCAATGCACAAGCATCAACCAATCAAGTTTCTCAATTATTAGATATGCACCACACAATGCTTACCAATCAATCTATTGAACAACAACTATGAAATATTAATTAATTCTAAGGCATACAATGAACTAATATTTGAAGTTGGGCGTCTTGTTATTCTCTTAACATAAGGGAGGTTAATTCCATCTTACCGTAGAACATTTGTAAACTCCAAATGCACATATGCAAAAGATAATAACTATGTAGAAGGCCCAACAACCACAGTGTTGGAACCTAAGCTTTGATACCACTTGTAATGTCCCCCGAGGATATCAAGGGGTCTGAGAGAAATACCATTAGATATCTAAGGCTAATTAGATCATTTTAGCACAAGAGACTAGTTAAACAAATATTAAATTTTATGTTTGAGGATTTAATCACGACAAAGTCCCTTTATTTACCAATAAATTAAACTAAATTCAATAATTATTCCAACATTTGATACAAAGGATGGGATGGGAAAGATTACTAACACCTTATAGAAACATCACATATCCATTCCAATCCAATTTAGACATAGATTCCACCTCTAAAGGCCATTTACTCTTAATCATGATTCACTAGTAATTAGTGTATCAATTACGATACTTAGCACACAATTGATGATACTTAATATAATTTCATTTGTTTATCAATTAACCATTGTTTATCAATTCCAATGGCTAATAAACACGTGATAACATGTAAATCATACATAATTACAATTTTCCAATTAATTAAGCATAGGAATTATGAAAATGATTCCGCAAGAACTAGTTAACTAGTCGTTCAATACTAACAACTAGTCTTGCACAAATTCAACACACAACCATGCCAATGATCCAAAAAGTGAACCGACAACCATCATACACATATTTAAGCATGCACTCACAACAAAATAATGTACATTTTCATCTCTGATCCGAGTACATACACGAAGAATATTTCAAGTTCCATCTGTACAACTAGTTAATAAACACTGTCAGGAATTCAATCAAACCAAACATACCAAGTTCCGAGGCACACCGAGGTGAAGATAAAGATATAGAAAATAGCATTCTACAGCACAATTAAAGCACCAATAAAAGAACATATCTATGTACATACATCTTTTACCAAAAACAGAGATTTGAATCCAAAAACTATTTATCAATTTCACCGCAATGTAGGCATGGAGATAGTTGAGAGATGACCTAGAGAGACAAAAAGATTGACTAGTTAGTAAGCAGTCTCGGGCAGAGCAAGATATTTTATCACTAGGACAAAGGATAGCTCAGCTAGAGGCAAATGCATAGGCTGACACAGGACCTAGTCATCCAACGATGTTGTCAGCTGTTGTTGCTCAGAGGGATCATAAGATTCATGATCTTATGGATGAGCTCTAATTTCCAATTTAACTTTCCAAATGAAAAATAAAGAGAAATATATGACTGTTGTAGCTCATGGAAATCATATCAGGGGTCACTTACAGTCATATGGATGTAGCTTTCCACCCATATACATTCCATTAAACAATGCACAAAAAAAATTTATTCTACTATCTGAATTGGCTAGTAATTCTAGGAATCACTAGAATAATTAAATCTACAGCTGATCATAGAATCAATCAAATGAAATTTAAAGCATAAATAACATGTTTTATCAGTCATAACAGAGGCATACACAATTCTAACATTTTTTCAAACACTTCATATACAAAGTCACAAATCTACTCAAAACAATTCCATTGAAGGAGCTAGAAATTATAAATTGATCTAAAATTTCGGTATACATCTCCCCAACACTAAAAAGAAAAATTATACTCATATTATGGCACAAATTTTAATATTATTTATCAGAAATAATCATAAAAGGAATACTCATGCATTTTTTCAAACACTTAATGTGCTAAGTTTCCAAACTATGCCAAGCAGTCCAATCGAAAAACTAGTTTTCAAATAAAAAGTAGAAGCATCAAAGAGAAGTGTCTTAAACCATTCCGAGGTTATTGTACCATCAAAATACACATTATATAATGAAAAGGGGCAGAAATGTCAGTTTTGTAGCAAAGGTACCAAATAATTATTTCCTCAAACAAATTGAGCACAAAATCCCAAAAACTAGTTTCCAATTCCTTCATAAAATTTACTTGCGTAAATAGATTGAATTATGTGAGAAATTTCTTCCATAATAACTCATACGTTTCATAAAAAAATTCATGTGCATCCATAAATAAATCAGGTAATATCCAAGTAAATTAAATAAACATGAAAAACATCACGTATCTTATCAATGCGCAACTGGTATCATCCTAAACATGTCCACCCAACCTTTAGCATTTCCAAGCCAAAGATTCTCACTTTGATAGGACACCCCCAAGATGAGGCCACAGATCCACAACATAGGTGCACTCAAGAATATTTCAAGCATCAGTTTGAGAAGCCAAAATATATTCCTCACCACATACTTACTCTTACACCCCACAACCAAGTGCAATGGTAATCTAGACCCCCTAGGCCATCGAGATATCGCCATTTACTATCAGGATTTATGTGCAGGTATAGGACATAGCCAAGTAGTGGAAACATAAGAACTACACCCGAGTTTCCAAGGATTACTGCAAACACCATACAATATCACAATGCTTCAAGCACAAAGTTCATTCACATAGCAGAACATTCATGGTTTCCCAAGCTCTCACCATCAAAGGTATGGACAACCATAATCAACAACCATCCAAAAGAACCATGAAAAACAACAACCCCAAACCAAGGATATTAAACATGGATTTATAGACCAAAGAATATAATTATAACTCAATGGGGTCAAACCAAACCAAGGTAAGCCAACTTGAGTCAATCCAAAGGGGGTAATTCAACCACAAGAGGTTAACTCCAATCCAACCCAAGCAATTCAGATTTCAAGCAGAGTGACTCCAAGCCACTCCACCCCACTCAAATTTATGTGTGGGCACATCATCCATGAAGAGGAATAAAAATTATTGAGGTGAGGTGTCACACAAGCCAAGGCATATTCCCAAAATATAAAAGGAGCGTTACACAAAGATTTACACAATAGTTACACAAGTATTTACATAACTATTTACACAGCTTTTGAGGTGTTAAGGATAAAAATAGCCAGTGAGGCAGCACTTCAAAACAGAGTTACAAAACCAAGTGTAACCTCCATAAAGGGGTTACAAAACCACCAAAGGGGCTCAATCAACAAGTGACACCCACCCAAACACGAAGGAGGCCCACTAAATCATGAATTAGGCTCAATAATACCAACATAGGCTAAAATAATCAAAAGTTGGCTCTGTTATACAATTTTTGGGTGATCATCAACTAATAAAACCACCAAGACATAAATATGGACCAAGATCAACCAAACAAGTTCTAAAGTGCTAGGAATGTACCCATTCCCACTCACATTGTGGATCTAGGCCTCCCATAATCTTTTAGTGGTCCTTAATGTGCCAGTTGTTTTCATTAATTAATTATTTACAAAATAATAATAATGTCTCTATGTCCTTGAAAACCCTTTTTTGGCACCCTTTGCCACAATAATAAATAATTACAAATTACATATTTATGGGGCTTAACACATGGGGTATTACATCCTCTCCCCCTTAAACTATTCATTGTTCTCGATTCATAATACATACATGCTTTTACAACTTTCAAAAGGATCAATCCCTTCATTTTTCAAGTAGTCTTTATTGAAACTCCTCTTCCGAGAAACCATAATACTTCCCATTACCACTTTCATGTCTATCTCCATTGCCTATGGGAAGTGACTCCCTTCACCTAACTCGTTCCTCAATATATCACCATCCCATTTCCTGGATTCTTGTGCGAGAACCAAGACTAGAAGCAAAGGTCAATCTTCAATCCCCATTACACGGTCTTCAAATATAAACAAAGATACATTCACCTGAAAAAGCATATTTCAATCAACCATTCGATTAAACATCGGGTATAAAAATACGATACATGATATAAGAGTATTCTTTAACAACTAAACCATGAGCATAAAGATAGCATAAATCAGTTACCATGGCACCTATATAGAATACAACAACATGAATAACACATGAGAGAATACTTATCTCAAATTTGGGAAAATAGCTTCAACGGGACAATGTACCTCCCATAAGAAGAGCACAATCAATTTAGAAACTCTCAGAACTACCTCTTCTGAGAACCACAATGCTTCCCACTACTACTTTCTTGTACGTCTCCACTGCCTAGGGGGTCACCATCCCATTTCCCTGTGAACCTGGACTAGTAGAGTGATATGACGAAAGCAAAGGGGTGACAATCGACCAGACTACCTCTCTGAAAATGGATACAAGGCAGTGCCCTCAAGGAATCCAGGAACTCAGTCCCAACAACTAAACATATTCTTCAACAAAGATACTTGAAATATAGATGCTTCTTTAACAAGGATGCCTTTTCACATTCCCACAGACACATGGTTAGCAGTAAAATAGATTCAACAAGATTCTTAAAATAAATTTCTAATTAATTGCATGAAATACTTCAGTATATGTAAGGTACTCGAGAGATAGATACTTATTCAAAAAAATAATTGAAATGCATATAACTGAATCTTATTCTAATCAATTTCAATCATATGAAATGCATCTAAGATACATGAAATGTCTTCAGATCAGTCAATCACATGATATGCATTACCAAGATGATTTTGCATGATTTATCACTCAAATAATTTTTCTACAAGGATGCATGAAGTGTCACCAAGATATTTTTTCCAACAAGATACATGAACTATCCCTATGCTATTTTACAAATATGCATTTCACCAAAGGTATTTGATATACTACAAGGATACCCTAGCAAGATATTTTTAGCAAAGATCACAATGATATATTTTCTTTCAGCAAGATCCCTCGATAGTTCCCAAACAAAGATACTAGTACCATATTCTATACAATTAGTATTGAATATGTAAGCCTTACATGAAGTTCCTCTTCAACAAAGGTACCTGTATCATACTAAATCAACTACACGGTTAGTACCTACTTTTCAACAGAGGTATATGAAATACCGCCAAGTTATTACTAGGATACCTTTCAATAATGACACAAGATAATTTTATGATGAAGATCACAAGAATACATATTTTCAAAGATCACTTAAATACTTTTGGATTTTAATGTAACATGAAAAGCGAACTTATATGAAACAGTTCTAATCTAACTAAGAACCAAAAAGGGTCATAACAACATTTACTTTTCATCTCAACACAAAGCATAATTATAATTTAGAGTTCATTCAAAAAATCATTATTCATCAACTAATATCAATCATACAATGACCCTCATGCATACATCATCCATACAAAAATTGATCATCAATTCTTAATATCTCAACCTATATCAATCATGCATCGATCATGTAATATCAACCAAGGATAACCATACATGCATCAACTAACCATACAAACACCAATCATAGTACATCAATCAAAACAAATCAACCATAATCCATCAACTAACATACATCAATTGGAATACATTAATCAGAATACATCATCCATAATACATCAAGTAAAATGCATCAATCATACACGCAACAACCATAACAACCAATGACAACCAATAATAGTCATACATACAGTGATGACAATGTCATACAAGTATCGACCAGTAATCAACTAATGTCAATCAATAACATCCAATAGTAACCAATAATATCAAACAACATACATCACTATAGAAATCATATCGAATAGTTATTATATATCATAACATTATACATAATAATTAGCACATGATGATATATATAATAATACATTACATTACTAATTATTTACACGTAGTGCACTACTCATCAATCAAAGTAAATACATAGTCACCTCAAACTACCAAACATCCTACCACCAAAACATTCTAATATTCTACAATAAAAGAATTACTAGCTGTGCATCACACTATCATACACTCATACCATATTATACACACTATCATACACTCATACCATACTATTATACACACTATCATACACTTATACCATACTTACTATTACTATGTATTATTTATGTACATACACCCATTTTGTTTACATACATGTTATAATTCTTCAATCATACATCATATTATTATTAATAATATACACAATATATTAGTCATATAACCTATATATTGTATATTTAATATACTCACATAACTATTATGTTATACCACAATATCCATACAATTATAACAATAATTACATAACCCAATACTATCATATTAGATACGTATTATAACTTATATACTAACATAACACTTTTCATCACACTATACTTCATAATATTTTCAACCTCCCAAATACCTCCAAACACTTCCAAATACCTCCAAATGCCTTCAAGCACTTCCAAACATTCAAACACTTTCAAACACTTCTATACACCTTCAAATTTTACACTTACATCATTACATACGTTCACCTCTATGCATATGATATATTCACAATAATACATACATGTAATATTAATAACTATTACATATAATAAAATACATATTATAGTTGAAGTTTTATTTTTCAATCTTAAAGGTTATCACTCCACCCGTTGCTACAATTAATTGCTTTTCCATATTTTATCTTTTTCTAAACTTGAAATTCCCATAGGAGGAACTAATTGCTTATGTAGATTTTATCCTTTTTTAAACTTGAAATTCCCACATAAAATTGGAAGTGTTCTTTCGTGCTTTGGTTAGAAGTTGTCCCATTTAAGAAAATTAAATAATAATTTATGGGCTCTTCAATTATGTTTTTTTTTTCAAATTAGGCTCTCACTTCTATATTGTTAAAAACTTTGAGTACCCTTTTAAAATTAGATTTAAATACGATATAAAAAATGATTGATGGTTTGAAACTTAACACTTCCATATTGTTCTCACCTTTTGAAATTTTTCATTTTTTTAAGAGTTTGATGTTTTATCATGAAATTGCAATTTAGTTGTTGGACAAGTTAAATCTAAATGATTAATTTTATAAACCAACAAGATCCACAAGGTGGTAATGTCTTTAATATTGTTGCAAGAAGAAGTTGTCAAAATAAGTTTAGGAAGATGCACATGCAAATGTATTTGAGAATGTCACATCAAGAACATTTTAAACAAGTAAATACATCGAATTACCATAAAAAGTCAGACCTAGGACATTGTACATAGCTTTTGCTATAAAATCGTAGCTTTAGATGTAGGTGTGATGTGCCTTAGCTATGATAGATTGAATAAATGCTAATAAACACTGTAAAAAAGTAACAAAGATAATTTGCGTTAAAATACCATGGAATTATTGAATCTAATCATGGAGACTTAACCAATTTCACTATTGGTGTTAATAATGGATTGAATGTTGAACACTTTTATTTTTATCTCAAGCTAGTCTTCAAGTCTGGCAAAATTCTTGACATGAAAGGTGGCATCAAGAGTGTTTCCAAGATGAGATTCTTAATGTGTGTGGATGCATTCAAGTGAGTTTCCCATTATAAAATTGACTCCAACCCATAGAGACCTGTAGGGGTAAAAACCACACTAAACTAATCGCATTGTGTTTTGTTTGTTGTAATATAAAACTAAAATAAACATAAGACATTCTAGATATTTTATCAAGTTGTGTGATGTTGTGGATTTTTTTTCAATTGTAAATCTCGTTCTCCTCGATGATCCTAAACTAATATTTCATCTAATTATAGCATATCCTTATAATATGGTATATAGGTAAGTTATGTTAACATATTATTAATCTTAAATATAGCTATAATAAGTACTAATTATGCTCATAGCTTAATTAAAAAAATAATTATTATTATAATCATAGCTTCATTATGTGACCATGGGAATCTTAATTACAAAAGGATGACCATGTATTAGGAGTAATATTATGGTAAGCTATATAGGTCAGAAATAGTTAATATTGTATTTGAAATTCAATCTTGGATATATTAACTTGTGAATTAAAATTGCCAATAAAGAACACAAATGGATGTAAGCAGGACATTTATATATATTTTGTTTATATATGTCAATATCGTCATTGGTTTTGGTCATTAATGGCCTCCATGTGACCATATTTTGTATTTTTCTTTTCGATTATTATGGTCTGAATATGTGTGGTGTTGAATAATAAAGTTTTTGTTTTTGGTTAAACTATTGAGGAATAACTACTCACTTTTAAACATTATTAAACTATTGAGGAATAGTAATCACTTTTAACAATGGCCATGTACTTGCCTTTTGAGTTCTATGTATATATCAACTAGCATAGATCCATCTTAAATGTGGCTCTACCAAGCACCGAGAGGGATCAAATCTCTCAAGGTGCAAACCCTTTCCCCTCTATGGAATCCAACACTCACCCATTTTGTTGTTAAAATCATGTATTCAAAATAATATGTGTAGTTGAAAGGCATGTTTCCATGGATTATCATCCTACGGAGTATCCCTGCACGTTATTCCACACTACCATGGATGGTACATGAAGGGGTTTCACTTCATATATTTGATTGTGCGGGTAATATTTGTGGTAATTAATATCATATTGTTATGACACTCTATTAATACTATTATTACCTATGCAAATCAATTTGTTACGTGCACAAATGAGTTCCATATCCCCACAAATTAATTATTGCAGTGGATGCTGCATGTATTTATGCATATTCTTGTAGTCTCTGGAAGCATCGGAAATGATAATATTGTTGCAGTGATCGGGATGGAAGGTAATGTTTGTATTAGGTCATTAATTATTGGTACCCCCCAAGTATTAATCCATACTATTGTAATATGTGCATCCACTGAAAAAGATAATATTGTTGTAATGAATTGGCAGGTAATTTTTGTATCATATCATTAATTATCAATTATCTGGATAGCTCAAGTATTATTTGCATTACATAGTTGGTTGATATATCTTTCATTGCAACAAATGGAGAACTGATATATTATTTGCAGTTTTTTTTCTCTGCCACAAATGGAGAATATGTTTAAACATATTTAAACAAACCTAACTCTAGTTTCAACATGATAGTAATGTTTGAATATGGTTATAATATTTGAATGTTTTAATATTTATGGTTTTTAAATATTAAGCGGTTATTACAAGGGATTTAAGAGAAAGGATTTCGACTAGATTTTAGTATTTTTGTATATGATGGTGATGAGTGAATGCTAAGAGGTTGAGTAGTTAGTGTGATATAGTGCCTTGAAATATGAAATTTGAGAACTCTAGGGTGAATCATATTAATTATTGGGCATGATTTACAATAAAAATGAATATTTTAAAATAAAAAAAATATTTTTAAATGTTTGAAAAATCACCACAATACTACTACCTCTTAAATATATTTTGAAAAGTTTGAAAAGATCCAAAACAATGATTAATGTGGTTTAGTTAGAATATGGTTATCAAATTTAATAATAGATTCAAAACCAAATATTGTCTCTGTTAGAAACAAATATTATGAGACCATAGTTTGCTTAGTGTCTAACCATATGAAAGCATATGAAGCCAATAATAAACTTAAAGAAGAATATTAGATTTAAAAACTCGATTTAATATTAATTTTTTAAACTTAACACTATAATACTTTTTGTTTTAAAAGAAAGTAAAAACAAAGATTGCGTTGATGCAAATTTCATTTTGCTAAATAATTAATATGAACACAAGTGAATAGATTGTAATTGTAATAATAAAGATTTGGTTTGGGTTAATATTTCATTCTTAATTTGAGTTAACTAAAATTATCATATTAATCATGAAGAAAAAAATAATAGTAATTGTGTTTAATACCGTGAGATTTCTTTATCAGAACGAAAGTTTATGCAATTTTTTTAAGAGTTTATGCAATTTCATTTTAAAAAAAATTATTTAATTTAGTTAGTTTAAAAGGAAAGCTTAAGCATGTTGAGGAAATGTGAACCTCAATAAGCTTTATATATGAATTTATAATTGGCTCTATTTTTTATTATGTTTTGACATTTATTTTATTTTTATCAAGCCGACCAATTTTTTGGTGTATTCAAATTTTATTTTTTATTTTTATTTGAGCTGATTATAAGCCAAGGAGTTACACATTCCCCTATAGAAATCTCACGGTATTAAACACAATTACTATTTTTTTTTCTTCATGATTAACGTGATAATTTTGGTTAACCAAATGAAAGCTTAAGCCTCTTGAGAAAATGTGAACCTCAACAAGCTTTATATATGAATTTATAATTGGCTCTATTTTTACTATATTTTGATATTTATTTTAATTTTATCAAAGCCAGCCAATTTTTTGGTATATTCAAATTATTTTCTTTTATTTTTATTTTGATTTGAAGCTAATATTAAACTTAAAGAAGAATATTATGTTGAAAAACTTGATTTAATATTAATTTTTTAAACTTAACACTATAAGCCTTTTCTGTTTTAAAAGAAAGTAAAAACAAAGATTGTGGTTGATGCAATTTTCATTTTGCTAAATAATTAATAGGAACATAAATGAATAGATTGTAATTGTAATAATAAAGATTTGGGTTAACTGAAATTATCACATTAACTAGGAAAAAAAATAGTAATTGTGTTTAATAGGGTGAGATTTCTTTATCACAAAGAAATTTTATGCAATTTTTTTTTTAAGAAAAAGTTTATGTGATTTAGTTAGTTTAAAATGAAAGCTTAAGCTTGTTGAGGAAATGTGAACCTCAATAGGATTTATATATGAATTTATAATTGACTCTATTTTTTATTATGTTTTGATATTTATTTTATTTTTATTTTATCAAGGCCACCAATTTTTTGGTGTATTCAAATTATTTTGTTTTATTTTTTATTTTTATTTGAGCCTATTATAAGCCCATTATAAGCACCAAAGGAGTGACACATCACCCTACTGGCTGTAGAATGGGCCTCTCCAGGCAATAATTTGGGTTAACCGAAATTATCACATTAATCATAAAGAAAAAAAATAGTAATTATGTTTAATATCGTGTGATTTCTTTATAAGAAAGAAAGTTTATGCAATTTTTTTTATAGAAAATTTTTATGTGATTTAGTTAGTTTAAAATGAAAGCTTAAGCCTCTTAGGAAATGTGAACCTCAACAAGCTTTATATATGAATTTATAATTGACTCTATTTTATAATTATGTTTTGATATTTATTTTAAGCACTGAAGGAGTACACCCCCCCCCCCTACTGGGCTCTAGAATGCGCCTATCGGTGCAATGAAGCTTATTGTATCTATAAATGATTGACCTACAATCTAGAAGCCAAATCAATGAAATCAACGAACAAGAGTGTACAATATTACTACACACCAACCAAAGCATTTTGAAAGTGCACACATTTTGGTGGACAATATTGCTATAGATACTCATAAGATTAAAATTTATGGAGCTCAAGTACGAATAGGTTCAATGGAAAAAGTAGGTAGTTATTGAGGCAACAAAGAAAGAGAACATGAAGAAGGAGGTACAAGAGATTACTGCACATGGAATTAGTTGTTTTGTAAACAGAAAAATGATTTATAATTTTCTAGAAGTGTTATTTGATCATGCTAGAATACTTTCCATTGAGCACACTAATTTTAATGCAATTGAACATTGAACTCTTCTAAATGAGGAATAAATTGCTTCAACCTTTGACAATCCAAAATTGGTTAAATTCGAGCATTGCGAAGTATTGAGAAAATCATGATTATAAAGGAGAATTTAATTCACTTTTGAGGATTTCAAATGGGGAAAGCTTGTACTATAGTCCCACGGTGAGCAAGTTTCCATGAATAAATCATATATCAAGCTGTATATTACTGCATCCAGGTTGGGATTGATAAGACATTGTCTTTGCTTGACCGCCTTAGCACCCTCCTTGAGAGGGATGGTGTGTTGCATCATTCTAGTGTCAAAGCCACGTATGTCTTTGTAAGAATCCATGGAAGGGTAGAGATTTTTCCATGTCAAATTTCATGGAATTCACAATCCATTTTGGGATTCTAATATGCAATACCTAAAGTGGTAGCCCTACATATAAATCAAAAGAGGACAAAATCGATGAGATGTAAGGACATTTCATGTATTACAACCAATAAGGCAACATCTCATTACTTTTAATTTTACAGTAAAACAACTTTGTAGACCGAAACTCAAATATTGTTTACTCCCTTTCCTAGGTTCAAATCCCACTTTGTGACATGTTTTCTCTTCATGAATCAATTGTTGTTGACCTAGATCTTGACTCAAATTAAGTTCTACAAAAACACAAGCACAAGGGAAGAGACAAAACTTAAAAAATTGTCCCAATTCCAAACCATTTTCAATCCATTGTAGTTCTAGCCATGAGAGACAGATTGGGTCAATATAAGTAAGGTGTTGCAAAAGTCCCTAATAAAGTTTAATTCCTCCAAAAATTGGTTGGTACTCTTGAAATGGAACTATTAACATACCCATCAACAATTGAGTTTGATCATATGATTGTGTAATGGATCTTTCATTTAACTTATCACGTAATAAAGTTGGCACCACAATGTCTTATTCTCTTATTCTCATAGTCTAATATCTAAACTTTACATAAATCTTTCCACTTTAAAACAAGTTGCTTCAATAGAATCTTACTCAAATTAAGTTCTACATAAACGCATGCACAAGGGGGAGATTGAGAGACAAACTGAATCATGCGCAAATCTCCACAAAGGTTTGACTCCTCATAAAAGTGTTTGGTGCTCGGAGTGAGCTAGCTGTGGAGCAAAACTCCCTCCATCGGACGGAGGAGGAGCAAAGTCAACGCTAACTTTGCTCCTCCTCGGTCCAATGAGGGAGGATTGCTCCACAGCTAGCTTACTCCTTTGGTGCTCTAAGAAGATGAATACCAAACAACCCATCAACAATTAAGTATGATCATGTGATTGTATAGTTTAAAAAATGTCTATCTTCTCATAAATGATGAATGCTTTGTCACTAAAATATTCATAACTCCTCATAAAAGTGTTTGGTGCTCTAAGAATATGAATACCAAACAACCCATTAACAATTGAGTATGATCATGTGATTGTATAGTTTAAAAAATGTCTATCTTCTTATAAATGATGAATGCTTTGTCACTAAAATATTCATAAAGCATATTTAAAATAAACAATTGAGTACGATCATGTGATAATATAGTTAAAAAAGTGTCTACCTTTTGATAGATGATGAATGCTTTGTCATTAAAATATTCATAAAACATAATTAACATAAACATACTATATGACATTAATAGATTTTTAAAAAAATGGGGACATATAAACTTACACAGAAATATATATTTTTAAATCGAGTAACTGGCATGTTGCACTTTGGTGTTTTTTATTTAATAAATTAATTTGGACATGACATTTAATGGAAGGTGCAAATGATTTTGATTCTCTTCACTTCATTCTTATCAGTATTTCTTGTTTTCTCTCAAATCAATCACCTCATGACTTGTCCCTTTCTTTATTGTTTCTCTGAGCCAACTTCAAGAAGTGGCTCTGTTTGACACGTGGACAATAATTTTGTGTAGCAATTTCAATGCTTGAACAAGATTTGTTAGGCGAGGAAACAGATCGGAGGTGAGTTAATTATTGAATTAAGTATAAATGAGAAGTTTGTTATTCTTCTTAAAATATGTATGATACAAATAGATTACTCTATGATTCTTTTATTATATTAGTTAGCTCATAGTTTTACAGATTTGACATTATGCATAGTTATGGGCACATTCAATTCATAGACTTTTGGTTTAGAAACAACGACCATAGGTATCTATTTCTCCATAATCACCTAAATTTTTAAGTCAACCTTTGTATATTTACAAATACAAGCATAATTGAGCATATCTTTAATACTAATATAGATATATTTTAAAACTTGATCCGTCAAGTATCGATAGAGATCCAATTTCTTAACGTGTAAATTTTTTGTGTTTATTTTTTTACACTTGAAGACAAAATTTATATCTCTAGAAATTTGATCCTCTTGGTGCTTGACTTATTCGGGTTTAATATTCATCAATGTTGGTTTTAGTCATTTTATTTTATAAGCTCACATGAATTTATTTATTTTTAATTTTTAATTGTTGGTAGCATAAGGCTATGTTACGTTGTGTTATGTGACAAGATATCCCCATACTGACCTCATTACTCTCGGTGCAACAACTTAAACCCTAAAAAATATTGACTATCCACTTTTACTACCCTAATAATAATAATAATAATAAAGTATTAAACACCTGCCTGAAAATGAAGATAAAGAGGTGCGTCAGAATTGTGCTCTAACCCTAAAGAAAGTTAAGCGGCCGAAACAGTGAAAGATCCCATAAAGCCTAAAAAAGGGGGTTTATTTGATTCTTTGTGAATGCAGGAAATCCTACATCGACACAATATGAAGATCTATTTATACCAGGGTTAAAGAACATTGCGCCGACATCTGTCTAGATAGAGCTCATAGATATGCATTGGTGGAGAATTCTCATGGCACAAAAAACCTAATAAAAATAGAAGACATGAAGATGCTAGCTCAAGTGGATTGTTGGTCCAAAAGAAGAATTAGGGAGGAAATTGAAATAGTTAAAAACCTCAACTGCTTGAATAGGAATGGTGGCTTGACCATCAGCAGATCATGGCTTCCAACTCCAAAATTGTTGCCAAAGATCCCAATCAGTTGGTCGTCAACCTTTCAAGCACAGGAATGAACACGCCCACCATAACACTTCTTGAGAAGTAGGTCTTAATTTTGCAATTGCCCCAAAAAATATTCCTGTGGAAGACATTATATGCATCATTGAAAAACGTATTAAACACCTTCCTGAAAATGAAGCTGAAGAGGTGTGTTAGAATTGTGCTCTAACCCTAAGGAAAGCTAAGCCACTGAAACAGTGAAAGACCCCATAGAGCCTAAAAGGGGGGGTTTATTTGATTTCTTGTGAATGCGGAAAATCCTACATTGACGAAACAGGAAGATCTATTAGTACCAAGGCTAAAGAACATTGTGTCGACATCCTTCTAGATATCACTCATAAATTTTCATTGGAAGAGCATTCTCATGGCCCAAAACACCCGATAAAAATAAAAGACGTGAAAGTACTAACTCAAGTGGATAATTGGTCCAAAAGAAGAATCAGGGGGGCAATTGAAATAGCTAAAAAACCCAACTACTTGAATAGGGATGACGATTTGACCATCAATAGATCATGGCTTCCAACTCCAAAACCGTTTCCAAAGATCCCAATTGGCTAGTCGTCCACCTTTCAAGCACGGAACTAAATGCGCCCACCAGAACACTTCTTGGGAAAGGTCTTAATTTCAAGGTTTCCCCCCAAAACATTCATGTGGAAGACATTATATGCAACATCAAAGATAATTTTAAACACATGTTTGAAAATGAATCTAAAGAGGTGTGTTAGAATTGTGCTCTAACCCGAAGGAAAGCTAAGTCACCGAAACGGTGAAAGATCCCATGGAGCCTAAAAGAAGGGGGTTTATTGTATTCCTTGTGAATGTGGGAAATCCTACATCGACGAAACATGAAGATCTATTCGTGCCAGGGTTAAAGAACAATTCGTTGACATCCATATAGATAGAACTCATAAATTTGCATTGGCAGAGCATTCTCATGGCATAAAAAACCAGATAAAAATAGAAGAGATGAAGGTGCTAACTCAAGTGGATAATTGGTCCAAAAGAAGAATCAAGGAATTAATTTAAATAGTTAAAAACCCCAACTACTTGAATATGAATGACAACTTGACCATCAGCAGATCATAGCCTCCAAATCTCACAAAATTAAATTCTACCAATAAGCACTAAATTAAAAAAAAACTAATAAACATAAAAATTATAAATTACAGTTATAATTATAATCTAAATTAACTAATAAATTAATGATGAAAAATAAAATTAAACTAAATTTGAAATTAACAAATAATTATGAAATTATAATTGAAATTGTAATATCTTATAATGAAATTAACATAAAAAAACAAATTT
Source organism: Pseudotsuga menziesii (assembly GCA_001517045.1). Taxonomy (NCBI): domain Eukaryota; kingdom Viridiplantae; phylum Streptophyta; class Pinopsida; order Pinales; family Pinaceae; genus Pseudotsuga; species Pseudotsuga menziesii. The sequence goes on along the minus strand of LPNX010751411.1, from coordinate 780,697 downwards.
CTCATAGATATTATAGAAATGACAAAAAAAATGGAAATAAAAACACTTATTAAAATATTTAATTAAAAAAATTAATTTAAATCAAATAAACTTATAAATTTAAACCTATGTTAAAACTAACCTAAATTGAAATATAATTAAAGCAAAAATTGAGATCAATATATAAACATTAAGAACATTAAATTATTTAATATTATACAATTATAAAGAAAAATAATCCTTAAATTTAATGAAAATCAGCTGAACATTAAAGAATTAAAAAGTATATAACTAAAAATCAATAATTATAAATTAAAACCATATCTAATTTGAAACCTAACCTAAAACCCTAAGGTTGGCTACAATTCTACTAAGAGCTCTATTGTCCTTAAGATGAGTCAAGGATGGCTTTAAACGTAGACATCAATCTCTCACCCACCAGAGACTATCCATAATATGCCATGAACTTCTACCGCAGATTCTCAACAAACACTAATAATTTGTTTGTGGGACAAGAGACTATCATTTGTGCAACAATTAACAAACGGTAACTGCTAATATATACAAAGATGTAAATATCCTACCGACTCTTCTTTTTTTTTCAGAAAGAAAAAAGCCTGTCCTTGTTATTCTCAATAAGAATCAAAGGTCATCAGTACAATCTTCCCATAAGTGGGTTACAGTAGATAGAGAAACAAATCAAAGTGACACGACGAGAGCGCTGCCTAAAAATGAAGATTCCCATTAGAAAATACATGTTCTTAACCTATCTTCCTAAAAATCCAAGTGACTATATTTGAACATATCTTCTTAAAAAAAATACATGTTCTTAACTATCATATCTACTCAAACTTTACACCATTAACAAATAAACCCCATCATCATTAACAAATATACACCCTTCCCATAAATAAGAAAATTTGGAAATCCCACTATTAAAAATAAGGGAATGACACTAATGGATATGTTAGATCAAAAGGATTTCAATGTTTTATTTTGACCTATTTGCAAATACCATAAAACGAAAAAACATGAAAAATATGTTTCTCAAAAATTCACCTATATCTGTGAAATAAGCTATTTATTGGAAGTTAGATGAGCCAAAATAACATTATATACACATAATTCATTATGAAAGTTAAATATTTTGAGATTTTGAAATTTTGTTAAATAATAATTTTGATAAAATAGATTTTATTTTTAAATATTTTTATTGTAATAAGATTATAATAATAATAATAATAATCTATTTTTAAGGTCACCGCCAAGCGAGACACCAAATTGGTGTATGAGACCCCCTTGTTTGTGGGACAAGGGACCCCCTCTACGCAGCGATTTAACTGCTAAAGTCTACAGAGGTGTACATACACTACCCCCCTCTGGATTTGAACCCGTGACCTCCTGAGAGGAAACACATGCTCTTAACCATTAGGCCCACTCAAGCCCATATATTAATATTTGATGTTTTCAATTTTATCAATTTAAAATTATTCTTTTTCGTATTAACATAACTAATTCAACTCTATAAAGTACAATGAAAATAATCAATAAAGACTTCATAAATTCATATAATGCTGCCCTGTATAGGCCTTCGGAATGAAGTTTTTGGAAATATCATTGTTAAAATATTTTTGGGCGAGTTCTTTAAAAAAGAGAAAATAGCAAAACTGTTTGAAATTGTTGCCTTATTATACCCGTTGAATGCCATGGCAGGTATATGTAATCGATATGGTGTTGAGTGCATATTACTTTCCCAGTTGATCATAATTTTTTTTACCTTTTGCATAGTTTCACATAAGGTGGAGTATTTAATTATTTTTTACAAATATTTAATTTTAATTAATTGCAAGTTCATTGGCTAATTGAATTGGGAGTTATTGCAGAGGCGACAACGAAAACCTTGGGTTTGAAGAATATATTGCAATATTAATTACAGCCAACCATTGTTCATCAATGCAATGTCGACCATCTCCTAATAGTGTCCTCATGTCCTCCACATCCAAGCTTGAAGCATGAAGTGGCTAAGAGTGTCTCATCGAGCTAGTTACAGTTGCACTGCCAGCTAGTTGTAGATGCACTTCCACTGCCTCATTCTTACAGTTTATGATGTTGATTGCTAGTTGTTGATGTACTGTCTTACGCCACCTTGCCATATTTAAATGAATGCGCCTGCCCACATTCCATCTCCTCCCCATTTTGTTAACTATACCGAGCAAGTCTCTAGTCAGAAGACCCAAAGCAACCAATCAGGGTTTATACAAGCTTCAATATTTATAAAGATAAAGTCCTCAACTGGGATGACCATTTCATGCATAGTTGTTATCCTCTACAGGAAGTCATCGGCTCTTGGCCTGAGAAACGTACAGCCTACAGGTAATCAACAAAATTTGATCATTTATAAAATATCTCGGACATAGAGAGAGCATTAGCACTGATTCATCTCAACTCACTATGCACAAATATTATGTTACAGTATATTGCAGGCAAGTACGTTGTTGAGGTTAGATCGTTGATCTTAAGGCTGCTAATTGCAATTTCAAAAGCTCCAGGGCTTGATTCTGATTACTTGAATAAAATTCTTGGAAATCATAGACAATTATAGAGTAATGGAAGGGAAAGGCTACATGACCTGCCCTAGTTAAAGGAACTGCAAGTAGTCCAACCCAATGACTAACTGCATGAGAGCTCCATCAACGAATAATGAGTCTTTAAGGGATAGAGTCCTCTAGGCAATGTGTAGCAGTGGCACACCGAAGTAAGAAGCAACTGCTATTGACAAATCGCCTACATAATGAAAAACAGTAAACTTGAATTTGTGATCAAAGCAATAAATATTGAGAAAGACTCATTGACACCCTTTTCCTCATATTTGGTCATTTTGAATACATTAGGAAAATTTTGTATGTTTCTAACCCCGCACCCTTCCCCTCATATTTGGTCATTTCGAATACATTAGAAAAAGTCTGTGCGTTTCTAACCCAACACCCTTTTCTCAGCCCACACAAACATAAACAGGGGTCATTTTGAATACATTAAAAAAAGTATGTATGTTTCTAACCCAACACCCTTTTCCCAGCCCACAAAAACATAAACAAGGATGGGGATGAGAAGGGGGTATGGAGAGTACATTAAAACATAACAGCAACCTAGGCAAGTATCCAATGCCACACAACACTTGTTTCATATTGCAATTGGGTTGGAAAACTCGTTTTCCCTATATCAGTAAGGAATTCTATATTTATAAAATTAAAAAATGCAATGTTTTTTTATCGAGTGGAAAATAATGAATTGTAATTTTTTATGTAAATAAAAATTAATATAATTAACAAGATAAATTGAAATGTTAAAAATATTTTTATTCACTCTTATATAAAAAGATAATGAGCGCTCATTAAGATAAATATAGAAAAAGATAGTTTCCTCTATTAAGTTTAGTATAAAATATAACAACGTGCCCACTTTTATGATGGTGTTAAAGTTGATGGTTTTGTTTGATATGTTAATGAGTAAACTTCTTCATGAATTATTTATATTTATACATTGATATATAATAAAGGAATAAAAAGTTATATTAGTTATGATATAATAAAGGAAATAGAAAGTTGTATAAGTTATGATATAATACATATATGTTTTATTAATATGAAGTTAAATTATATTATAATTTTACTATCCTCTAAAGTCAAATTATATCATAAAATTGCTATAAAATATGATATTTTATATGCAAGAAGGATACATACGCTAATTTTGTGTATGACAATAGCAACTTGGAGGAAGTGTCCTCTTACAAGTACCTAGGAATCGATATTCATCACAAGCTCAACTGGAACTATAGCATTGAGAAAAGGATTAACGCAGGGTGGAAAGCTTACTTTGGTCTTGAAAATAATTGTAAAGCTGCAAACCTCGTGATGTGGGATTAAAAGAAGCTCCTCTTTGAAACTCTAGTCACTCCGGTTATCTTGTATGGGTGTGAGGTTTGGGGTTGCAGCATCTCTAGAGAATCTTGGAGAAAGATCGAGCAAATCCAGAAGCGTTTTATAACTTACAACCTCAAAATAAAAAACAATACACCATATCCTATCCTCCTTATAGAAGTGGGTCTTTCCCCCATCGAGAGCCTAGCCATGACTAGAATCCTATTGTACAAGAACAAAATCAATAACATGGGAGACCATAGACTCCCTAAGTTAGCTTTAAACTCCAGCCAAAATCGCCTAAGGCTCAAGCGTGGGTGGTATAAAGATACCAGGTCTTGGTTAAATCACTGGAAGATCGATGAAAATGTTGCATTGCAAAATAATAATAACATTAAAAATACTATTGCTTCTAAGTTTAAAGAAAAAATGTGGTGTGAGAAAGATTTAGAGGCCAAAAGAAAACTAAGATATTATAAGGAGGTCATCAACCCTACTCTTGAAGATCAAAACTATCTCTCGGTTCTAATTAGTCCTAAGAAAAAAATTAATATAGCTAAGATAAGAATGAACTCGCATGAGCTCCACAGCGAAACTGGTCGTTGGACAGTCCCTAAAACTCCTTGGGAAGAAAGGATCTGCCACCTTTGTGAGAGTAAGAACATTGAAGATGAAAATCACTTCCTCTTAGAGTGCCCTGCATACACCCACATTAGATCCCAGTTTCATAACCTTTGTTGCAATACTGCCATTCCTAGCCTTTTAGCTTGTCAAAATTATAGTCAGCTCGGGACGCTTCTCTCCAAGCTCTTTGAGCATAGAAATATAACTTTAAAACAAACTAATTAATTTTCTTCTTCAGGGTCCGATAGACCAAATTTTGGTCTCAGGAGACGTTAACCACCATCATCATCATCATCATGATAACACTGAGTGGATCAATTTTAAAAGAATATGCAATTTAGTATATTTAAATTATTAAACTACGTTGAAGGTGGACTTATAGATTTATATTTAATAGTTAATTTTTTTTAATATAAAATAAAATTGTTTTTATCTAATTGATTTTAATTAAATTGTTAAACATAAATAATCAAAATAATTTAGTAAAAACTATAATATCTAATATAAATAATTAATCAAAATATATAAAATTTATATTTTCATATATTTAAAATGTATTTATAATAACTTTCTTAAATTACCTCAAGTCGAATTGTAAGTAGTATCTTATATATATATACCAAGTTGTGATTAATTTTTCATCATTCTTTTCTTTCTATATATAATTTATTTAAAACAACTTTCTTAGATTTAGTTAGATCTAATTGTGAGTAATTTTCCATCACCTATATATATATATATTGATGAGATTTAATTATGATTAATTTCTCATCATTCTTTTATATAAATATTCTCATCATTTTTTTATATTAATATATATATGAATGAATATGAGATGCAAGGTAGGAAAATATAAAAGTATGTATGTTGGTTTTATATATTTACGCTGAAGGCGTTTTCTCTATGGAGACGCAGTCTTAAATATTTCTCGTCTCCCTGCCCATTCACAGTTCGATAGGTGTAGTGTCAATAGCCAATTGATCGTGGACAAGTGTTGTGTTGATCAATGAGAATTTTTTTCCTCTCCGTTTTAGTCGGGTCCCGATTCTGCAATCTTGATTCGCGAACTTCTGTCCCGTAGACCGCTGGTGTCCTGTGTGTTATGGTCATTCCTGCACGTGAATGGATTGATGGATTGATTGGCAGCTGCAAGTCGTTCTTTGGAGTTGGTGTTTAGCTAATGCATTTTATTTGGGTCCCTGATTCTTCCATCTCGATAGGAGAACTTCTGCCCCGTAGAACATTGATGTCCTGTGTGTTACGGCCGTTGCTGCAAGTGAATGGATTGATGGATTGGTTGCCAGTTGCGGGTTGTTCTTTGCAGTTGTCGTTTACTTTGTTTTCCTGATAGATGGTTTGTGTGTATTCTGTACTCTTCCATTTGTTGTCCTAAACCACCGGCTCGGGCGATTTTTTTTACAGGATTTTACAATCCTTGCCCGCAGTTCATTTATCTCGAATCGGGAAACTCATTCCCGACGATATTGTGGAGTTTCACTTTACCAGTTTTTTTGGATTTAGCAGACGCTGTTCTGGACGAGTTTTCTGTCTTTACGCTCACAATTTGGCCGAGCTTCCATTTTACTAGCGCTTCATTGAATTCAATATAGTTTTCCCATGTCCCTTTATCCACTGGCATTAATGTTTCATCAATGCATTGTTGCTCAATTAATGCAAGAAAGCTTGTCATATGATTCCCACATGGGTCAATATCTTCATCTTTCCTCAGCTTATGGCGATCTTGAAAACCATGTTACAATACTGCATTTGTCACGTTTGTTGTTGCACCGCCTTTGCTTTGTGCATATAAACAGACCTTCAGGTGACCACATATTTATTTTGGTGCGCTTCATTTACACTTCACAGTTTGCGGTTTCTTTAAATTTGCAGGTATTCCTTTAGTATGCCCCCTGCTTTGTTTTGTTGTTATTGTTGCTTTGTCTGATTATTAGTTATTAATGTATTTTCTTTTGCAGTTTCTTTAAATTTGCAAGTATTCCTTTAGTCTACTGAAATTTTTTGAATATTCATTTAGTCTAATTACAAGATGTTTCAACACCCTTGCTTTGTTTTGTTGTTATTGCTGCTTTGACTGAAAGAGAATGACATAATCCTTGCTTTGTTTTAGTTCAACTAAAGAAGGCAACTCTGAAGCTCCAAACGGCAAACGCCTTTGATTTAGGATTTTTTTTCTGTGTTTCCGCAACCTGCAACCTGCATTTTGCGGGATTGCTTATTTCTGCCTGGGAAATTGCGGCATGCGGGCTATGGGATGAGGGTGGTGAATGAAATATTTTTAAGTAATCCCATACCCCGCAACCCGCATTTTGCGGGATTGCGCATTGTCGTTTGGGAAATTGCGAGATGCGAGCTACGGGATGAGGGTGGTGAATGAAATATTATTTAGTAATCCCACAGATGCGGGTTGTGGGATAGTGGATTATATATTAATCTATATACTGTATTAAGAAGACTAAATGAATACAATTAAGAATTACAATATTTATAGTGAAAGTACATATTTTCTCACAAAGTTTGAAAAAAAATTACTGCTGATAGTGCTCCTGTTAGTTTCAAAATATTTAAGAATTGCAATATTTATAGTGAAAAAATGAAATATGACACAAATTAATCAATTAATGTTTATTGCAAATTTTGAACAACTACCTTAGAATCAATCTCCAGAGTGATTGTTTCTTTCCCTTTTTCATTTTACAGGAAAAAAATTGAGTCACACTATGGAGAGTATGCTAACTGAAGATTCTATATCACTCTTGCTGCATGGTGCTGTCAAAATTTTCTTGTTGGTATAAGTCTCCTCGTTAAACCAAGTGAACTCACTGAACTCATCATCTATTCGGTTCTGAATTTCTATCTCAGAAGAACTTCACAAGCATGAGATATTACTTCCAACTATATATAGTAGTCTTGTAGAAACTGGACAACTCAAAGAAGGATCTATAATCAACTTACCAAGTGTACATCGAACATTGTACATAGTGTAACATATGTTTAATTTCCAATTTGTCTTTGTCCACTTAATCATTTTCACCCTGTTCATGCATCCAGTGTTTTTTTATCCTATTCAACTCTAAAATACTTCTTCTCACAGGACTATCGCATTGCTTGCACTGGAGGTTGTCACAGTGGATGTAGCGATTATTGGAGATCCTGCACCTTATACCACTTACCTGTACCTTCTCCCTCGCAGAGTTGTTCCTCTGTTCCAGTGAATCCTAGCTCAGTAGATGATAACCCTATCTTGGTTGCATCAACTATTCCCTTCACATCACTGACTTGTTCTAGCAAAGTATGGAACATTCAAGGTCGAGTTATTGCCAAGACAAAGCTACACGAATATGGAAACCAACGAGGGTCTGGAAAAATATTTGGATTTGACATTGTTAATGCTTCACACATTGAAATACATATATCTGCATTCAATGAATTGGCACTCTCTTTGTATGAACAAATACATATAGAAATAGTTTACATAGTATCAAATGGCACAGTGAAAGCATCCAATCCAATTTTCAACCATTTGAAAAGCCATAATGAGATTTTCCTAAGTTCCTCCTCAACCATCCAACCATGCCTAAATGCATACCCCTTAATACCTTTTTTTTGCTTTAACTTTAAAACTATTCATGAGATACAAACTATACCTGTCAATTCCATGGTGGACCTTGTTGGCCTTTTAATTTCAGTTTCTCCATCATCCACAATATGAAAACGAGATGGCGTTGAGACTGTTAGGCACACTATTGGACTCTATGACATGTCAGGAAATAGTATTGACATAACACTTTGGGGTGACCATTGCCAAATTGAAGGAGCCGAACTTGCCAGCCTCTGTGGTTTACCTACGCCTCCAGCTGTAGCAATCAAAGGTGGTCGCATTACAGAATTTAATGGAAAAAATGTTGAAACTATTTCCAACACTACTGTTTTTATAAACCCAGATATTGAACAAACTTCAATTCTCCAAAACTGGTTTCATGAAAATGGATTTCGTTCACCATCACCATCGCTGAGCCGAAAGTTCAATGCCTCTCACTCTGGTTCTCGTAAATTCACTACCATCAAGGACCTGCAAAATCTTCAATCATCTGAAAAAGCTGTTTGGTACTCTCTTGAAGCAACCATCACAAATGTTAACATGGATGACTTTTATTTCCTTGCACGCCCTCTTTTTGTTGACGGAATACAATGCATGAAAAATATTGCTTAGAAAGTTGGAGACATCTGGCATTGTGCTAAATGTGATGGAGAGTTTCTTGAATGTGATTATCGATATATACTAAAGGTTGACTTGGAAGATGTTACCAGATCCATTCATGGTGTGATAGCATTTGATGATGCTGCAACCAACTCATGGGAATTTCTGCAAAAGATCTGTGTCTTCTCTCAACTGAAACAACATCACATGATGAAATAGTGTAGAGGATTTGCACCAAAAAATTACTTCTTATTCTGTTGGTTAAAACAGAGACCTTTTGCGGAGTTGCACGCCTAAAAGTTGTAATTGTCACTAGTTGAAAACACATAAACGACAATTTCAGATGGACACATAAATATATACATTTTTTCAAGTTGGTACTTAACCATTCTTCATTGTTTATAATGAATGCTTTCAATTCTTAATTTTAACTCATTATTTCATTGTTCAACATAGAAGGGTATTTCTTTTACTCTCTTGTAGTACCACTTTCTTGCAGTTTCATACTTTCGATGTACAGGCTATCACCCACCATTTCTTATGCAAATTGGTGAAAAAACCTATATGGTAGTTTTTAAATACAATATTATTTTGCTATCATGTTTTTTATAAAATGCACAACTTTGTTATCTTGTTTCTGGGCACAACTTTTGATTACCCTGTACATAACAATAATTACAGTAACTTATTTTTTCATATATACTTTCTCACAATACACTTTGTTTTTCTAAAATTCCGTTTTCTTACAATTATCAAATTACAACTTGAAAAACAAAGTTTACTCCAGTTATATTATTTTAAGCTACATTCTTACTTCCCCCTATGTAATGAATTCACATTTGTTTTTTTTCTTCTGCTTTATATCCACATAGTTTCCAGTTAATACATGTACAAAATGTGTTTCTGTGAACAATCAAAGCTTCTAGGTGTTTAACAAGGTTACAATTATCTTGTAGGAATTATGCCAACTCGTGACAAGGAACAAACCAATGCACGAAGAAGAGTTTTATATGCACAAGACAGAGATAAAAACAACAAGAAACAACGTCATCTTTATAGGGTTGCTCGTATGCGGGTGGATATGTCTTCTTCAAATTCTCTTGTAGAACCTGTCTACTCAGCTTCACTTCCATATCCTATACCAAATCCATTGAACAACCAGCTCAATGATGCACATCAAAAATGGACCAACTAGCTGATATGCATGTTTGCTCGATTTGCAAAGAATGTTACCCTAGTATTGTAACAAAAAAGTTCCATGAGGCATACACTTGTTCATGTTGTATTCTAGAATGAAAAGGGCATCGCTTTTCATTGGATAACAATATGGATCCGAGGAAGCAACCACCTGTCCTTGCAGTACTTACACAGGTTGAAGAGATGCTCATTAGTCGTGCTAATCTCATATTGCAAGTCACTCATGCTCGTGGTGGTCAATATAAATACTCTGGTCATACTATTTGCTTCCCCCAAGATATTTCCAACATTGCGACATACCTACCGCATTTAGTATCAGAAATTTACATACTCATTGTTCGGAAATGCAATTCTACAAACAAACCATATGAACTGTTTGTTAGTCGAACAAATGTTCTTGCTTCCCTTCAATTCAAAATGACAAACGACCCATACTACAAGGATGTACAAATCAACCCAATTGCATTAGCTTCTTTGCCACTTGTTTCAGCAGACATTTCACTTTTGATTCCGCATCTTAATAGCAATGCTACTTCATCTCATCCGCAAAGCTTATCCTGTATAGATCAACCACCAAATTCATTTGAACCCTATGAATTGCAATCCTCGTCATTTATTTCAACACAAACCAATGCTAGAACTGAAGTTGAAGAAATTAGACAATTGTTACACATACCAAATATCCCACTACCACCTTCCATAGATTGGTCCCCTATAGAAATGTCCCCTATCAATGAGTACAACATAGAAAGCCTTCTTTCCATGGCTTTCCAACTTTGTTTCCCACAGGTACAACCACGCATTCATCAAGTTGATATGCACGAATATGCACTCCACCTTATTCGCTATCACGACAATAGATTTGCTCAATATCCTCGCTTCCTATACTACATATACAATCTAATTATGTGTCATTGAAGTAGTAGTACTGCCTCTGTTTTTGTAAAAAAAAATCTGGAAGATACACTACCTTCGACCGTACATGAGCTTGTCAACCAATTGCAAGACATGCCAAATGATAAAATTGGTGAGCAAGTCGCAAGATTTGGGTCTTCATTACGTGGAACATGATCATATTGGAACAAAAGTAGAGTTGAACTAACAAATATGATCAATCAACAAGGTACACCAACATTCTTCTTCACCCTTAGTGCAACTGACACAAAATGGCCAGATTTGCATGCTCTAATGCCTAGGAAAGCTCCTAATGATTCAGGTCAAGTTTATCAATGGAAGGTTCACAACATCATATCAAATCCACATATTACATCACAATACATGCACAATAGATTCAAAACATTTCTTGAAGAGGTGCTTCAAAAAGGTTTTCATATAACCGATTATTGATGCAGGTATTATACCATCTATTCCTTTCTATTTCTCTCTATCTATTTTTATCTTTATACAATTTATTTATAATATATGATTTTTCCTCCCATCTAAATATGAATGGCAATATAGAGGATCCACTCACATTCATGGTTTTATTTGGTTGGAAAATGCACCAAATATGGACACGTTAGATTGGGAAGATGATGTTGTAGTTGAAGCTGCAAAAAAAAAATTTGACACACATGTGACAGCATGGAATCCTCGTAATTCCCAGTTGGCCACATCTGAGTCTCACCATTCTACTACAAATGATCCATGTAGTCTTGCATCGCCATCGATATTTGCATCAAACTACTCAGCTGACTATGAAGAACTTGTCAATTTTGTTCAAAGGAACACCAAATGTTCAGGGTCAACTTGCCTTCGCAAGAAAGGAATATCTCTTCAATGTCACTATGGTTTTCCATATGAGATGCAAGCTACTTCTTCGTTATTCATTGATCAAAATGGATAGAAAACCTACTATCCTGCAAGAAATTATCCTCTTCTAAATATTCACAATCCTACCATGCTTTCAATATGGAGGGCTGATGTTGATTGCCAACCTGTTCTTTGTAAACATGTTGTCCTCAAATACATTTCAAAGTATGCATCAAAAGTAGAGCCAAAATCAGAAACCTATCATGCCATTCTGTCTCGACTTGCACATGTTGCACCAAGTGAAAGCCCCATTCTTCAGCCAATCAAACAATTTATTGCACAAACAGTTGCAGAAAGAGACATTAGTGCACAAGAGACGTGTCACATGCTGCAAAAATGTCAAAACCCCAAATTTTCCGAAAAATTTAAAATTTTTAAATACAGCTAAATATCAAAATGCAGTCAACTAATTGTTTAATTAGTTATATGTTACTGAATTCATTATCTGAATTATCTAATTGATTATGTTTATTTTATAGAACAGTTCTTTTTCAGTTTACTGACTTGTTTTCTCTTTGTGACCACAAGGTGGAAGTGTCAGGATATTCTAGGCTTACTTAGCTTTTGAGCTAATGCAGAAAGTTTTCCTGTTCTTACAGACTTATAGGTGAGAAGTTCAGGTGCTGCTTGTCAAAATTCTAAGCATTCAATATAAGTTCGTCGCACAAAAAATAGCTCATTAAAAGAATATAAACGCTAGTAAATTTTCAAAGCTTATCGAGGTAAAATCATTAAACTATCCTTCTTTTTAAGATTCTAAGGAATGCGATTTAGTTATATCAATAATGGCTACAGCTGCCTTCTTTTTAGTAGATTGAAAATTATAGTTCTTGATGCTTACTGAACTATTCGATGTCTATCATAGTCGTCAAGTGTAAAAAAAAATGCCTTAAATGTTTCTTTGTAAGCAGATTTAAGAACGACAGAGTTATTACGTTAAGGATCTACTGACAAATGGACATAATCTCTTTATCTCCTGAAATTTTGTTGGTTGCTCTTTGCAATGTAACAGTAATGTGTAACAGTTAAAGAGTTTCTATATTAACAAAACAATCTTCCCAGCCTAATGTTCTAAGGAAGAATATATCCTCACAAACTACAGACTGAATAACATGTTTGTTAAGAACAAGTGGTCATAGGTCAGATCTCTTCCAAGAAGTGTTTAAGGTTTATCTTTTATTTAAAGTCTAAACTCTTTTTACTATATACCTCCTTTACCGCCTTTACATGCATAACATGCTAGATTAAACATTGATTTATCCTTCTAGACTCCAATGTTTGGTTAAGTAATTGCTAGTTTGTAAGTGAGTAACTATCAAATGAACCTTATGCAATTCTTTTAAACTTAATGCAAAACTTGTTTAAATTTAAGATTATGATTGTTTGAAAGAGAAACAAGTCACAAGGTAAGAAAGGGGTCGTATTAACCTACACGCCCTCGATGATTGTTATAACAAAGTTTATGGTAATGATTATTAGGTTTTCCATACTACATGCATGAGAGGTTGACATTGCAACAAGGACTAAAGTGGAACCTTGGATATACCAAATGATTGGAAATCATTCTCTTGGTAGCACGATCGTCGGGACTATATGTTTCTACCCACAGCATGTAAATTATTTACTTGGTAACGTGGCATCATCGTATACATGTATTTCATAGTTAAATGGGCAGCAGCAAACCCTATCTCATCATTCTCTCCATCGCCTTCGGGCTCCTGTCGCTCTGCTACGATGTTCTCGACTGCACTGTTGCTTGCATCTTGCTGCTGTTAGTCTCCCTGTTACTGGTCCTCCTCGAAAGCTCGTCTAGAACACTTAGCAGAGAGGTGCTATCACAACACTGCTTGATGCTTGGGTAAGGGTTAATGGTACTTGCTCCAGGGTTTCATTTCTTCCGCTAGCTCAGTTTGGAGTCCATCAGTCTGTACTGTCCTTCCTCTCTCTAGCTCGATAATCACAGTCGATGTCTTGCTTAACCATAGTAGCCGGTGTTTAGGGTTTGCAACAATTATTGTTTGTGTTGAGAGTGGTTGCGACCCAGGCATTTACCGGCTGAACTTGTTGTTCCTGTCCTCCGTCGCTGTAGGTATTTGCTGGGTTAGAAATCCCTCCTGTCTCGCAACAGATGAAGGGTTTCATCCTCCTCGCGCTGGTGGTTGCTTTAATGCTCGTGGGTGGTCGCGCATCCATAAAATTTTAGGTAAAATTTTCTTATTTCAACTTCGTTATTGTGCAGTTTTAATTTCAATACATAGTTGTCTAATTTTTAAAATATGAAAATAGCATTATCGTTATTCACTGCTCACATTTGTTGGCTTGTCTTCCCCTGCGCGGTTGATACGAAACTGAGGCAACAGTTGCTGGTTCAAGGGTAAGCCTGGTTTGACCATGGTAGTTCCTCATTGTTTGGTCCCTTTGGGACATTTGTGGGTGTGTCGTCGAGGTCTGCAACCCTTGCGGTTTCAGTTTACCCGGTTATTTGGTTTGTTGTTTTTAGTGGATGATGAGACCCTTGCGTTATGCGGGGTTCTCCAGCTCCGACCGTGACTGAATATGTTGGTTTTTATTACATTTACTGTGTATATGTTCTTGTAAATGATGGAAAGGCTGTAAAAGCCTCACTTTGTGGATTTTGTTTAAGGCTGTGAGCTCATACACTGTATTAGACTCTTTCAGTTTTGTTAACTCTGTTGTATAGTTTAATGTTAGTAGGGTTCGACCCTAACTTGAAAAGTATATAAGTATATACTGTTTCTTTTGAGAAAAGAACATCTTTTAATTATAATTGAGCTTCTGTAAATTATTGGGTTATTACTTAAGTTGTAAACTGTTTGGTTAACTCGGTAAATCAAGCATACTGTTACTCTATTGGTTTACTTCCCTGCGCGTTAATGCAAAAGAGTTTTTTTTACCTTGTATCATTATTTAATTTTCAAATGCTAGGGTTTTCTGTACATGATTTTTGTATTAGATTACTTCATTATAAAAGAATTTATAAAGGTCGTTAAATAACTTTTAACCTTTAGAATAGAAGGTCTTTATGTTTTTAATGAAGTACTTATGTAACTATCCATTACATCCTTTGAGTACAAAAAATTATATTCTATTTACTGTTTACTATAATGGGATAAAAACATTACTTTATCTACATATTAATACTGTTCTTATAATTATATATTTATTAGCTTTTGTTCTTTGTTTATTTATAATCATAGAATAAGATAGTAATTTATAATTGTGTTCTTATATTTACTTTACTAAATAATTTATAGAAGTACTCTCGGTATTCTATATTGTCTTGTTTATGTTACAAAGTTAATATTTATAAAATAAAAGAATAAGAACTAACTATGTCCTGCATTTGTTGACATCTTATTAAAAAGTATAGGTTGGTAGTTGTAAATTTTTGTTTATGCTTAGCTAGATGGAACAGAATGAATGAATAACTTACATTACTATCCATAAATAAATTCTGATACCAACTAGATTATCTGTAGAAGTAAATCAAGATTATAGTTATTCTTTCTTTCAATTTGATTATTATACATGCAGTAGTTAATTAGCCTAAACTGGAAAGAAGTAAACTGTAAAGTTGTAAAGCATTTTTATTTAGCTTAACCCTACTCTAGTTTAACTATTATACTCTTTTCTTGAATTCAAATAGGCAATAAGATTACTGAAGGTAAATACTGTATCAAGAACTATTTTATCTACCCACACATACGACTTATCAGTAAATAATATAGCTTCTTCCTCTGTTTCTAATAAACTGACAGTCTCAGTGCAAGTTTAACACTACTCCTGGTACAAAAGATGTTTCTTCTGATAACAAAAATAAAGGAAATATTCTATAATTCAACTAACATCTTATTCTACATTTTCATCATACTATATTTATTTATATAATTTCACCACCTGTGCTAGAGTACAATCTGGATCACTCCAGATGAGGAAAAACACAGGTAGGGTTTTGTTTCTCATCAAAATGATTATATTACTAAACAAACTAAGAACAACTTTATTACTACACCATCTAAATCTTTACATCATAAGCTACAATGCATCATTCAATCACACATAGGTAATACTACATAAATTAAATAATAAATCAGAACCTGTTCTTAGAGCTAGGATGACAATAGCAATGGGAGGCCGTTCCTCCCTACCAACTCCTGGAGGGTGCTCAAACAGCGACTCCTCAGGACCCCCGAGCTTGCTCTGGTCTCCCTGGCTGGAACGAGGTGCAGCAATAATCAAGCACCAGTCTTCATACTCAATACCAATCCTGAACTTATCAACAATTTCTCTCAGCTAGCAAGCTGTATCAGACCAAGTTACTGCAGATTATCTCTCAAAACACCTTCCTTACAATTTTCCCTCTTTTCCCAATGAATTCCTTGAAGTGCATTCCACTTGAATGATTCTTCTCCTGGAAAATATGTGAGCAGCCTCAGCTCTCTACATTGGGTACTTTTAAAAGATTGCCTAGGTCTTTTTGGGTTAGTTGTCATTTATTGAGCCACCTGCTCTGATCCCACTTTCTTAGGGGATCATGACCCCAAATATAGGGAAGTTGCCACCTGCAACCTAGGAAGTGTTTGAGGATGCTGCCACTTGTCTTTTGCTCTCCACCTAGTTCCTTCCACCAATTTGACCAGTAACACTCTTATTAACAGCTCTCCCAAACTGTTGTCTCCACTTTTTATTTATTAAAATTAAAATATTCAGAATTACATTCCACTTCTTTTGACTCTGCTGAGTCATTAGTTCCTACTTAGCATTAAATTTAACATAATGTCTTAGGAAATCAAATTAAAACAATTAACATTATTTTACAAAATTGGGGTATGTGACAAAAAATTTCCTCTTGTTCTTTGTAGCCGTCACTTCTTTTCCCTAAACGTGAGCCAAATTGTGTTCCGCTGTGTTTCTAATGACACTAATAACACCCCTGCAACACCCCCCTTCATTTTTGCTTACATGCAAAGACTCGTTGCTCTTGAGCATCTAACTCTGCTTGAAGTTGCTCATTGTTGGTCTTTCTCTCCTAATAGGAAAAAAAATCCATGGAAACAAAACTTGTGTGACAAAATTGTCAGAGTCTATCCACATTTCACTTCCATTCCTCCCTCTAATTCTTCACCTTTTGAACCGTTTTGTTGGACTGAAATTCTTCTATACAAACCTTTTCAGTCTATCCCTCATGATATTGGGACCACAACTTTTGAAATTATTTCTCATTGGCATTAGATTAAAGGCACATATGTTGTGTGGCATATTGAACGTACAGAAGAAGAACCCTCTACACCTCTATCCGATGGTTCAAACTCTGATGCTATTACGTTTCCGTTGTCCCATACCATGGATGAATGGGAACTTCTATCTCAAATGAGACCAGGCAATAACATCAAAGTTAATGACCTTGAAATTTTTGGCCATCGTGAATTTGACAAAAATCACAATTGGTCACATAACAATATATGCATCGAATTGCATGAGACAACAACATCATTCATTGAGGTGAATCGCTTGTCCATTCAACTACATGAAGATATCCCTTACTTCTCCAATTCTCCTCATTCCTTGTCTCCCACACAACGCATAGCCTTTGATCTTGTCATGTCCCATTTCAGTAACAGTACATTTGCTCAACATCTAAAACTGGTTATTCAAGGTACTGCAGGAACCGGAAAATCTTACCTCATATCTTGCCTCAAATTTGCACTTCAAACTACATTTGAACAAAATTCTTGCCCACTTCTTCTCCTTGCTCCAACTTGTGTTGATGCTTTTAACATACATGCATCTACAATACATTCTGCTCTTCGAATACCCATTGGTGAAATGCACCCTCTTGAAGGCCAATGCCTTTCAAAACTTCAAGAAGAACTTCGCCATATTCGTTGTATTCTCATAGATGAAATGAGCTTTATTGGTCCAAAAATGTTGACTCAAATTGATGCACGCTTACGTCAAGCTTTCCCCTTGCAATCTACAATCGCATTTGGTGGTTGTTCCATAATTCTTCTTGGTGACCTTGGACAATTACCTCCTGTAAAAGACATCCCCATGTATGCAGGTTCATCTGTTGGAACTGCTCTTTGGCGTACATTTGATACTTTATCACGCTTACAATTTTTTTACAAGCTGGAAATAGTGCTTCTCAAACTGCCTTTCGACAACTCTTGCTAAACCTTCTAAATGCAACACCAACTGTTGAAGATTGGGCACTCCTAATGACAAGAACAACCTCTTGCCTTTCATTTGTTGAAAATTCTTCATTTGAACAATCTATCCATTTGTATCCAACAAATAGCTCTGTTGCACTGCACAACAAACACATGCTGAAACGGCTTAATATGCCGATTGCACATTGTTTTGCAGAACAACGGAACCAAAATGCCCATCAATACATTGATGATGAACAACTGCCATTAAAGTTCCTTCTTGCTATTGGTAAACAAGTCATGTTAACTGCTAATTTATGGGTTCAAGCATGACTTGTTAACGACTCACTTGGGAAAGTCATTCATATTGTCTACAAGTCAAATGCGATACCTCCTACCTTGCCATCATTTGTTGTTGTCGAATTTGTGCATTACAAAGGACCCTTATGGGATTCTTCTAATCCTACTTATGTTCCAATATCTCCAATAACAAGAGGATCCCGTAGAAAAATACCACTTCGAATGGAATGGGGTTTAACAATTCATAAAGCCCAAGGTATGACCCTAAAAAATGTAACAATAGATATTGGAAACATTGACAGACAAGGACTTACATTCACTGCAATATCAAGAGTTACATCTATTTCAGGCCTACACATTTCTCCACCCTTCTCTTTTTCCAGATACTCTCGAATGCAAGGCAATCGATATGTTGAACGTAGAAAACAAGGGCAAAGCTTACTTGCTTCAAAGTCTTTAAAACCACTTTCTACTTGAATCTCCTCATTGTCTGTTGTATAGATGTATTGTTTTTATTTGATCACTTGTTTATGTAAAATATGTACTGTTTTTTTGACTTGATAGTGAATTCAACAATATACATATATACTTCATTACATTTTTTTATTATTTATTTATTTCTGGTTTGTAAATAAATTAATTACTGAATCTCAGTTAAGCAATGAAATAGATAAAGATAGTTCATAAAATACATTTCATGAGACTTTATCAATGCATTTAGAAGTAACAGAGATAAATCAAAGTTAAACAAACACATTAATTGATTGCAAATGAATCATAATATTATCTGATCATTTGGAACAGAGAGACCAACATCTGTCAAAGAAATTTAATAGATAAGTACAAGAGATATGGAACTGTAACACTGTTTTTTTCCAGAAATTCATGCAATAAATTACACAAAACCTTTACAAAGGTAGAAGTATTGTTCGATCCCTTGCATCAGTCTCCCCTCTCCAAAATTTCCAGAGGCCTCATACATTAGAGATCATGACTTAAATAGTTATTACAATCAAAGGAATTTCCCCTCAAAGGGGATGAAAACTAACAAAGCTCATATCCTAAGAAATCTCTCCAAATCTTCCAAATTCGTAGCAGCTCCTCAATATCAAGGTAATTGGTAGATTCAATGCCAACTTGAGCATTACACCTATGATCTTCAAGCTCATTCTTTACCAATTTATGCCATAATCAAATGAAGATATGAATCTTCCCTTCCATCACAAATGGCTGCTTGATCAACCGCTCCAAATCATGTATACTGATGAAATCAAGTCCCTTGATTTTCTCCTCTTCTTCATCCTTGCGTTGCTCAACTTGCTCGATCACCAACCCTTGCGGACAAGATTTTTCAATAATGACCATGGTAGGAAAAGACAAGTCAATCATGATATTATCAACTGCATACCATCTCCTACAACAAATAGCATGTGCTCTTTTAATAGATTCACCTACTATTTCTTCCATGTTTCTTCTATGTCTTCTCAGGTTCTCAGAATAGCTCTAACTTTCTTTAACTGAAACTTAGTAAGAAAAGTAATATTTTCATGCTTATCTTTCATATATCTTTGCCAATCAACCACTTCATCATAGGCCTTAGAAGCATGTTTTCTCTTCTCCACCAAGTCTTCTAGAACAACAGACATTTTATCAAACATTGTGTGAGTTTCAAAGATATTATCTAAAGTTTTGAATAAATCACAGAACAAACAATAGTGTTCCCTGTTGATTCTGATAGCAAGTTCTTTGAATTCTTCTTTTGAAAATTTAGAAAATGAGGATGAAGCTTCACTTGCAGTTGCATCTTCAATCTCTTTTACCAACAATTCAACCTTCTGAGCCAGAGTGACATTAATAGTCCTTTCCCTTTGTAGTTCTCTGCTAAGGGAAACATTCATCTGTTGAAGTTCATCACACATGTTCTCATGTTTCCTTTTAAGCTGCACCAGTTCCTCTTTCAGTCTACTAATTTCTGCTTTTTGCTTATCAAACTCTCGGTTGAAAGTGTTCACAGCATCACAGTTGGCTCCTGTAAAATCCCCTAAGATAGATGCAACATCAATGGCATATGCATGTGGATCACTTGATCACTAAGTCCACACCACCTTACTTACATCAGACATATCCATATCACCCTGGTCACGGTTCCTTTTCCTACCTTTCTTCACCACTGATCTATCAGTTTTGCTGTAGTGATATTCTCCTAGAGATACCACAAAATCTTCATTGAATTCTTCCCTTACCTCATTAATGGGGGGTATACTGATGCCAGTGGATATCACGGAAGTAGTTTTAGTTGTGGTGACAGAAGGGATAGTCATAGTAACAGGGGAAGTACATGGAGAAAGGTTCATATTCTGAGCAGGAATGGCTTCAAGAGTTGAGGGGATGTTAGGAATTGTAGTCTCAACTAATGAAACTTGCACAGTAGAGATATTGGATGGAGATGATGAGACTGCTGAAGTTTCCTCAGCTACCGATAAAGACACTGAACTGATTGAAGGGATATGCAATTGAGTCTTGACAACTATAGATACGCCAGATGTAAGAATAGGTATATCTATAGAAATAGGTATCATAGATTCAGGTAGACACATAGCATCCTTATAAAGCTGATTCATGAAAGGTGTTACACAAGAACCATCAGATAATGAGGATAATTCTATTATAGATGAAATAAGTATTGCAGAAGAAGACGGAGCAGAGTGACTTGAAGGTTGAGATGGAGGAAGAGAGGATGAAAGATTACCATTGCTACCATTGGTGAGATTTTGGAAATCATTACCTGTCTCAATAGTAACACGCACAGGAGAACTTCTTCCCTCCTCTTCCTCTAAATGAGTTAGGTCAATAGTAGGAACAAGAATGGAGATCTTTATCTTCTTAACAGGTTTGTACTCAACCTGAGTCTTTTCAGGTTGAGTCTTTCCAACCATAGTAGCTACCTGAGATGTTGCAACTTCTTGCGTATCTAGTGCTGAAGTCAACCTGTTCAGTGTCTGTTTTATCTGCTCTGAAGTTTGCAAATAGTCTTTAACCTGTTGTTCCACATATTTCTGGGGAATTTCTGTCATGGGGGCTTTCCCTTTATCCAAGCCCAAGTCGGTTTCTACATATGCAATTTTAGATGCCAGAGCCTCTTTTGCTGCAGCTCGAGCTTCCTTTTCTTCTTTGTCTTTTGTCAACCTTTCCAAGATATCCAATTCCATAGACTTGAAATGTTTTACCCTATCCTTGATCTCTTTTGGGTACTGCAGAATATGGCTTTGCTCTTCTTTGCTTTTCTCCCTTGCTAAAACTTCAGAAAATGTATCCACTCCCTAATAAATAAAATCATCAGGAGTTTCCTCATGAACATAGCCGGCTTTAAAATGATTTTGCTTTAGGTTTAAATCAACAATGACTTTAGGATCATGATGTCTTTTGCACGCAAAACCAAGTTTAAGTGACATGATATGGTCACTCAGCTCCAATGCCCAAGTATAAGAGGGAATGCTCAAGGATCCAAGCGTAATAGGAAACCTGGGCCAAACTTTTCTCTTTGGTGCAACACATTTCTTGTAGATTCCTTCTGTAACTGTCTGAAATGAGATCTTTTCTAAGACCAACCTGTCTGGGACGACTTTAGGCAACATGTGAGCTGCGTTATTGCCATAAACTCTGATGTAGGTGAAAGATTCACCCACATACCAGTCTCCCATTGTGGCTATGAGAGCTTTTGCTTCTTGTGAGAAAGCAAGGGCTTCTTTGTTGAAAATCAGAAAATATACTCGGCCAAGGAAACTTTCACATATATCATAAAACCTAACCACATAGTTGCCATCTCAAAGCTCGGAATGATAAATATGTACAGGCGGAGCCGGCAATTCCCAACTCCATCCCAAATTAGGGTAACGAAAATAAGCACAGAAAGCGTCCACAATGAAGGCAGTGAGATAAAAGTTGCGCTTTTTCTTAGTAGTCGCTTTCTGGAACTCTTGAATAGCATTTTTAAGTTCCAGTGACAAAATTGAGGCCCAAGGGAAAGCTTCACCTATGGTAATAATGTGATGAGCGATCGGAGCCCATTCCTGTTTGAAGAACGAACAATTGGGAAGGCCATAAAGCCTGCACAACATAGTGGCTAACATGGAATAAGGTTCTTTGAACCACTTGACAAGGTATAGTTGGTCTTTGCTCTTGCAAAATTTACGGGGTTCAGTCATCCAGGATTTAAGCATTTGGTCGAAATTGAATTTGGATTTGGCAGTGTTAACAAAATCTACATCTAGAAGCTGTGTATAAGGTTTAAGAGCATAGACAAAATTTTCTGAGCGGAAATTGGCTAGCTGATACCCGGTACTAGTATTGAAAGAATGGTCTTTCACATTGGCGTGGTCAATAATCCATCGCACAACATTGTTATAAGGTAGGATAAGTGGTCTGGCAACGATCATATGCAAGCCAGAATCTCTAATTCTCTCATAAACCGTTTGGTCACTCTAGAAATCTGAGAGGTCGTTGTTATCGAAAATTGAGTAAACCCTAGCCCAGTCTAAATGATAATTTTCACTGACATGGCTACTAGTATCAGAAAAAACACCGAAGTTCGAGTCTCTGGTTAACATATCCTTCTGGAGGTTTTTACTCCTGGTGATTCTGGGGGTTTTGGATGTCGCCATGTGTCATTTTTTGAATATTTATACTAGAATTTAAAAACTGAATTATACAGTAATCAATTCAAAATGTGAGACAACAACCTGGTAACCAACCTGAAACTGCAGTAATCAGTGTTGCAGTTGTCAGGTAAAATTTGGAGGTAAAAATCGCACAGTAGAGCGAATTACAGTAGTAAAAACTGTGAAAAATTGTAAATCAAAACTATCATATTTAAAATTCCTGAGAAATAATAGAGACCGTCAGATGAGGGTAAAAAGAAAATAAACGGTCAAGATCAACTTTGCGGGATGCGATATCAAAACAAAATTTGCAAGTTTATTAATTGTTCCGCAACCTGCATTCTGCAACTTGCGGGTTGCGGGATGCAGGAACGCAAAATAGCACAAACTTTATTCAATTAGCTCTGCATCCCGCATCCCGCAATGTGTGGTATGAGGGTTGCAGACTTCCTATTATTTTCCTTTGGTTTTTGTTTTCCCGCAACCCGCATCCCGCAAAATGCAGAATGCGCGATGCAAAGCTAATTGAATAAACTTTGTGCTATTTTGCATTCCCGCATCCTGCAACCCGCAAGTTGCAGAATGCGGGTTGTGGAACAATTAATAAACTTTCAAATTTGTTTTGATCTCGCATCCCACAAAGCTGATACTGACCGTTCTTTTTCTTTTTACCCTCATCTGATGGTCTCTATTATTTTTCGCGAATTATAAATATGATAGTTTTGATTTACAATTAAAATTAACACATAAAAACTCTCCCGCACCCACATTTGCAGGATGCAGGATGCGGGTTTGAAAAATGAAATATCAAATGAAATGTTTCCCACAGTCCGCAAGTTGCGGATTTGTGGGTTGCGGGATGTTAAAACAATCTAAACAAAAATTCATCATTCTGCATTCAAAATTTGGGCTCCTGTGTCATAATGACATGGGATCTTTTGTTCTTACAACAAGACCTCACATAGTCATGCTAGAGGCCATTCTATTTAAATCATTGCACCAAGTTACCCTTGTCAATTGCTTTAAAATATCCAACTAACATGTATAACATGAAAATTTAATGTCCCATGTCTATTATTAAATCAAAAGAGCAACCAAAGGAAATAAAATGCACCCAAATCCATGTTCACCAGATCAAGAGGCTTGCAGTTCAGTTTGTATATCTCTTTTAATTCTCAATGGATTCTAAGCTGGGTGAGATCGATTAACATGAATCTATGCTACTTGTGAACTTAGAAAACTACTATGCCAAGTATACCTTATATTATTTCATGATGAGGTATATATATTAATTAAAAGTAATTAAATAAAAACTAAACTTGAATAATAATAAAAATAGATATAAATATGTAGAAATTTCATAAACTCTTAAAAAAAATCAATCTCATTGTTTGGAATACTTCGAAAAAATTATAATGATTTTATACATGAGCATGTGGGAATTTCATAAACTTTAAAAAATAAATCAATCACATTATTTAGAATAATTAAAAAAAATGAAATGGTTTTATTACAACAGTTTTACTGATAATTGTAATGATATTTTAAAGACAGTCTATGTCACCGATGATTATGACCTTCCATCTTCCATCCATACACAGTTGAAAGCGAGGGACAAAATCCCGTGAGAACATGTCATTTAAAACATATAGAATAAAAAATTAAATTGAATAAAAGGCTAAGATGGATTTGCATAAATTAACAAATTATCATATGCATTATCGAATTTACTATGTAATCATTTACAGAAATAGATATAGATTTTAACAAAATAAGCTCTATTAAAAGCTTATCAGTACATGAGTCACTAACAAGGCTGTGAATAAATGTACTACTTGATCACAAAATACTAACAGTAATATTGAATCATCTAAAACAAGAAAACTCATTATTCATTAAGGAAACTTAATCAAATAAACAAAAAGAGAGATGAAAAAATATCATTACTGTATTAAATAGATTTGCACAAAATTACAAAACCTCAATTAAACAGAGGTATTTCCAAACTCTTGTCTAGATTTTTGCCTTCCAAAAATTCGCTATTACATGTGAAACCCACCCTTTAAATAATTATTACAAAAAGTAGTTTTCCATCAAATTCTGATTGACAAATCTAAATAAAACTAATTTCCAAGGAAATCCCGCCATCTACTCCAAATACCTAGCAATTCCTCAATGTTGGGATATTTAGATGATTCAAAACCAAGTTGAACATCACATCTATAATTCTCCATTTCGTTTTTAGCTAACTTATGCCAGATGTGGATGTAAATGTGGACCTTGCCCTTAATAGCCAACGGTTGTCTGATTAAGCGATCGACATCCTCAATCGTTATATGATTGAGCCCTTGTATTTTCTCACTTGCTTCATCTCTCCGTCATTCAACCTACTCGATCATCAATTTTGAAGGACATGCGTTTTCAATAAGATTTACTGTGGGAAAAAACAAAGCCTCCATGATACTGTCAACAACGTACCATCTTCTTGCACCGTCATAGCTTGTGCCTTTTTTTATAGTCTCATTGACCATCTCATTAAGATCAATCCAAGCACGGAGTACTACTCTGAATTTCTTCAGCTGAAAGCTGCTGAGGATGATAATGTTTTCTGGTTTGTCCTTCCTGTACCTTTCCCAGTCTACAATCTCATCCAAAGCCTTTGAAGCTTTCTCCCTCTTTTCCACGTGATCTTCATGTACAATGGCCATCTGACCAAAAGCAATATATGTTTCATAAATATCATTTAAACAGTGAAACAACTCAATTATTAACTCATAATGGTCCTCATTTCTCTTGATAGCTAACTGCTTAAATTCTTCTTGTGAAAACCTGGAGAACAAAGAGGAAGCTGCACTTGCAGTTGCATCTCCACATTCCTTTTGAAGTGAATGTATCCTCTGTCTAAAGGCAACATTTGAGATCTTCTCATTTTGCAGCTCA
Source organism: Pseudotsuga menziesii (assembly GCA_001517045.1). Classification (NCBI taxonomy): domain Eukaryota; kingdom Viridiplantae; phylum Streptophyta; class Pinopsida; order Pinales; family Pinaceae; genus Pseudotsuga; species Pseudotsuga menziesii. The sequence continues at coordinate 754,878 of LPNX010751411.1, read as the reverse complement.
ACCTGAAGAAAGGAACTTTTGACCTGTAGTTCATTGTACTTATCCTCATATGTCTTCATAAGATCAGCAACATGAGCCTCATGTTCGCTTTTACTCTTCTCAATTTCTTCCTTCAACTGGGTTATCTCTTCTTTCCTCCTGTTAAACTCCCTGTTTAAATTGCTAACAGCATGGATATTGGCACATGTGAATGCACCCAAAGCAGCAGTTGTATCTGTTGCATCTACCTGTGGGTCATCGGACTACTGAGTCCAAAGTATTTGCTCAGAAATAGATACTTCCATCCCAGTTTGATCCCTACCCCTCTTTTTGCCCTTTCTGATCCATAATTTATCAGGTTTTCTATAATAATATTCTCCAAGAGAGACAACAATATCTTCATCAAATTCATCTCTTGGATCAATGGATCCAGATGTGCTAATTATTGTGGATACTAAAGAGGATGTTTGAGTAATGATATGAGAGGGCATGGTCATGGTAATGTGAGTACTCAAAGGACATATGTTTTGAACATGGCTTATTTCAGAGATGGAAGACAAGAGTAGCATTGAAGATTCGAAAGATGGCAAATGCATATTGACAGCTACAAGTGATGATGAAGACAGTAAATCCTCTTCAGTACTAGATGATGTTGACAAAGTAACTAAGGGTACATCTTCCAGAATCTTGAAAATTGGTGCTTGCAAATTGCTTTGAACAGGGAGTATTTGAGGAATAGAAGAAAGAAGTCCGGTTGAAGATTCCGAAGATGACAAGTGGAGATTGAGAGCTAAAAGTGGTGACGAAGACACCAACAACTTTTCAGTACCAGATAATGTTGATGGAGTAACTACTGATACCTCTAGGGGAATCTTCACAATTGGTGCTTCTAAAATGTTTTGAACAGAATCTATTTGAACAATTGAAGACAAGAGTGGGGTTGAAGATTCAGAAGATGGAAACTAGAGATCAACAGATGAAAGTGATGAAAAAGACCCCAAAATATTTTCACTACGAGACAATCTTAACAGAGTAACTGACGGTAGGTGTAAGGGAATCTTGAAAATTGGTGCTTCTAAAATAACAGGTAGTGAAATGGGGATTTGCACAATATCACATGTGACATATTCAGGTGTAGATATCATATCTTGATACAATTCAGACAGTGCAGGTGATATGCATCCTCCTGTAGGCAAGGTAGATAAAGTATGGATGGATGAAAGGAGCAATGCTGCATACGAACACATAGGCACAATGAAGATTGTGAAATTGTAGAAACAGGTATAGAATCTTTCTTACCATCACCATCCAAAAAATATGTTAATGATTGCAAATATTGATCCACCTCTTAAGTGACAGCTGCAAAGGCTATCACCTCTTCTTCTAAATCTGAATCAACCAAATCGATAATAGGACCTGTGGAGGAAGAAGCTTTCACCTTCAATATTTTGAATGGTTTTTTTTCAACTATTTGTTCAGTATCACCTTGCTTACTAACTGCAACAATCACCGGGATATGAGTAACAGTCACAGGAGCTGAAACTGCCTGAGTATTTAGCACATAGGTCATTATTTCCAGCTTCTCTTTTAACTGTGTTGACATAATTATTAAGGCTTTGACCTACTCCCTAACTGGTACCTCTGGCAGGTCTTCCATTAGACCTTTTCCCTTGTCTCCGTCCGTAAAAATTGCCACTGATGAATTCTTCATTGCTTTAGCTTCCTTTTGTTCTCTGTCCTTTCTTACTTTCTCCAAGACGTCAATCTACAGCGCCCTGTAACATTGAATCCTCTCTTTCAGTTCCTTTTGATGCTGCAATATGTGGGCTTCCTCATCCTTGCTTTTGGCTCTCCCCAACACTTCAGAAAATGTACTAACACCCTGATAAATAGAATCATCGAGAATTTCCTCATGCACATAATTAATTTTGATATGATATTGCTTAAAGTGGGCATCGAGGCATCCCTTGGGATCATGTTTTGTCTTGGTGGCAAAACCAAGCTTCAAAGACTGTATCTGTTCACCCAATACTGCAGCCTAGGTTGAAGTTGGAATAACCAGCAATCCAAGGTGAAAAGGGAATTTGGGCCAAGCTTTTTTCTTAGGGCCAATCAGCTTCCTATAAACCCCATCATTGACAGTTTGGAAAGCCACTTCTTCTAGAACCAACCTGTCAGGGACAATTCTGGGAAGCATATGAACAGTGTTGCTACCCCAAATTCTTATGTACGAAAAATTCTCAACATACCAGTCACCCATTGTACCAATCAAACCTGTGGATTTAGGTGAAAATGCAGGAGCTTCCTTCTTGAATATTAAAAAATAGATGGTGCCAAGGAAGTATTGACATATATCATAGAACATGGGTGCATAGTTAGTATCCCACATTTCTGAATAATAAAAGGGCATCAGGGGAGCCAAAAAACTCCACTTCCATCCCAAATTAGGATATTCAAACTCAACGCACAATATATCATAAATGAAGGATGAAAAGAAGAAATTGGGTTTCTTTCTAGCAGTGGCCTTCTGGTACTCTTGGATAGAAATTTTGAGTTCTAGCGACAACATGGATGCCCATGGGAAAGAATCGCCAGTTGCTAAAACATGATGAGCTATTGGAGCCCATTCAGTCTTGAACACAAAACAATTAGGAAGCCATACGGTTTGCATAGCATAGTTGCGAATAAGGAATAAGGTTCTTTGAACTAGGTAACAGGGTAAAGCTCGTCAGACCTCTTTGAGAATTTACTAGGTTGGTGCATCCATGATTTTAACATTTCTTCAAAATTGAACCTACTTTTGGAGGTTTGTGCAAAATCTGCAGTAAGGGGTTGCCTTATTGGTTTAAGGGCATAAGCCTTTGTAAATACCTCGGGATGGAAATTGGCTATCTCTAACCCTCTACTATCATTCAAACAATGGAATTTCGGGTCTGCATGTTCTACTATCCATTTGACCGCATCATTGTACAAGAGGATGGCAGGTCTAGCAGCAAGAGAATGAAGTCCAGAATCCATGATTCTTTCGTAGGCCAACTGGTTGTCTTGAATATCAGAAAATTTGTCATTGTCAAAAATTTCATAAACCCTAGACCATTCAATTTGGTAAGTTTCAGTGATTCTGCCACTGGTATCTGAGAAAATACCAAAGTTTGGATCCTTGGTGAACATATCATTTTCCAGGTTTTTGCAGTGAGTAGATCTTGCCATTGTTGCAAATTGGAAAAACTGTGTTTAAAAGAAAAACCAACGCGAAGCGAAAATTAAAACTAATTTAGCATTGAGTACAGTAATAAATTTAAAGAAGAAATGACCAAAATACTAACCTGTAATCAAATTAGACTGTGATAAAATTGCCTGGTAAAATTAACGTAGAGCAATAATTCACAAACATAAAATTCACGCACCATAATAATTCGCAACAGTAAAAAAGTGGTAAATAAATTGTAAAAGACCAGCGTATATATATATATATATATTTTTACACGCGTCATCTTGCAATTTACCGCCAAGACAAAATACATCAGGATCATCTTTGCGGGATGCGGGATCAAAACAAAAATTGCAAGTTTATTAATTGTTCCGCAACCTGCATTCTGCAACTTGCGGGTTGCGGGATGCAGGAACGCAAAATAGTACAAACTTGATTCAATTAGCTCCGCACCCCGCATCCCGCATTTTTTGGTCTGTGCGTTGCGAGCAGACACAAACCAAACGAAAAATAATACAAACTCCCACACCCTGCATTTGCGGGATGCGGGTTTGAAAAAATGAAATATCAAATGAAATGTTTGCCGCAATACGCAAGTTGCGGATTTGCGGGTTGCGGGATGTTAAAACAATCCAAACAAAAATTCATCATTTTGCATTCAAAACAAAGAAATCAAACATAATTTTTTGGAAATTGAGTAAGTTAGGGTATCCCAATAATTAAATAAAATATGAATAAAACCTTTTAAGATTTACGAAGAGTCTTACCAAGTAATCTTTGTATGTAAAATTTGGGCTCCTGTATCATAATGACATCGGATCTATTGTACCTACATATTGGTAGTTCTAGAACAGACACATTGGTAAGTTTTAAAGTTTTATAACCCTTGCTTGTAACATATTTCATGAACAAACACCTCCCTAATAACTACACAACTAATGATAGTCTTAAAAAAAATAGAAACAAATGCCAAGAGTTGTAATCATTTTCAACTAATTCATACAACATTAAAAGGGGGTTAAACCTGCCACTCATAAAACTTGAAATAATGGATGAAAAGAAACAAATAAAACTTGAAATAATTACCATTCTTCTCTTAAGTACTAACAAAAACACGCTATTTAAACAAACAGAGCTTGAAATAAATTCTTAAACATATTCATTGAGAGTCACTAACGTTTGGTTCACAGAATTGCTTTAAAATTTGTTTTCGTAGATTTGGATCAAGAGTCCAAATGATTCTAAAATGTAATTGAATTATTAACAATGTAAAAGGACCCGTAGTTTAACCATAGACTATTAAGATTGCTCTTATAAGCAAGCACTTTTTTCAAATAGATTAACCATAAATTAAGCACAACTATATAAATAAACAGACCTTAACCAACTAACATTGTTAATAAGATTTTTAATATTAAGCGTTCGAAAAACTCAATTATAAATGTCTTAACCTAACATTTAAAAACCTAGTATTAATATGCACTCTCTCAAGGTAAAAAACAAAGGTTCACTTGCGAAAAGACAGAATATTTTTACCCTCTCGACGTTTTTTTGCACCTCTTGGTGCAAATGCTAGTATGGAAACTAGTGGATGTATAATGTGAGTGGAATTACCTTATACTATTAAACATTCATAATATATAATGTTTACTTAATCCAATGATAAGGTAATGGTTTTTAGTTTAATTTGACTGATAATATATTATGTAATGGTTATAGTTTTTTTTTTTAAATAAAGAAAGTTATTTTAAAAAGTAAGAGACAATTATTTATAGATAAGATTTTTATTTTAGGAGTTACGGATCATTATGTGCAAACTTATCAATTTGTAAAAGACTAAAAACGTAAGTAGGGATTTTGAAGATCAAAATCACAATCCCATCTTTAAGGAGGAAATTATTTTTGTGTGGAAAAGACATTGGTTGAGAAATTTAAAGGTTAATGAGATATAATCAAGTACCTCTAATGTAAGGGGCAATGTATTTCTCTCTCTATCTATATGGGGGGATATATTGTGTTTCACTTTAGGCTAAAGAAAGATCATGATTTGGTCTTTATGTGGGGTTTACTTTATGGGCCCTCGAGTGTTATATTTGAATTGTTGGATGCTAAGATTCAATCTAATTGAAGAGAACATCACCAAGTAATTCTTGTATGGGTTTTCCATCTATAGTTGTTTTTAATATTTTAGGAAAATGATTTTTCATGTAAATAAAAAAATATTAACAAATTTTTGGAAAGAATGATATCAAGGCATGCCTATTTGCATGTATATGAATATGTGTAGAATTTGATAGTGAGATAGACCTACTTGATGCAATACAATTGAATCTCTATGGTTGGCATCATTTAAAGGAGTTGAACTATGAGTAGCTTCTAGTTAAATGTAATAAATGATCACAACTATGTGATTTTGCTAAAGACTGTAGAAGATTGTTGATACCACCACCAACTTAGCAAAAAAAAAGAGAAGCACATGTAAACAATGAAAAAAAAACACACCCCCACTTCAACCAACCAAACAAAAATCGTTGCTCTAACTAATATCTAATTTGAGATTTTGAAACAAAGTAATGAAGATGAGAAATAGGAGTTGCTTGAAGCAAAAGTAAAATCCTCTAGTGATGGCCGAGAGGAGATAATGAAAGAATCCATGATAGAAAAAGAGTAGGGTTAAGACAATGAGAATTCCTTTGAAAATGAGACACTCTCAAAAATTAATAGTAGGCCTACAAATAGGAGACATCTAATTTATTAAGAAAGATAAAGAAAAGGTGACAAGGATTACCTCATATGTAGGAGTTCCAATTTGTAATACCCCGGTTTTGAGCTCAATTGCATTAAATTATAAATGATGTAAATAACTTTATTAAATCATGGCGTGGAGCTCAAGGCAAAGGCCCCACCATGGATTTAGTGTTTTATGTTTCGGCAATTAAAATCAATGTCAATGGTTATCGTGCTAGCCGATGGCACAATATAATTTTCAACATCATGTAAATATGCAATTAATAAAAATACCCACAACTAGCTATGTAAATGCAACATTAAAGAGATCGGGGCATGATTTCACAAGGAATGGGGGGGGGGGGGGTATTCAAACCCTTGATCCAATAGGGTAAAGCCAAATGACAATGGGAGAACCCATAAAACTGTCAACTACCCATTTTGTCTTTTCTGCCCAATCATTTATTTCTTCCAAAAATTGGTTGAGGTAGTTAATGCTTTGGGATGGGAAGAGTATGGCAATCAAATTTGTATTTGGGAAGCCTCCCACTTTTTGGAAAACAAATTTTGACTTATGGGGCAAGTAAATACTTGGAAATGGAGGCCCAAGCCATTATTCACCCATACATTTTGCTCTCTCACACAATTGGAGCTCCTGTGCATTTCCCTTCACATTTTCGCCAGTTTTCTTCGTTTTCTCCATGGTTGGGAAGTCGATTTTGTAATGCGCAGTGGCTGGGTTTTCTCCTTCATATTTTTCTATGGTTTCCTCATTTACATGACTGGGAAAACCCATTTTAGTATTGTTGAGTGAATGTGCAGCAGAGATTCACGATTTGGGGGTTTTAAGAGGTCGTTTTTTCTTTCCTCACGTTGCTGGAGATTGTTGTGCATTTCCCTCACGATTTTTTGCATTTTCTTCATTGTTCTCCAAGCTGGAAACCCGTTTTTTGTAATGCTCAGTGGCTGGGAGGATAGATCCACGTTTTGGGTGTTTGAGGAGGTTGTTTTTCCCCTGTGAAGCCCAAGGACGTTTCCTGAAATCGTTGCTCACCCAGGGTGTTTTCCCCATCTACCATTTCCGATTTTGGTTTCCAAACATTTTTCTACAAACCCATAACTTGTACTTTGTTGTGAAGTGCATCCTTGTGTGCTTGGCTAAGTAAGTCCAAGGAACCCATCTATTAGATGGTTTGACTGTGTTTGGATGTGATTGTGGTATTGGCTGAGCAAGTCCAAGGAACCCATATGTTATTGGCTTGTTGCCTTAGTAGCCTGTGAAACCCAATTGTTTAATGGCCTGGCCGGACAGTCTATGAAACCCAACTGTGTGTTGGCTTGACTGTGTGTATGGTCTTGCTATGTGTAAATCTGTTGTTCCATAGTTCCTTGGGGAAATCATGCCCAGCGCGGGGGTGGTGGTGGTGTTGTTGGCTTTATCCTTCCTTTAACAAGAAGGTGCTTGGAGAAAGAAAAACTTATCAAAACACAACAATGGCATCCAAATCTTTACTTAACAATTGGTTACACTCTAAACATTCCATATAATTTTCGGTATCTTTTATTAGTTTATTTCTCTTTGTAAGGAATTTGTAAAACAATTCAAGTGTATTCATACTACCAAACATATGATTATGGGAAACAAAGTCCTCTTAGCATGATTTGGATCATGCTAGGGTTAGGAGAATGAGTGGTATAAAAAATAAGGATTTTTTTAGTTGTACCAGTAAAGCCACAACCTCATCCTTTTTCTTTCTTTAATATAATCATAAATGTTATTTAAAGAAAAACAATACCATTACATAAATAAATAAATCATATATATATATAAGTTTTTATTATTATCATTTATTTATTATAATAAAGTTTTCAAATATTTAAAAATTTAACTTTATAATAAATTTTCACGTATTTGAAAATTTAATTCAACCACATTTTAAAATAATATTATATATATTAAAAAATGTTTTTGTTGTTATCATTTATTTATTATAATAAAGTTTTCAAATATTAAAAATTTAATAATAAATTACGTTTTATAATAAATTTTTCACATGTTTAAAAGTTTAATTCAACCGAATCTTCAAATAATTATGAAAATTTGACATCATAATATGACAACAAGACTTTTAATTTGTATTTGGAATAATGTGATTTAAATAATTAAGTCAGCATGTAATTTTATAACTTGTCCTTCAAATATTCAAAATTCAAGCATGCTAACACCTATATTACTATCCACGGAGACGTACAAATTTTTTACAACATAGTATATTTATAAGTCTTCTGAAACGTGTGTTGTGAATATTATATATATAAGCTTCTAATTTGTGTTTTGAATATTAAAATAATTGTGTTGTTAATATTAGAATGATTAAAATAATTTTGTTATTAATATTAGAATGATTAAAATAATTATGAAAGAGTATAATTTTATAATGAGTTATATATATATTGAATATTTAATGATAACGAGTTTTATGGGGTGTATATTAATTGGTCATATACACTATTAAGATATTCCTTGTAGGTTTAATCTTTGAATAGCATGTGTATTTATATAGGGATGTGGATGTATATTTGTGTTGGGGCCTTCGGATATAGTAATAAGAGACGAGAATCGATTTTCAGTAATCGATTTAAAAAAAAATTAATGATGGTGATGGTGATGGTGATGATTATTATTGTTTCTTGAAACTAATATGATTTATTGGAATTTAAGAAAAATGATAAGAGTTTGTATAGTTTGAATGGGCCTAATGGTTAAGAGTATATGGTCTTATGTTATCTCGATATACTTTAGCAACCAAAGAGCTAAGAACTACTGAGAGAAGGCCCTTGTCCCATAAACAAGGGGTCTCATACACCATTTTAGTGTCTACTTAACTAGACCTTAAAATTATATTATTATTATTATGATTATTTATGCTCCAAAAATTTCACTGTTTTCTAATCTTCATAATTTTAAAAAATCAACAAGTTAATCATTAATATATTATCAATAACTAAACTTATGAAACTTGAAATAAATATTTTTTCTTAATCTTCATAATTTTAAAAAACCAACAAGTTAACCATTAATATATTATCAATAACTAAACTTATGAAACTTGAAATAAATATCAATACAAGCCTAACATTTTAAAAATTAATTGTATTTACTATTTATAAAATTTTATTTAAAAATATTTTTTCAATATAAATGTTCTTTCTAAATTATTTAACATTACATACTGTATAATATCATTAATAATGTATATAGTATAAATAAAATTATCCATTTTTAATAAAAAAAAATGTTCCGAGATACTTTTATTCTACATTTTAAAAAAAACCGTAGACATTTTTCAAGATTTTGACACTTATAAGAAAATGATTTCTTAAAATATTCTCATCAATTTCTTTATTGCTTTAAGTGATGATATTGATAATGATAGTTATTTACCTTCACCAAGACTAATTTTGATTTATCAATTAAAGTAAAAAAATCATTTTTTAAATTTTTTTATTGATGTGCTCAAAAATCTTTTAAAAAAATTTCATAATCAATATTTTATTTTAATTTTTACCTTAACAATATTGTTTATTATTTAAAAGTTATTTAAAATAAATTTTATATATAAGAGGGGGGTTTTATGTTAGTAATATATGACTTATTATATACATTAATATGTATATGATTCATTTTTTAAGCATAAGAGAAAATGATTAATTTTACATAAGTTAAAATAATTTACTTTAAACTTAATGTATTTGGTCCCATGAATAAAATTATAAATTATATTAAAATTAGCAAAATAATAATATAACATCACTTAACAATTCTTGTCGTTGCGTCCACGGGGCGTAGAACAGGCAGTGGATGGGTGTACTGTTAAGGGACTCCTTGCGTAAGGTCATTGGTTCGAAACTCAGTGGGTGCTTGCTTACAAAAAAAAGGGGTGGCAGGAGGGGGAGGGGTTCTCTTTGGCCCCGATGACAATCTGACTTTTAAGTATTCATGGGGAATTGGTCCAGACACAAATAACATTCCTGAAGCATTAGCACTCTAGCAAGGTCTCTTTCAAGCCTCAACTCATGGTATTACAAATCCTGCTATTTTTGGCGACTCTAGGTTGATCATCCACTCACTCATCTCCAATAAACTCCTCTCGAATATTCGATTAAAGTAAGTTATCTAGAAAATCTAGCTTCTAATCTCTTCCTTTCATCATATTCACTTCTACCACATTCTCAGAGGCTTGAATGAAGAAGTTGATCTAGCTGCTAATGAAGCAGTCCCCCTGGGCAAAAGGGTTTTATGTATGAATGGGGAGACTAGCACCTTTCTGCTCCCATAGAACCAAGGGTCAGGTCCACAGTTCTCATGACCCAAGGCTAAGTCTAAGGTGGCAGGTTTCAATGATTCGAACTGCCTCTGTTACACGTAGCAACATGCAAACTCACCCCTTAATTGATTTCGCTCGATTTGGAAAAGATAGAATTTGATTTGTGTACTCTCGACTTGTGATGGATGAGCTCACCTCTGCGAGAGTTGATGCCTATCGTACCCTCTTCTGTACTATGCTGCGTGGGATGGATTTGTGCGAGATTGCACAGAGACAACATCAATTACTTGGCTCTCTGGGAAGCAGCAGTATGAGGACGCTTACAAACTCGGTTTGGTGGAATGTTCAAGACAATTTATTAGGCTCTGTGACTCATAAATTCTCTATGATTTGGCCTTCCTTGTTGAGCATGGCTTCCAGCTCGGAGTCACTTGTCCGTGGTCCTGACCCTCTCATTGAACTTGCAATGGAAGTGCGAGAGCTTCATAGGAGGCTCTGTGCTCAGACCAGGGTTATCCAACACCTGGACGAAGAAGGGGGACGCAGATTTGAGTTGGTAGAGGCGAATTTGGTTCAGACAAGGAGGGAATTCAAAGAAGTGCTTCAGGATACAGAGGAAGGCAATCATGGCAAGTTAAATGATCTAAATTCCAAAATTGAAGGCATGGAGGACAAATTTGCAAAGCTTCGAAAGGAAAAGAAACATGCTCAGTCTGAATTTCATCCAGCGGACAAGCCTGCTGCGAGTCTGATGGACTCTTGTCATTGCTGATTCAGGGTTATAGTTTTCTGAATGTTGCTTACTAGTTTTAGTTTTTGGATTTCATATAAATGTTTATATGTCTGTTAGTCTGGGTTTTCCAAAACTTCGAGTGGCCTCTATAAGTATTTATGTTTTACTTTCAAGAAGTAGCAATATCCCATCTGCGTGGGATGGATTTTGTTTTCAATATAAGATGTCAAATATTTGTTTTTATTTTTTTGACAGAAACGATTATATTATATTAAGTAGGTGGTATAACCACAAGGACCAGACCAAAATACAGTACGCCCTTATGAAAGCGGCAATTAGAGTTCTGCTTCTCTTTTTTCGCCCTTGAGGAAGCGGCAATATGAAATCCATATGTCATTGTAACACATCCTAGCATATACGAGAGTTTAAATACAGAGTTCATACATAACAACCTAACTATGCAAATGCTATCATAGATTCAAGGGTCGATATTCAACGCATCCAAATCCCACAAAACTGAAAGTCTGAGTCTGATAGCAAGCTAAACAGAGCCAACAGCAAAGCAAAAAGAAAATCCCATTCCAGAATCAATTTATGTTCTCAGAGGGACGAGTAGAAGGACCTGGCTTGGAAGCAGCTTCCAACTTGTCTAGTTTCAGGGCCAGCTTGTCAACTTTAATCTCCAGCGCAGCAATCAACCCAATAACCGCGTTCTTAGACCCCTTCACTGCTTGCTTGATTTTTCCCTTCAGATACACCAAATATTTATCCACATTTTCAAAGCGACGACCACCCTCCGTATCAATCGCCTCAACTTGAATCCACAACACCTCAACTGCCCCTTTGAGCTCTCTGACATCTGCATCGGCATGGAAGGCAGGGATGGACGAGCCAATGGATTCTGAAGAGGCCTCCATGATGCACACCAGGAATTGATTCCTCTCAGCGCGGCTACAATTCAGCTTCAACACTTCCGCAATATCACTGCTGTGATCGATCATCTAAATTCTATTACCTCTTCCCCTATCCTTCAACATTTTTATGTCCTTACGAAACATGATCGAAATGATCATGTCATTTAAATCCTGCATGTGAGTCATTAGGCCTTGCACCACCTTAAGTCTTTTGCGCAGCTTCAACTAGTCATTCCATGCAGGTCTTACAGATTGAATGGCATCCTTCGTACAGAATTTAGGCCTCTTCCCGATCTTCGGCGTGTGCCCATGTGCCCGCCAAGATCCACCTACCCCGACAGCAACCAGACGCACGTCAAAACCATGGAAAGAGAGGAGCCTAAGGGAGCAGGCCCATGTGGACAGCCCCTTTCCCCAGACCCTGGTCTTATGGGGGAGTACAAAAGGAGATAAGACCATTGATTAATAAGGACCAATAAGGACCCAGGGCTTAGCGAGGAGCCCACAGTCGCAGCCAAATCGGCTTTCCTATTGTGAAGCCTTAGCACATGGAAGAAGTCGGTTTTAAGGAAGGATAGGACCTGAGTCTTGATTTTTTTTATCAGATGTCGGAGATGCAGTTGATTGGGAAGAGTGTTCTCGGCCATGGCTTGAATAACTATTCTTGAGTCTCCCAATATTGTTAGCTTGGTGATTCCTTGATTCTTGGCAATCAAAAGGCCTTGCCATAGAGCTAATGCCTCAGCAATATTGTTAGTTTCCGTGTCTAGCCCCCAGGAGGCAATATTGTTAGTTTCCGTGTCTAGCCCCCAGGAGAAAATAATTTCCTTTTGTCTCTCTGGGGTCAGAATAACCCTGCCACCTGCCACCCCAAAGATGTCAAATATTTGTTAGTAATCGAGTTTGGAAGTATTAGGTATGTATAAAAAATCCATTAAATGAAGGATCAAGACTTTGATAAATACTCTTTATAAAATGGTTATGTATGAAAAATGTGGAGGGGTGAAATTGAATTTAGCCATTTGGACCGGTACAATGTATCGTATTACAATGTGAAAGATAAAGATAAACTTCCTTTGCTTTTGTGATCGTTAAGAATAAACTTTGTATTTATAAAATTAGAAAAATGAAATGGCTTTATTGATTTATGAAATTTGTTGATTTATGAAATTGGAAAATGACAATGGTTTTTATTCAGGAGTGGAAATAATGATTTCTAATTTTATATTAATATAATAAAAATATTTTCTCTAATAAAGATTTTTTTTAATTATTTTTACAATCAAATATAGAATTATATATAGAGTGTTAATTATTTAAATTGTGAACTATATTATCATGTTCCTTAATATTTTCTTTAAATATGACAATAATTATTAGGCTGATCCAGAATAAATGAGTTGTTCAACAAACTTCAAGGTATTATGTAAGGGTCTAAGTGGATTCATATTTATTTTTTATTCAAATACTTATTTTGGAAAAATCAGTGGACACTTTTATCATTTTAAGGATGGTATTGAGGGTAAACTAGATTCATTCACAACACGAGACCAAGTCAACAATTGCTTCACCAACTATTAGATTGCAATGAGTCTAATAACAAGTTTGTGCATTTTTCATTGAAGATTTGAACCTAGACGAGGAGAGTAAAACATGTATCGTCCTATCGATCGATCGAGCTATTTCTCTAAACAAACCGATAAACAGATTCAAACTTAGCATAGAAAACATATTTTTCCTTTTAATATATATAATGTAAAACTACATTTAATTAATTAATTAGAGTTTAGTTGGTTTCAATAGTTAAATATGAATAATCAAAATAATCTAACAAAAATCACAATCTGATTAAATATATTTATTACAAAACTTCCATTATGTATAAAATAAGATTTATAAATTAACTCCATAAAGTTGAAAACAATTAAATTTTGGATATTCATAAACCCAAAATGAAAGTACAACAAAATTATAACTTATAGTGTTATGGTGGAGTGGTTAAAAATATTGTTATATAAAAAAATTCAAATTAAATTGGTTCCTCGTTATATATATTCTGCCCACATTTGGGATAAACATGGAATGTATATTATTTGAAATTAAGACACTAGGGATAAACATGGAATGTATATTATTTGAAATTAAGACACTAGGGATAAACATTGAATGTATATTATTTGAAATTAAGGCACTATGCCGATAAAGATATGATTGTGATGCAAGGTGGGCAAACACTTTGTTTGTTGTGATTGTTCTTCTTTTTTTATAGGATGACGAATCCTATTGAATGCATCTAGTGGACGCACATTACAAAAAGTTAATAATATAAATTGTTGACTTAATCCCATAGTTAGATAATGCCCTTAGTTTATAATTTACATGATAATATCTTATAGTTATATAATGACTATAGTTTATCTTTAGATAATGCCTTTAGTTTATAATTTACATGATAAGATCTTCTCAGTTGAAAAAAGCAGTTCCTTGTTATTTAATTGAATCAAAGATACATGATAAGATCTTATAGTTATATAATGATCATAGTTTATCTTTTTTAAAGAAAAGTATTTTAAATAACAATAGGGAGAATAATTTGATGAAATTTGAATGGAGTTTTTATTTTTTATTTTTTATAACCATTTTCTTTCTTTCAATAAGAGAGATGAGTATGGTAAAAATAATTATTTGTGGTTAGGATTTTTTTTATGAATAGTTATGTGGAAGCAATAATTTGATTTTGTGAGCAGGTGTGGTAGGGGGGGCGGGGTTTACTTTATCCTAGACGATATTATTGAAACTACCTTCTCTTGGGGGCTTGGTATTGAGACAAACAACATTGTCGAAGCCTTAGCCCTTTGGCAAGGACTGGTGATCGCCAAGAACGAGGGAATTACAAGGCTCACTGTGCTGGGAGATTTGAGGATAGTGATCCAAGCAATGGTGGAAGGAAACCTCCCTAATGATTTGCATCTCAGACATCTTTTATCTAAGATTCGGTCTTTAGCTCGTTCTTTCCATAAATCCGATTTTTTCATGTGCTAAGAGCACACAATAAGGAGGCGGACTTAGTGGCCAATATTAGCTCCATGTTAAGCCTTGGCTCCCTCCAAATCAATAAGAATCTCGATTTTTTCCCCCTTCCATAGGACCAGGGCTTGTTCAAGGTGACATGATCAAAGGATGACGCGTGTGGAGGTTGTCATGAGGAGGACAGGCGTCGTAGTAGTGGAGATTCGGGCTGGATCAGAAACGTGGTGTTCACGTGCCAATGTGTGGGAGTTCAAGGTAATGCAAAGGGTAGTTAAATGCTTGTACGAGGGGGCGATTCATGCAGGCGCTCAGGAGGTAAGCAGTCTCGTCGATCTGTCGGGAGCTGGGGAAGGTGATGTGAGATTTAATGAACTCTATGATTATTCTTGGTGATATGGTTATTTCGTGCATGACAAGCAGGGATATAAACGCCAGGAAAATGAAAGGGAGACGCACTGTTATATGGCTGGTCTGCATGCAAACTGAGATTGTGTTTAGCGCTTGTTCCGGGACGAAGCTGCGAGTGGTGGTGCCGAAGGTGATCAAAAGAGTGGTTGTTGTTATGGCTACTTCCGAATCGATGGGATCTTCCATGCTGGCTCTGGTTGATTTTGACGTTCGGGAGGAAGTGGAGAAGCTCAAAGGAATGGTGGACGTCATTGACTCCGAAGGGGGCAGAAGATTGGAAAATGTGGAAGGAGACCTGGCTTTCCTGAGAAAGGAATTCAAGCGCACAATCAGAAAGTCTGAATCTGCAATTCTCAGGTTTTTAGCAAATTTGGAGGTGAAAGTCGACAAACTCGAGCTCAAGGTGTTCAAATTGGAAAACGCAGGAAAATCATATTCTTCATCCTGTTCCTTTGCGGATTCCGCATAGCTTGTGGATTTCGCTCTGTTTTGTCTATTGCAGGTGGCTGAATGATTCTGTTCTGTCTTTTCTAAAGTATATATGTTGTCTTCCTTTCAGTTTCTGTTTACTGTTAGTATTATAAGGTTTGGGTGGACTTTGTTAGCATAATGATAGGCTAAAACTTATGTTAGATCCTGATTCTCGTTGTGTTTCCTCGACCCTCTAGTAATGGTGTTTTGGACATGCTTTGCTGCTTCCATAAAGACGTTTTTAAGGATAACTCTGGTGATGACTTGCTTTGCCGCTTCCACAAAGACATTTTGTAATCTGAACCCTGTTTCTGTGGTTATACCACCTCTAAATATAATATAATCGTTTGTGTCCATAAAAAATAAAAAAATTGATTTTGTGAGATTAATAAACATAGTCCATGTCATTGCAATCATTATATCTTTCTAGCTTATAGCATTATTCGAAATTGCAGGGAAGCCTAAATTTGCATTAATATTTGAAACTTTGGGGAGTGAACGAACATTCTAGCTTATAGCATTATTTGAAATTGCATGAAAGTCCGGATTTGCATCAAATATTTGAAACTTTGGGAAGTGAACGAATGTGTGCTAAAATGATGGAGAAACATCAATGGTAAATGCAATGATTGAAGATAAAATATCTATAATTTAGTAAAACTTGCTAATTACTAGTAATTCCACTTAGGCATTAATCGGTTAAATTTTGTTTTTAGATTTAGTGGTTACCATTAAGAATGACATCATTAAAAGATTGAAGATTGTTTATTGT
>LPNX010751411.1:587253-738263 GCA_001517045.1 Pseudotsuga menziesii | reverse complement strand
ATATATCATTGTATTTTATATGTAACAAAGCGTCCTGTCTAAATTTTAAAAAAGTTAAATTAGTACTTGAAATGTTTTAATATATTAATTATACATAATCCAAAGCTAAAAGTTAAATTAATTATAAAACTTGTAATAATGTGTTATTTGTGTGTAGTATAAATGTAAAACAGAAGCGACACTTGTACTTCATGATTTTAAATGTATTATAAATGTATCATACCTACAAATTATGTAAACGATGATCATCATGCAAGTTAGAAAGTCATTGAAAAATTATTAAAATAAATGAAGGAAACTAGTTACCTCTAATGAAGAAAGGACTGGACAAGAAAGATGTTCTGGAAACACGAGGAATGCAAAATAAATTATAGTTAGAGACACTCCAAAATAGGCAAAGGAAAATGTGCATTATAAGAAATGAAGGGAATACTTCGCAAGCTTGTTAGAGGGAGGTTGTACTCTTTTAAATCCAAGACTCATTTACATAATAAGTGTTTCATAAAAAATTGGCAATGGTTTCGAAAGTCAAAATTATCTAGATAATAAGTGTTTTATAAGAAAATCATAATCTTAGAAACAACTTTTTTAACAAATGAGACTTTGTTGCGAGAAAAAATTGTGTTATGCAATAAGTAAATCGCATATGTCAAAATTACTTTGAATTTAAGGTTTTATGACCACCTGTTGCGGCCATAGAGCTACCAAACCTAGGAATATTGGATGCAAATGATGAGCTAATCACTAATGATCTACAATCCTCTTCTCGATTCATCAAACGAAGGTTTCCCTAGAAATGAAAATTACTTCTGCCTTAGCAAAGATGAAGGCGACTGGGTTAACAGAGAGAGGATTGGTTAGGACCTTTACTAGCCTCTGTACATCCCTGAGATCAATGGACATTTTTCTTAAAAATAACTGGAGTTTGCTTCTCTCTGTACGAATGCAACATCTTTTTTGTGGCCTTGGGTATTATGTGTTTTTTTAGCATAAGTCTAATTGAGATTTGTTTTTTCGGAAAGGGCCCTATTTCATGGGTCTCAAATGTATGTATTTGAATAGTTGGAGTATGTCTTTTGATCATGAAAAGGATATTCCATCTATTGTCCCGATGTGGGTGAAATTACCACATCTTCCCCTGCATTGTTAAATAGATGAATTTTGGCAGACATTAGGATAACATTAGGAAGATATATTGACAAATATGAACCAAAACCAACCATGTTTTCTTGTGCCAAATATGTGTAAAGGTATATATGGAAAAAGGTATTCCCGAGGTTATAAACTTGGTTATGGAAAAATGGACTCACATTCAAAACATAGATTATGATCAAATTTATTTCAAGCGTAAATTATGTCATGAGTATGGGAACTTTGCAAGGAATTGTTCAAAGTCTAGGAAAAGGGAGGATGTGAATGAGCAAAAGAAAGGGTGGCAGCAGGTAGCAACGAAGGTGAAGCAGATTCATAATAATAAGGATCAAACTAAGGAAAATGGCCCCTATCAACCAAACTTCTTTCAAATTTTAAATGAGCCTAGAAGATGCAGATCTGCAAATAATAGAATTAGGTAAGCAATGTGAGGAAGCACTTCCATCTATACCTTATCTTATCTTGGAGGAAATTGGGATTGGGGAGTATGTATCTGTTCTCCCTTCAGAACCTATTCAAGAAACAAACTCTCACTTGATTCGCAATGAAGAGGAAGAAGCAAGGAGTTCCCCTAGTATTGCAATGCAAATTAAAGGCATACAAGTGGACATAAAAGAGTTAGAATGAGTAGGATTTATAACAAGGAAAAAAATAAATTTATCTCAAGAAGGTTCTTTTGAAGAATAGAAGATGAAAGGATGGTGCAAAAAAAAATTAGGCATGAGATCCTGAAAGCAACTAAGAGAAGATGCGGCAAATAGGAACAAGCAACTAGGAAAGCACATCTCTTTGGATAAGCTACTTAAAGGGGGCATCATCAAGTTCAAAAGGAAAGAAAGTAGACGTTGGAGGTAAATCTGACCCCCACGCAAAGAAATAATGAATATCGTCTCTTGGAATTGTAGAGGCTTGGGAGGAAAACAACAACTAGAAACAGTCAAAAACTTAATCTACAAAGAAATAATTACCCTCCTTCTACTCTAAGATACTAAGATGGAGGATTTGGAAGTTCATTAATTAATGGGAAAACTTTGGAAAAATAGTGGTGGTAATTATCTCAGCTCTAATGTAACATCTAGAGGCTTGTCAACTTATTGGGATACGAGGAAGTACTGATTAAAAAAATATAAAGAAGGAAGTCATTGGATTCATGTGTTTTTAGAAGAAATTGGAACTTCAAAAATCCTTACAACATGCATTGTATATGGCCCCGTGTTGTATAGAATTAATCTAGAATTTTGGTGCTCTCTAAATACTCTTAAAGACAATCAATGTAACATAATAACAGGTGATTTTAACGTTACTATATCTTCTAAAGAAAGAAGAGGGGGGACATTGGCAAGGGATATGTTTGGTGAAAAATTAGATGATATAGTCATGGTGACCTCCACTTAGTTGACATTATTCCTAAAAAATGGAACTTATACTTGGAAAAATCGAATATTGGGACTAGGACATATTGTAGCTCGGATGGATAGATTTTTATTCCACAATTATTTACTTCAAAAAAGAATTATACTCCACTCAATCATCCTTCCGTATGATTCCTCAATAAACCAACTAAGTTTATAATGGGAGAGTCTGAAAATCAAGTCCCAATCTCATTTCAGTTCAATCCTCTATGGTTGAAGCATGACGAAGTTCATCAAATTATAGAGAGAACTAGGAAAGAACATATAAATGATTCCTCAATGTATGTGTGGGAATCAAAGCTTCAAGAAAGCAAAGTAGCGCTAAAAAAATGGGTAAAAACACATTACCACTCTCCACAGAAAGAAAAGGATGATTTAAAAAAAGACATGCAATTGTTACAACAAATTCCCCCAAAGAACATGAAAAGAGCATAAAGAGACAAGAAAGAGTAATCCACTCCTTAATAATGAAGAATAGAGATGAATAACAAGCCTCTTTTACGGGGAAACCTCCTTACATAGTGTACTAAGTACACAATACAAGATAAGATGACATGATTCAAATGAAAAGGTCTCATTCCTATATATAGGAGACAAAGAGGTACAATTACAACTAATGGACCCAAGCAGACATAACTAATATAATAATACTAATGAAAATTACCACTAATAGGCCAAATTCGTCATCAATACTAATATGATGTGCCGCACTATAGGGGGGAATGTGCCCAACATTTAGGGTGTAACAAATAACTTGGAAATAATATGTAAATGGATCCCCGGTGTATGTGTAGGAATCAAATATTCAAGAAACTAAAGTATCTCTAAAATATTGGGTAGAAACACATTACCACTCTCCATAGAAAGAAAAGGATGATGATAAAAAAAGACTTTTAGCCGTTACAAGAGCATATGTAAACTGTTGGTGTCAATCTTGAAATTTTGCAAAAGGAGTATCAGTTAAATATGAAAATGAATGATGCTTGTAGGAAGGAAGAGGTGACCTGGAGGTTGAAATCCTAAGCCCTGTGGTTGAATGTTGGATATAAGAACACCTCTTATTTTCATAATCAAGTAAAATTGCACTTGAACAAAAATGTAATTAGAGAGATACAAGATAGTGAAGGGAATAGTATATAAGGCTCAAGCATTGTGCAGGAATAATCCTTTGATCATTATAAACATTTGTATACATAAGTTGGGGTGGTGAACAATGCTTCAAAGGAAGAATTATTGATAAATATACCCTCTTTGATTACAGAAGCATAGAACCTGCATCTAATTGAGTTAATGAATGAAGAGGGGTATTTAGAGCAATAAGGGGTCTTGGAATTGATAAGGCTCCAAGACCTTATGGATTTACCATCCACTTCTATAAGGCCTATTGGATAATAATTAAGAAATATTTGTGCAGAATGTTAAATTGGAAAAAAGGAAGAGAGAAGATTGGAGGTGCAACAAATTATTCCTTCCTGGCTCTCATTCCCAAAGAATCGAGGCTTGTATCCTTTGCTAGATTTCGTCCAATCTCTTTTTGTAACTCTTCTTGTGATATATTAACAAAAATACTGGAAAATCAGTTGAATTTGTCATTATCAAAAATCATTTCTAAAGGACAAGGAGGGTTTGTTAAAAAAAGAAAGATTATAGATAATATTGTGCTTATTCAAGAGGCAACTCATTCTAGTTTTACTAGAAATAAACAAGATATGGCAATTAAATTAGGCATGGATAATGCTTTTGACAAAGTTCGGCATACTTTTCTCTTTGAATTTCTTAAAAATTTTGGATTTTCCTCTCTCTGTATCAACTGGATTAAAGCTTTCATTTCTTGACCATGGATAGTCCCACTGGTTAACAGTAGACAAACACAATTATTTCAATCCTCGAGAGGGTTAAGTCAAGGATGTCCCCTCTCTCCTTATATGTACATCATCATGGCATAGAGTTTTGGGAAAAATAACTAAATAAAGTTAAGAGGGAATATTGTGGGGTATTACAATAGCCAACGAGTCAAGGCCATAAATAATGCTTAGTTTGTGGATGACACTATCATGTTGGGTGGATCCTCAATTAACAATTCTTGTAGGTTTAAAACCTCTTTGGACCTATTTTTATATTCCTATGGAGGAGAAGTTACCAAAGGAAAAAGTGAAATTTTCGGTTGGAATGGCACGTTAATTCTTCTTCAAAGTATTTCCCGCATACCTGTCTTCTTGGGAACTAATGTTTGAAACTCCTTTAAGTATCTAGGTATTCCAATTTCCCTAAAAAAGATCAAGTAGTGGAATGGGAACCTATTTTACAAAAAATAAAGGACAAATTTGGGGTATGAGGTGGCTAAATCTAGCTGACAAAATTATATTTATGAGGTATGTTCTTTCATCTTTTCCCCCTTTTCAATGTTCTTCCTTTCTTGCTCCCATTGGCGTTATGAACAATATAAACAAGTATATCAAAAGCTCCTTTTGGAAAGTGGGGAAATCAAATAAAAAATTATTCATTTGGTGAATTAGGACATAGTGAAGGCTCCAAAAGGCAATGGTGGACTTGGTTTGCGTGATCCAAAACTAATGAATTTGGAAATGGTTGTTGGAGAAAATTATCGATGGAAATAAATCCTCAAGAAAAATACTTCCATACACCTAGGCTACGATGTCGAAACAATTGTAAACGGGAAGGAGATGTTTGGTGACTTTGCAAATCAATGGGAAAGCTTATTCAAATTGGTTTGTATTGGATTCCAAGTAATGGGAAGAAAATATATATTTAGAAAGACAGTATGTTGGGGAAAAATGTATTTAATTAGAATGCACAACTCCTTCCTATTAAGTAATGGTTAAGTGAAGCAACGATTCATAATATTTTTGATTTATCGGATTGGGACATGTCTAGTAATTAGAGTAGTTGGAAACTTTTAAACATCCTCGATCCTCTGATTCAAAATTATAATGACTTGTTGTTCTCTCTTCATGGGGTAGCTTCAATCAGTATTGATAGAAGAGATACTAGAGGATGGGAAAAATATAGAACATACTCAATGAAGGAAGGGTATGAAACCCTTTATCTAAAGAAGAATCATCCTCTTTTTTTCTAGATTATGGACAACAATATGGAATCTAGATGGTCTTGCAAAGGTTAGTGTTTTTTGTTGGGTCTTAGCACATGAAAGATTCTCACATATGAAAATCTTAGAAAGAGGCAAATTCAGGGGCCGTCTCGTTGTGTCTTGTGTAAGAAAAGTGAAGAACCAATACAACACATGTTTTTCAATTGTGAGTATAATATTCAAGTTTGGAGATAAGTTGTGCACAAACTTGATGTAGTCATTTTCCTCCGAACTAATTGGAGTGGGTAGTTCCTTCATTAGAATGGATTATATTCGAGTCCGCTATAGGGAAAACCTATTTTAAAGAGAATTTGGGTTGCTCTCCCAAAATATGTTTTTTGGAAGGTTGGGGAAGCAAGAAATAGGGAATTTTTTAAGGGAAATATTCATTGGTGGTTAACACAACAATTTGGGTGAAAGCTATTTTGAGTGAGGCGCTTTTGGAAAATAGAAATATACATCTTCAAACCAATCAATTGACAGATTTAGAGAAATTTTGGGCTCATGACTTCATACCACAAGCTCTTTGGAACCTGAGCACCTCTATTGGGATGAACTCTTATATTTCCTCATGGAGGATGGAAATGAAACTAGAGGAATTACTAGCTTGGGTACGTGAGAAAACATCTATTTAATTTTTTTTACAGAGCTTCGAAAGGAATACCTAGGGTGGTAGGTGTGGGAGGGATCATTTTTTTATCTTGGAGGAAATATAGTTTCAACTCTTTCCTGTGGCCTAGGCATAGCCATTAATAATAAAGATGATAAATATGCTCTTCTATTAAGTCTGGAGAAAGCTATCACTCTTGGAATTCAATTCATTGTTGTGATTGGAGACTCCTTATTGGTAGTTTCTCAAGCTAGATATCAAATTAATCCTATGAATAAACTCACTTGATGAATCCAACTGAGAATATCTTAACTACTTTAGCAATTTACTAAGGCTCAGTTTTTCGATGTCTAACGTGAAAATAATAAGCAAGCAGAAATGCTTGCTAATGTTGCTTCTCATGTCCCTTGAGGGCATATAAAGGTTACATGTGATACTCCAATGTTTCATTGGCTACATTAACCCCCATTAATGTGCTACATCTAATTAATCATGATGTTCACTAACATCCAATGTATTTGGGATATTTGAGATTTGGGTAGGATGGCCTTCTTGTCACCTTGTATGGCAAGATTCATGTGCATTGAATTTGAGGAGGTGGATATCATTAACTCTTTGCATGTTTTCTAGGTAGTCGGTATTGAGAATTATCTAGGTGTCTTTGGGTCTGTACCTTCCCCGACATATGGTAATATACTAATAAACAAACATTTCTTGTTTCATATATTCATTACTATTCTTTTCCTTTTGCAAGTTACTTCGAGAGGAAGTGGCCTTGTTATCATTCTGGAATGTTGCTTGAGATTGATGGGAGATTTGCTGGTCTCCCTTTCTCTCTTGGGGACTTGCTTTCTGATGGATATTGTATTTTTTGGGAGGAAATTCTTCCCCATGCCTCTTGTTTAATTCTCTATCACAGTCTCTAGTGTGAGAATGGGAATTTGGGACATGATAATATCTTAGTCGTTGTAGTTCAGGAAAGAAGCTTTGAAGGCATATCTAGTGGTTTTCTTGCAACGATGTGGGAAGGAATAAATCTTATGAATTTTTTGGGTTCTTTTTGTGAATTTTCCTTTTGAGAACTTCTTTGTCCAAGTGATTCCTTAGTCTACAATGGATATCAAGGAGAATTTCCAGGAGATTCACAAACAGTCCATTGAAAATCAAGCTGATATTAGTGATATCCGAATTCAGTTGAAATTGGTAAAATTTGAAGATTGGTTTCCCTGTGGATGATGTTTGTTTGTTAATGGACAAAGGACATGTTCATGAGTACCGCCTGGTGGATGTTGAAAGTGGAATGCTCCATTTATTTTCATTTACATTGTGTCTAGACAACTGTGTTGATGAAGTGGAAGATAATAATCAGAATATAGACACAACCCAATGAATTACCAAACCTATAGGAAAATTGGAGGATATGGAGCAGTTGGTGCATCAGAACATAATGTAAACATCATGCTTGGATGTTCGTTTAGATGTCATTGAGGACAAAGTGTAGGATCAAAAATTTCAAGTGGAAAAATTCGAGGGAATATGGGTAGATATTCACAACTCCTTGGAGTGCAACAGTCTGTCAATGTGGGTTATTTTGGTCATAGGGAATCTAAAGGTTTTGATGTTTTTCAACCCACTCCAATTTTCAACATTTCAAGTTTAGCTGGATTTGAATATGTCGAAGGGGAGCTTGAAGGAAACACTGAAGATATTTCTCAGGATTAAATATGAATGGTACACAAAGTCTCTTTAAAAATCCCGAGATAAATGCTCTTTTTTTTCATTTTTTCTCTAGGATAGTTTATAAGAATATTATCCTGAATGTAATTGGAAATAGTGAAGTTTAGGTTTTATTTTGGATAACTGTAATTAGAGTAATTAGTAGTTCTAGGGACTTCAAAAACTCTTATTTTGAACTAAAAGTTGTAATCTTTTCTGACATTGATTAACTTCAACCTTTTATAAAAATATTAAATATTTTAATTAAAAAAAATCAGAATCTTATCTCCAATGAGGAAATCCCTATTTGTATAGAGAAGGCACTAGTTAGGAAATATATAAGGCAGTGTCCAATCAAAAAGGTAAATAAGTTCCTCTAATGCAAGGGGCAGTGGAATTTTTTTTTGCATGGGTGGGGATTTGTTGTCTTTCTCTTTCAACTAAATAAAGATAACGATTTGGTTTTCATAACTGGGCCTTACTTCATGTTCCATTGAGTTTAATTCCTAATTCATTGGATGCTAGACTACAACCTTGAAGAAAAAATCCCAAATTGAATCTCATATGAGTTTTCCTCCCAGATTTGTTGTTAATATTATGGGATGATTTGAATTTTTAAGTGAATGGAAATAGTATTAGAAAATATTTGGAAATAAGGACATTAAAGGAATGCCAACATGCATGTTCATAAATATGTGTAGAATTTGATCTCAAGAAAGACATACTTTAGGTAATATGATTGAATCTTGATGGTTGGCGTCATTTAAAGGATTGGACTATGAGTAGCTTCTCTTTATTGAAATGTCATGATTACTCTCACCATTAATTCAATAATAATGTAGTTGTAATCAATTAATAGTGGTCTAAATGCCATGGTTAGTTTGTTATGCATTTATTAGTTAGTGTAGAGAGTGGAGAAGACTTGGTCAAAACCCTAGTTTTATGTATTACCTATATTTTCCAAGTTTTGTTTTACTAGGGGAATCGACAATTGGAGCTGGGATGGTACTCGCATGACACAGGGTCCAGGGATCCATTCTTACTACCACTATACCCCTAGGTGCCCCACACCCGCCCGCAAGACATGGGACACAGGTAAACCTAGGTAATGATTTGATCTCATGACCTCCTTTACAACAAGTGACTTCATATCAAGTGACACCAATGAGCCACACCCGTTCAAACTCCCTATATTTTCCAAGTTAATATAGAGAAGAGTATGAGATGTTCCATAGTTTTAGGTGCAATACTCTGCCTCTCCTTTGATGGTTAACATGGTATTGAAGTAGGCTTAAGAATATTCGAAGGAAGGAGATAAGTTTTTTTATGGGGAAAGAGATTGAAGTAGATCATCCCACATGAGGATAAATCACTGATGTGAAGAAGGAAAAGATTCACCTGGTAGTATATGGAACAAACAAATCACCCCCGTTCATCAGAATCTGACGTAGGAACAATTGCTCAAATCACAATTTCCACTACTCAAATCGTAATTTCAACAATTTGGATAGTTCAAAAATCCGTCATTTAATATATGTCACATATTTCTAATTGCTAAAATTGCTTATTTGCAGATCTTGCAATTTTTAGGCAATATTTTGGTTAAAAAACCTTGAAAAATGGCGAGTTTTAGTTGTTCTTTATCCTACGTGCGTGAATAACCCACCAACTGACCATAAGTAGGTTAATGACCATATGGTTGCGAGTACAACTATATTTCCCTTAATTTAATGGAAACTTATCTTGTTTAAAAAATAATAATGATGCACCCTCTCATCGTGGAGAGTTGGTGGTGAATGTTATTTTCATTTTCAAAACATGAAAAGGATGTTTGAGACGTGTGAATATTTTAGAGATAAAATCAACCTCTAATCCAATTTAAATTGCTTAAATTTTTAAACTCTAGTAGTGAAGGCCATGACTGAAGTGCACACGGTCCCTGGTCTCTAGGGGTGTGACTGCTTTGTTTAGCATGTGCTAGGATAATATTTGGTGTGGAGAAAGTAGCCTCCTTAGTAAAAGGTAAGTTTATTTGATGATCAATGGTTGCTGTGGGAAACCCTCAATCTACTAATTTAATAGGGAAAATTTCTGAATATGATCCATTATGATGCAGACACTTCTCAAAACTCAAGATTGTTGGGAAGTGGTTGTCTTAGGTTTTATTGAGCCCAATCTTACTAATTTAGCTACCATGACAAATGCATAACGATAAACAATTGTAGAGAACAAAAGGAGATATTCTTGAGAGCTGTATTTTATACAATAAAGGGTTGAGGATGCAATCTTTCCAACGAGTGGTGTAGCCAATAACACCAAACATGTGTGGGAAATCCTCAAAAATGCTTATCGAGGTACAAATAAGGTGAAAAATGTCAATCTTTAGACTTGAATAAGAATTTTTGAAACCCTCTAGATGAAAGATTCAGACTCCGTGGATCATTTTATGATTCAAGTCATGAGCATTAGCAATCGACTTTGTACACATAGAGAATATGTTCTAGATCTTAAGGTGGTCGAGTAGGTACTTAGAAGCATTCCTGTTAAATTTGATATGGTTGTTAATGCCATAGAAGAAGCAAAAATATATATCCCAGATATATGTAGATGAACTCATGGAGTCTATATTATTACATGCATTAGAGGAAATTTCAACTCAAAATGGGCCTCCAAAGAAAAATAATAAAATAATATTTATTAATTTTGGAGGAAGAAAAGAAAAAAACTACTTTTTTTGTTCATATTTTTGACATATCTCCCTATGATTTTACTCAAATTTCGATCAGGAGAGTGTGTTGGATGCGGAATTTAATTTCGCATCCAGGGAGCTCTCCCGACCGAAATTTGAGTAAAAACACAAGGAGATATGTCGAAAATATGAACAAAAAAAGTAGTTTTTTTTATGATACCTATCCCCAAATTTATATTAAAAAAATTGTTTAAGACCTATTTGATATTTCAAATTTAAAGCAATTTCATTGGCTAACACATGATGACATGGAATTTGAATTAGTGTTAAAAGGCCCATTTTGAGTTGAAATTTCCTCTGATGAGACCATAATCAACCAACGTAATGTATATTTAGAGAATGCATTTCAGATTCAAGACTCCATTAGCAAAGGCCGAGGATGAGGAAATAGAAGCATAGGTAGGAGAGATAGAGATTGTTCTCAAATGGGAGAAAGGTCATCCAAAAAAAACTAGAATAGCCACATGAATACTCTTAGAATCAAAGGGGGAGAAGCAAAAGAAATAACAAGTCAAAGATCCAATTCTTTTATCACAGGAAATTTGGTCACTACAAAAGTGAATGTAGAAAGAAGCTAGTGTATCTGAACAAGGGGAGATAAAATGTCATCAACATTGATGAAGGGACATTTGAATCAATGTTCTTTTTGAGTCATATCATAGAAGACACCAACGAAAATGGTATTAGTTGTTGGATAGTGGATGCAACAATCACATGTTAGGTAACAAAGATTATTTTCAAATTTACATAGCTCCACCAAAAAAAACAAATTGGAATATTATATCAAGTAAAAGCTTTAGGTGAAGGCATAGTTTTTTTTTTGACCAAGCAATATGAAAACAAGGGCATTTGTGATGTTTATTGTGTACCTGGTATTAAACATAATTTGGTGAGTGTATGAAAGACGAGTCAACATGGTTATGAGGTCACATTCACAGGCCCCATTTGTATAATATTGGACAAGCCACTTAGTAAGAGACTCATAGCACAAGTACATATGACCACAAATAGAATGTTTCCCTTAACGTTGAGTAGTATTAACTTGTCACGGTCATATGCACTAGATGTATCGAGCTCATATGAGACTTGGTTGTGGAATATTAGGTATGTCCGTTTACCCTTTAGTAGCCTTATCCTTTTACATAAGAATTCCATGGTCAAGTGTTTACCCATTATAAATGTATAGGGAAACTCTTGTGAGACATGTATTTTAGCCAAATATCAAAGGGATAGATTTCTAGTTTCTTTCTTTAGGGTAAAATAAAACCCTAAGTTGGTGTATGCATATCTTTTTGGTCCTATGCAAAACCACTCAATGGGGAGAATTTTTTATTTTCTAATATTCATTGATGATTTTTGCAGGAAATTCTGGGTGTATTTTTTCAAGCACATATCAGAGACTTTTGAAAAATTCAAAGATTTCAAAACCATGGAAAAGAAACATAGTGGAAAGTACATCAAATTACTCAAGTTAGATTAAGGAGGTGAGTATGACTCCAAAGACTTTGTATATTTGTGCATGCAACAAGTGATTGAAAGGCAATTCACCACAAGGTATACTGCACAACAGAATAGAGTAGTTGAAAGAAAAATATAACCATCGTGAATATGGTTATAAGTATGTTCAAGGATAAAAAATTGTCCAATGAATATTGGGAAGAATTCGTAGATTGCTCAATTTATATCTTGAATAGGTCAACAACCAATAGTGTTCAAAACAAAGTTCCCTAGGAAGCTTGGAGCAACATGAAGTCTAGCATTTCTTATTTTAATTTTTTTGGTTGTGTGGCTTATACTCATGTTCTTAAAGAGTTGAAAAGGAAGCTTAATAATAGAAGTGAAAAATGCATTTTTATTTGATACAATGAACAATGCAAAGATTATAGGCTATATAACCCTATCACTGAGAAGTTTATTATCGCCAAAGATGATAAATTCCAAGAAAATAAATCTTGGGAGGATCAAGCACGTGAAAAAGTTGGAAGTCGGATTCCTTTTCTACATATAATTGAACAAGTGGAATCTACAGAACATTAATCCCTTCATCCTAGACCTATAAGACTATAAGTACAAATACATGGAGAGCAAACAATCCACAATCCTTCTTCCAATAGTGACTTAGGTTCCACTATAGCTTCTCTAAGAAATAAAAAAATGAAAATTTTGAGAGAAACTTATAAACAACTTGATGAGTTATATAAGAAAACACACTTGTTTTCTTGTCAACCTATATATTATGAAGAAGCGGTTAAAAAAGAACAACAAGTTCAAACAATGAATAAAGAAATTTAAGCAATTGAAAGAAACAATAAATGGGATCTTATAGATATTCCAGTAGATAACCCCAACATTGGAGTTAAATGGGTTTATAAAACAAAGTTCAATGAGTAAGGTGCAATGGAAAAGTGCAAGTCCATACTTATACAAAAATGGTTTTCTCAACAACCTGGTATTGATTATGGAAAAATATTTGCTCTAGTAGAATGTTTGGATACTGTTAGAGCAGTTTTGGAAATTGCAACCCAAAATAAGTGGCCAGTCTATCAGATGGGTATTAAATCTACTTTCTTAAATGGAATCCTAGAGTAGGGAGTTTATGTAAATCAATCATTAGGGCTTGAAATCAAAGGTCAAGAACACAAAGTGTATAAATTGAATAAATCATTGCATGGCTTGAAGCAAACTCCAAGATATTGGTACAATCATATTGATTCCTATTTGCTCAACAATGGGTCAACAAGAGTAGTAACGATCCCACACTCTATACAAAAGAGATCAACAAGGTGATATTTTAGTAATTTCTCTTGATGTTGATGATATGATATAAAAATGTAATTCACTATTGAATGAGTTCCAAACAACCATGAAGGAAGAATTTGAGATGACAAGTCTCGACCTTATGAGGTTTTTTCTTGGCATTGAACTTGAGCAATCTACACAAGGAATTTTTCTTTGTCAAAATAAGTATTCCACATATATTTTGAAAATATTGAAAATTGATTAAAACAAACCAGCCTATACATCAATTGCAACAGATACAAAGTTAAGCAAACATGGTAAAGAATTAGCAGCTGATTCCACATTGTATAAAAGGATTGTCGACAGTCTCATGTATCTTATAGCTACCCGACGATATACTATGTATGTTGTAATTTTAATTTCCATATTTATGGAGCCTCCAAAAGAATCTCATTGAAAGGTTGGAAAAAGAGTTTTGATGTACATTGTAGGTACAATAGATTGTAGAATTTGATATTCTACTTCCAAAGGTAATTCACTTATTGGGTACATAGACTGTGATTTTATAGGCATTATTCATGAGAGGAAAAGTACTTTTGGGAACACATTTCATTTATCAAGAAACACCCCATTGTCACAATATCTTCAATAGAAGTAGATTATGTGGCAGCAACTTTCGCAACATGCCATGCAATCTGGTTTAGAAGAATTTTGAGTGATTTTGCACATGAAGTGAAGGAGCTAACTCCTTGTTTTGTGACATTATCTCGACCTTTTCCTTATGTAAAAATCACACATTTCACTACAAAAGTAAACACATCAACACCCACTACCATTTCATTTGTGATCTTGTAAACAATGGCCACATTAACTTATAGTTTTTTGGATCTAAATACCAATTGGTTTACAAGCAATAATTTTAAATTTCAGAGACAAAACTTAGGAATTATTTGTGTTGATGTTTGTAATGGTCCTAATTAAGGGGGAGTGTTGAAATGTCATAATTAATCCCATCACTAAGTCATTAATAATGTAGTTGTAGATAGTTAGGAGTGGTCTAAATGTGGTTAGCTTCTTATGCATTTATTAGTTAGTGGATATAGAGGAGAAGACTTGGTTGAAACTCTAGTTTTATGTATTACCTATATTTTCCAGGTTAATATACAGAAGAGAATGAGATGCTCCATAGTTTTAGGTGCAATAGTTTGTCTTTGATTTAATTATTAACATCGTTTAAATGCAACAAATGTTCATGGGTATGCCATTTTGATAAATATTGCAGAAAAGGGGATCCACCACCTCTAACTCATCCAAAGAAAGAGAATTACATGCAAATAGTAAACACATAAAAATATGATCAACTCCAAACCAAACAAAGATCCTTGATCCAATGATTAACTGATTTGAGATTTTGGATCAAACAAATGAATACAATAAAGAAGAGTTTCATGATGTAAGCCTTAATAAAACCATTTGTTGAGGGTTAAGAGGATATCGCAAAACTTTGTGGATCTCTTATCTCCTATGTAGATTTACTTCGTGAAAAATTTCCCCATCTTCGATCTCTTAATTCTTGAATTCTTTCTGCAATCACCTTTTCGCTATTACCTTTCCACGATTACTTTTCTGCACATACCTTTCTGCAATTACTTTTCCGCAATTACCTTTCCGCATATATCTTTCTGCAATTACTTTTCCACAATTGCGAATTGTGGGTATGCATTTCGATTTTTCTGGAAACTACTTCCACAATTCCCTTTTCGCAAAACCACTTCTGCAATTTGCGGATTGCGGATGTGCAAACCAACTTTTCTGAAGTGTTCTTTTCTAATTTGTCTTCTCCAACTCGTGTGAGTCGTCGATCTATTGCAGCTTTGATCCCATCCGTTGATTTGTTATCAATGCAAAACTTTATGGATCTATTATCTCTTGTGTAGATTTCCTTCGTGAATTCTTTCCCTATCATCGATCTCTTGCGGATTTGTTCTCATCCATCGATATACTACCAGTCCGGAACTACACTTTAACTTTGCGGATATCTTATCTCCCGTGCAGATTCACTTTGTCAATTATTTCCCCATCTTGCGGGTTGTGGATCGCGGATGTGTACTTTGAATTTTCTCAAAAATCCCTTCCGCAACTATATTTCTGCAATGACCTTTCCGCAATCAGAAACTTCTTCCTTCCAAAATTGTGGATTACGAATATGCATTTTGACTTTTCTCAAAAATTGCTTCCGCAATTATCTTTCTCCATTTACCTTTCCGCAATCACCTTTCTGCAATTACTTTTCCACAAATACCTTTCCACAATTACATGTCCGCATTTACCTTTCCGTAATTACGTTTTCGTAATTACCTTTCTGCAATTACTTTAATGCAATTACCTTTCAACAATTACCTTTCTGCATATACCTTTCCACAATTGTGGATTACGGATTGCGGGTATGCATTTCAATTTTTTTCAAAACTGCTTCCGCAAAACCTCTTTCGCAATTTATGGTTTGCGGATTGCAGATGTGCCATCCAACTTTTTCGAAATTTTTTTCTGCAACTCTTGTGAGTCGTTCATCTCTTGTGGCTTTGATCTCATCTATTGATCTACTATCAGTGCGAAGCTTTGTGGATCTCTTATCTCCTATGCAGATTTACTTTGTGAATTCTTTCCCCATCGTCGATCTCTTGCGGCTTTGATCTCATCCGTCGATCTACTATCAGTGTGGAAATACACTTTAACTTTGTGGATCTCTTATCTCCTGTGAAGATTCACTTCGTGAATCCTTTCCCCATCATCGATCTCTTACGCCTTTGATCTCATTCGTCAGTCTGCTATCAATGCAGAACTACACTTTAACTTTGTGGATCTCTTATCTCCCATGTAGATTCACTTCGTGAATTCTTTCCCCATCGTCGATTCATCTTTCTCCTTTAATATGGATTGTTTAATCTTTGTCAAAGGAACTATCCGAACTTGATCTCCTTATCTGGATCTATCTATAACCTCTATAGCTTCATCCTCCACGTAGATTGATCAATCAACTCGATCTATCTTCACCCGTACTTGATCTCCTTATCTAGATTGAATTGCCGATTGCGGATGTGTACTTTGAATTTTCTTGAAAATCCCTTCCGCAATTATCTTTTCGCAATGACCTTTCCACAATCATAAACTCCTTCCTTCTGCAATTGCGGATTGCGGATTGCGGGTATGAATTTTGACTTTTTCGAAAATTGCTTCCGCAATTATCTTTCCACATTTACCTTTCCGCAATCACCTTTCCGCGATTACCTTTCTGTAATTACTTTTCTGAAACACCTTTCCGCAATTACCCTTTCCACAATTACCATTCTGCAATTACCTTTATGCATATACCTTTCCGCAATTAACGTCCACTTAGACCAAATTTGGTCTATCGGCCCTTAAGAAGGATAATACTTGGTTTACTTTAAAATCTTGTTCCTGTGCTCAAAAATATTGCCAAGAATATTTCCAAGCTCACTATAGTTTTGACAAGTTAGTGGGTTATAAAGGTTTGTATTATAGCAAATACTATGAAACTCGAATCTAATGTGGGTGTAAGCAAGACACTCTAAGAGAAAGTGATTTTCATCCTCAACGCTCATAGACTTACACAGATGACAAACCCTTTCCGCCCATGAAGTTTTAGGAATAGACCAACGCCCTGTATAACACCCTGTTTCTCTATGGAGTTCATGAAAGTTATATAAAAGAACAACCACAAATTGTCAAGTCCAAATTAATTTTCAACTTTTTGTGTATAACTCTCAAACACTCTAATGAAGTATTTAGTAACTTTGCATAGCTATATTTAAAACTTTGAACTCAATTTCTAGTATTTTTTCACACAATTTGTGATAACAATGATATCTCTATGCTTTATAAAATTATTTCAAATTTATAAACATTTTTATTAATAAAATTGTATTTCTATACTATTTATCTTAATTATAAATTCTTGGAGTTCAAATTTAAACGAATTTCAATTAACTTATATACTCAACTTTATAAACATTTTTATTAATGAAGTTGTATTTCTATCTTATTTATCTTAGTTATAAATTCTTGACAGTTAAATTAAAACGAATTTCAATTAACTTATATACATCTTTGTAAAATAATTAGTTGTATCTTAAAAAATTAATTAAAAACTTTGAACTCAATTTCTGGTATTTTTTCACAAAATTTGTGATAACAATGATATCTCTATGCTTTATAAAATTATTTCAACTTTATAAACATTTTGATTAATAAAATTGTATTTCTATACTATTCTTGGGAGTTAAATTTAAACGAATTTCAATTAACTCATATACATTTTTATAAAATAATTACGCCGTAAGGCGTTTAACAAATGGGAGTCGAATCCCCCCAATTAATGCGTTTTTTTCCCCAGCCGTAGGATGCTTTCGTCCGACAATTGGAGTAATCGCCATCGTTGATCAGTTACCTGCAACTGCACATGTCCCATAGTCAGTGTACTGGACTGTCCAGCTTTACAATTTTGATTCAATGGATGACAATAGCAGAGAGCCTGTGAAGAAATCCCTGCCCACCATCAGGCATCTTCTTGCTACGTCCATTGATGAGAATGAGAGGAAGAAACAGTCCAGCCGGCGGCTTATTCGAAGAACCGGGCCTTTCAAATGGCGGAGAGGCCGAAGAAAAACAACGGAGGAGAAGGGGCCGGGGTTGAATACTATACCTGACGATCACTGCGGGGAGTCTGAGAGCAGTACTGAAGAAATCAATTTTGATGAATTTTCGGATGCTCTGTCCCACACACACACGGAGGCTTGTAGTCTGAGTATGGTTAGCGATATAAACAATGTAGACGATGACCAGGGATCTGTACACGCTGAATCTCGTAGAAGTTTCATCATGGATCGCTTCCTTCCTGCTGCCAAGGCCATGGCGGCTTCTGAATCATTGGCCCAACGAACGTAGGCGGTGAAGGAGCGGCGTGTTTCAATGGGCGGGGCTGGTAGC
Organism: Pseudotsuga menziesii; assembly: GCA_001517045.1. Taxonomy (NCBI): domain Eukaryota; kingdom Viridiplantae; phylum Streptophyta; class Pinopsida; order Pinales; family Pinaceae; genus Pseudotsuga; species Pseudotsuga menziesii. The sequence continues at coordinate 719,769 of LPNX010751411.1, read as the reverse complement.
CGATCTGCTGGGCCTCTGCCGCGCCAGTCAAGACCATATGTTCTTGCGAACCCGAGCTCGACTCTGCGCAAGACGGATGATGATGAAGACGATGATCGACTGCCCTTCAAGATGGCCAGTGGAAGCTTCTTCGCCTGGAATTTAAAGATCGCTTTTGGTCATGTTGTTTATCCTCCAGTCTGTGCTCGGAAGAAGACTACTGATAGGCGCAGTCTGTATGAGGACGAAGAAGACGAGGATAGCTCCAGCGGGACGGATATTATTGATGAGGTAATTCTGCTTTGTTGCTCACTGTCACTTATACTAAGCCCTAAGCCCAAATCACAGATCTACTTAATTGAAAAAGAAGATCAAAACACAATTTCAATGGGGTTTTTTCCTGCAATGTGCTTGGATGGTGGGTTTTTTCCTGCCATCTACACAAAATCGTATTGATGAGAAAACTGCAAATCACCTCACAGTAAGCATATTCATGGTCGAGTGGGTTTTTTCATGCCATCTAGGCGGCATGGAACAACATGAGGGCACTGAGTCTGCCACTTGAGATGAGGTGATGGTTGTTTGGCCACCCTCTGCAACCCTAAGAAAAACATGCTAAACACACACAAAAAATGAGAGACTGCAGGCATAGTAAAAGTTGAAAACCTTGGCGAGGAGAAACCTTACCAGGTACACCATCTTCCAGAGCTCTTTAGCTATTCAGTTAGTGAAATGAGAGAAGACAGGTCTAACAGGGTCTTCAAGGCAAGTTACCCACCGTCTTCCATAGTCCGAGTTTCGAACACGGCTGCTTCTCGTGATCTCCGTTCTAGTTTTGCTGACGCTTTCTTCCAGTTCAGCCATGATCTCTGTTATGGTTCTGCTTACTCTTTCTTCAGTTCAGAGCAGATGTACCAAGCCCAACCACATCCAAGGGCAGACAGAGCAAGAGCGATGGCAATGGCAATGCCGGTGAAAATGGTGAGTCGAGTGGCATAAGTCCATACACCATTCTCAAAATGGTCAAAGTAGAGAAGGACCCCAAATGGGCGCTTAGAGTATTCAAGAAAGCCTGTAGCGCAGCTAGTTACAGACCCATTCTTCCCCTCTATGATAAACTTATCGAGAAATTAGGTCGCGGGAAGCTCTTTGAAGAAATGGCTAAAATTCTAGAGCAAATGAAATTAGAAAGTTGTAAGTGTATAGAAGGATTTATGGAGGAAGGGCACATGCATGCAGGAAACGTGGCATTTTTATGTGATCCCAGCGAAGGAAAGAGGACCGGGTAAACCCTCAACCTCTGTGTACGTGAGATTGGCCCCCTTTTTTTTTCTCGTAACGTGGTGAGAAGGTGGATTGGGACACTAGGAAATGAGGGGTGAACCGTGGTCTCTCGATATACGTGCTATGCTACCAACTATGCGGTGCTTCCTATGCCTTTAAAGCCATGAAGGACCTGCTAGGAGAGGAGGTCGTTGCCACAGGGAGGGGCCGACTCAAAGGGGCTACAGGTCACAGGGACTAATAAAATGGGAAGGGGAAGAGGCCGGTATGATTTTACTTTCGTAAATAACGTAGAATCTATATGGTTAGAGATGCAGTGCTAAGCAGTATATAGCCCTCTCCATGCATAAGGAGTTAAAATTTAAAAGTCTATTGTATTGGAGGGGCATCGCATTTGGTATGAATCCAGGAGGTAAAAATATGAGAGATAGCAGAGGATGGATGGTACAATCAGCAGGTGTTTTCATAAGAATACGAATAATATTGTTGTTGATGATGAGTGGAAGCAATGCCATTGCAGTACACTGTTTGAAGAAGCCATTCAACGTGTCATATGATCATCGGGCCCTCATCATAGATGGCCAGAGACGAATGCTTATATCAGCGGGAGTCCATTATCCTCGCACTACACCCGAGGTTTCAATTTATTCTCTAATTTTATTCAATTTAATTTTGGAAAACACTGCTGTCAAAATGATGTTCATCTTTCATCAGATCTCCTTTACTATGCCGCTCTTAATTATTCAATATTTACTTGGACAGACACTTTTAAAATTGACACAGAGCATATATCTCTATTTGGAGGGTTTTGTGTAAAAGTAGTTGTGTATTTTAGTTGGTTGTAGATATCTGTGTGTTTGGCAAGCTGATAACCTTACATATGTTTTTCGGCAAGTGGATAAAATAAATCATTATGAATAATTGCACCTACAGCGCTCTTACATCCTAGGTGGGAGGGATGTGTAAGTGCACTGATAACGCTATTTGAAAAAAAAAAGGATGCAAATCCATTGCTATATCAAAATTTAATTCTTCTCAAAACTTTTATACGAGGAATGAGGATTTGAAGAGATTTAGCTTCCCAAGTGGTTTACAATTTGCTCCAAGACCTTGAAGCCAATAAGCCGATGCAATCTCGATTGAAGCCAATTCAAGTTCTTTCCTACTATTTCTTTTTTTATAGAAATATCACTCGATAAAAGGGGAGCATAAGCAAGTTCTTTATAAAGCCAGGAAGCAGACCCATACCTCTCACCAGCCGTGGGAATGAAGAGGAAGGGTTCAATAAGAGGAGAGCGAACTCAAGTGAGTCCTTTTTATTGTACTCCACGAATCACCCATATATATGCCATCAGTGCCCTTGAACTTACTACCTTACTCAAAGAACCCTCACTAGAACATCCCTCTTAGGCAGTCTTGTAAACATCTAGCTTTTCCTAAATTTAGCGGGACTAAGCTCAGGTGCTTTAGAAATATAGTATTGCTCTTTCCTGCAGTCGGCAAAACAATGTTTTCTACTTTCTCAGTACAGTATGCTTTTCAAATATAGGACTGTTCTTTACTAGACTCGCAAAAAATAACAATCCATTCTCATTTGGATGAGCCAAGAATACTTTTCATGATTACTTTTGAAATGTCGATAATGTAATGGCCATTTATGTGAAGAATATAATGTCTTGTTGTATATGTCGACATCTCCTTGCTTAGCTTGCAACATGGCGTTCTTTTATTGCACCCCTAGGTACAATTGCTAGTTAATTGTATTTTAAAAAATTAATATGACAGAGGAATCTGGTGGCTCTTTAACGAGTTGCAAACGACTTCAACGAGGAATTTGAGAATGGTGTTGGAGCCCTGCATGGCGTAGGCGCCCTGATCGTAATCCATGGCCACCTCCTCTCCCGTTTAAAAATTCCCCAACCAAACCTTGGACCCGTGGTTTGAAATGGATGATGAAACGTGGCAGAAGGTGATTGATTGAAGCGATGATGAAATGTGGCAAAAGGTGATTGATTAGAGCGACGAGGAATCTTGGTAGACTATGTCTCCATTGTGTAACGTCTTCGGCGTAATTATATTGACATGCATATGTATAGGCACAATATCAATCAAGATACTATGATCAATATTTATCATCCTTGGTTTGGAATGAAATGTTATGTAATGGCTTCGTATATTTGAATACTTTCCCTAACCTATTTTTTCATAGAATATGGACTTATTTTTCCACTTATCTGAGATATGTGGAGTATGTAGATGGTGAAGTTGGATGAGATATAGATTTAGGAATTTATTTGGTATAAATATTACTTTGTTAAAGGAGTTGACAAAGGAGTTTTCATTTTAAAGTTGAAGATTAGGTTTGTTAATTTTAAGTAAGAAAATAATATGCACTTAGTAATAGTAGTAGAGTAATAAATGCTATATAAGTTGGGATACACATTATAGAATCATAAATATTTCAGATTCAATAGTGTATATCTAATTATACCTTCAGGTTCAACGATATTTATCACAACCTATACAACATTTTCTATTGTGTTATTAATTAGTGCATATTGTTAGCTTTCTAAATAGTTGATGTAGTAATGTTGTTTAAAATAAACCATTAATTGAAACATATTACGATGATTAACATGTGGGAATACAAAATGTTGAATATCACTAAAACCCTTGAGGCCCATTGTAGAATTATCATCCAAATTCCCAAACCAATACCAATAGCAATTTCCAAACCACCACGTCCATTCCAAGAAAAATAGAAGTTGTTACAATTGAAAAGAACATATTACATCTCTTTGCTCACATTTCCCTTGACAAATGCATTATGGGATGTGCATATGAGGAGAGGTCAACTGTGTTTGGGAGGATCATGGACAAACTAATTTATTGAATGCATTGTGGGATGTTCTTATGATGAGAGGTCAACTATGATTGGGAGGAGGATGAACAAACTAATTTGTTGTTGCACCGATTTCACCAGATATAGTTAGTTGACATTAGACATCCAAAAATTTCAATATTGTTGATTTCTCCTAAATGAATATAGAGGTTTATAAATCAAAACATAAAAGATTCCAATGAGAAAGTTACCTTAATTTCACTTGAAATTAAGTTTATATCACCCATTTAGTATCAAGGAAGGTAGAGGTTTTAGTAATGATGGTATGATATTAAATTTTCAAGTCAAATGTGATTGAAATATTATTGTTGATGAAAATTCATATGAAATAAGGGGTGGTAGGTGAGGAGGATCATCCTTGATTCTAGTGGAAATCAAGAATTCAACTATGTATGGGGTCCAAGGATAGTAAAAAATAACTAGACAAAGGTTTATGCTCTCCTCTAGGGGATAAAATCTATAAACTTCATTCAACATCTAGTCTCTAGTATCCATTGATGATTATTTATGATAATCAACCTAATGAATATACTAAACATCCCATTTGATGGTAAGCTATCTCATCTCATAGAAAGAATAAAAAAGGAGGTTATTTGTTTCAAATATGTCAAGTTTTTCCATGTCTTGAGGGATATCAAAGTTCAGGTGTATATCCATGTCAATAGAGACTCGCATCTAAGTGAGGGATTCTTAAAAAGGCAAGGAGGTTACGTTTTAATCTATCCCTTAAGCCTATGAATCTCCTCATTAAATGCATGTTGACTCACACCTTTTGGTGTTAGTCATATATGTTTCCACGCCAAATAAGGAGTAATTCTTATACATGGGAGCATGATGTTGTATGTATCACACTCATGACACTCTCATACGTGTTAGCCTTAATCCGTAGTCGGTGTTTATGAAATGATGTAGAAGTTAATACAGGTTGTGAGGGGAATTATGAGTCTCGGGTTTTGTTTGGAGCAAAGCTAGGCAAAGGATGCTCTGCAATGGGCTCTTTGTAGTTGTCATCAATGGTTCAGATAAAACTCTTCGTAGGTAATTTTGGAAATCCTTATTGATATATCTTGTTGTTAGCTAATAAATTTATAGGTAGAACTTTGTGGATTTGGATTTGGTTTGAATTTGTTGGTTAACCTTTGATTTAGATTTGGTTTTTTCCTTTGGGGTTACCCTAATCTTACCTCATCTTCGAGGTTGGGAAGGTCCAAATAGTGTATTCTATGTGTTCTTCAACTTTAATGTTTTCATTTCGGTTCACTACATTTATAGCTAGGTGGTTGAGCTTCATTCCCTTTCGAATTTAGGTGGTGTGATTTTTTTCCATGGGTTGTTTGGAAGTTCCATACAATGGTTTTTAATGATTATTTTGGGTGATGTTGGTGCTCTTCTGGGATGATTTTGGTCTGGCATTTAGGGATCACCCATGTCAACTGCTTCTCCAATCCCACGAAGGTTGAGCCTATGTAAGCGTTGTGTTTTTAATATTTGGCGAATGCAATTTGGTACATTGCACTTGTAACATGGAGGTTGATCCCCTTTCACGTTTGAACTCAAGAAATCTAGTGTTTCCACAGTTGGCTATTTGGGACCTACATTCTATGGTTTTGAAAGAGTATTATAGGTTTTGTTTGTTTAATTTTGATGAGGTCATTTTGGTTAGGTACTTTTGGAATCTGTGGGATTTTGATTATCTTGAGAATCATGGGAATTGCCTCAAGGAAATACATGAAATACATAGAGTCTTGCACATGCTTGAATAATTCAACAATGGCGACATAAATTTCATATTATCGGTAAAAAATAAGGTCCTCGGTAATGAACACCAAAGCAATTCCCAAAATGCAGTGATAATGGAAACCCTTATACAATATAAAAGGAAAATTCGGGTCTTGGAAGCATAATATTCCATTTTATAGAATATGGTATGCAATATAGGTAAGGTTTCGCAATCGATTGCCTCAACTTTGATAATGTCAACAAGCTTTGTTCCAGGAAAACCAAAAAAAGAGGAAACTATTCATCAAATGCTAGAAGACATGGAATTAGAAAATTATAAATCACAACTCACCAATGTTGGTCAAGACAAGGTGCACAACAATCATGTTTTATATTAGTATCGGTTTCTTTAATGTCATACAAATCAAATAATTCTAATTTAAGGTGTCTTTTTTACAGTTCAGACTACTAGGAACCTTTTGAAATCCTTTGCAAAGGATGTTATAAATTTTTGTATTCCAGACTCTTACTATATAGTTGATATGCTAAATTTTGAACTAAGTGAAAATATACTTTTTGTATTACTACACTAACCAGTTCATCTGCAATTTATTTTTAATACAAAATACTAACCATTCTTTATAGAATTATAATATGAATTAAAAAATATACAATCTTCGATTGGTGGTTGTGTCCAAATTTAACTTTCAAAATATACTTTATGTGATACAACTTTGACATAATTTTAGGTTGGTCGTGTTTTAAGACATTCAACACTTTCACTTTGAATCTAGAAAAGAAATATTTGGCATTTTTCTATATTAAAAATAAGATAACAATGCAATACTTTACAATCAACTCATGCACAAAATTTCTTTCACCAAGAGATAGAAGATATACATGATGAGATCCTTTAAAATGAGCTAGTACATTATAGAAGTTGCAAGAACTCGAGAAAAATTTGGACAAGAACTTATCAGATAAGATGGATAAATTCTCACATAAAAAATCCTTAATTGGACCTTGATTTCCCAAATCAAATAGTTGTAGGATGAAAATTTACAATAGGAGAACCAAGATCTCAAATAGAATTTCAACAAATATTTATTGGAGAAAATTAAAAAAAATCTTTCCTTAAGAATCATATTCAAAGCTTATTTACATAAATTAAAAAGTTAAAGAATGTGAATAAAACACAAGTAGAAAGATAGAGAAAACCTTACCAATGAGGAATCATTGATCAATTAAGAAACAATGATTCGTTCAGTTAAAATAGAGAAGTTGTCAAATGTATAAATCTAGACCTTGGAGAATGGAATCACTATAGATTCGATTGAACATAAATAAAAAAATATGCTTATGTTGGAACGTTAACAACAAATAGACCACTAGAGGTGACAAGCGTGAAAGTTAGAACAGTGTAATCAAGGCATAGGATAGAAGGATTTCTTATTGTCATCCAAATCATAAGATTCACTCTGACCAATGAAAAAATCAATATGAATATAAAAAGCATTCTTTATATAATCAAAAGAATCATAATTCCAAAGTAGAGTGGGGAAAATACCAACAACCTACTTGGAAACAAATGATGATAAGTTTCTACCAAACAACCAATCCATAAAAAGTTCCAATGAAGATCGACCTCATATGGGTTGATCAATATACAATGCAACAATTCTCTTAATCACTTCAAAGATCATACCATTTCTATTCTTCGGTCATGGCAACATCATGAACATAACAAAAGGGGAAAGCATTACAAGAAAGAATGATGACATAATATTTTCTAGACTAGCATAGATCCATGTTAAATCCGCATCTATCAAGCACCGAGAGGGATCCAATTTCTTGAGGTATACATTTTTTTTGTCTTAAAATTTTTACACATAAAGAAAAAATTTATAGCTCAAGATATTTGATCCCTCTTAGTTCTTGATATATCTAAGTTTAAGATGAAATCAATATAAGTTTTTGTTTTGTTTAAACAAACATCATTTACAATTTTATTTATTTTATACGGGAATGCCATGTTACATAACGTTACACAACATTACATGTTATACATCTCCCCCATATTGGGTTGTAGAGCACCTCGCTACTCTCAATGCAATAATGATTCTAATACAAAGCATCTTTGAAGAGGGAGATAATATAAAGTACATATTACAAGAATAATAACAATAATAATAATATTCAAAGGGCACATATCTAAAAAAATATGTATATTCAAGTATGTGACCGTTCATTGTATCCTTATACACAATGTCACATGCTATGTAATAACCAATCATTTACGTATTCAAGAAATTATTTTTTAATATGTATGGATTGATTTATGTTATCCGGTTTATTTTGGACATTTCTTAAATGAACCAATTTGATTCAATCAAATGGGGGAGAGATATTTGAACCTTGCATCTCTTTTGTGCAAAAGAAAATTTTTACCTTGATCCTTGAGTACTTTATCACTTAAATTTTACATAGTTACCAAGTTGTAATGTTTTTTATGACTTTAACATAACATATGGTTGTAAAGTATTACATATTGCTTGTTATTATGTCATCCTTAAAAATTCTCCCTACATAAAGGGAAATTACCTATGTTAGAAAATCAGGATCGTACAACAATAGCATAAAACAAGATGCAGAAATAAAGAACATAAACACAATAAAACAGAGACACCAATATAATGTGGTTCACCCAAGATGGGATACGTCCACACAGAAATTGACAATCCTTTCTATTAAACCATCCAACAAAAATAAAGGGATATAACTTGCAACACATCCATTGTAACTTCCTCTTCACACTCTTTCACAGTCTTGTCTTTCACAATACAATACACAACCGTATTACAATTCCTCATACAAAAGAGGGTTTCCTTCTAGGGTTAAAGTACATAACAAAATTTCTACTGTCAGGTCAGAGATCTAATGAATGGCTCAAATTGACTACGAAATTACAACATTTTACAAGGTAATTTTCACCACATTTCAATGGTAAAAAAACAGACAAAAAAGCATGGCCCAAATTTTTTTCTTGGGGGCTCCTGCCCCCTAGACCCCCTATAGATCGATCGGGAGTCCGAACACATATGAAATAATAATCAGGATCCACTCCCAACAACCTACACTAAAGTGATATTCCCTATGCAACACCAACTATGGCTTAATTTTCTAAATTAATACCGCTAGCTCACAACTTATTGGTATTGCAAACAAGCAAATAACGGTAATTACATTCAACCATAGGTGAAATGTGAAATGGGTTACACTTTTTGGCAATAAGGTGCAAATTCTTTTGTGGAATCCACCTCCTAAGAGTATTAGTAAAAAAACCCATGTTTGTGAAGTGTTCTCTAAAATGAAATTTATGAGTCAAGTGTCAAATTAACTCGACCAAAATTTTGATTCAAAGTTATTTAAACTCTTCACCAAAGAAATTTTTAACTCTCAGTGGAGAATTTGATTGGTACAATAACACACCCCTTTTAATAGTTAGTCTTGATGGAGGGTTAAACAAATATTTGATTGAAAGTTTTCTAACCCTCATCAAGTATTTTCAATATAAGATTGTATACTCTTAATTGATAGACCATTTTTTATTCTTTAAGTGGAGAGAACTGAGCACTCAAAGCACCCTTGGATGAATTTGTAGAGAAGACCACCTTGCACAATAACACACCATACTAGCAGTACATACTTTATCTAGCATCATATTTCACAAAAAAAAGCTTGGAAAACATAATGTCATACTTCACACACACAAAAACACACTTCACTTAAAAAAACCGATATCACACTTTTAAAATAATACATTTATTCTTATTCTACTAATTATGCAAATAAGTATTCTAAATATACTACATAGTAAAATTACATATACACTTTTTATATCAACCCAGATATCAAAAAAATAACATTGATCAATAAAAATACCAAAACTTTCATTCATGCAACCAAAAAACAAAAAAAAAACCTAATTATAATTATAATTAAAACAAAAAACAAAAAAAAACTAATTATAATTATAATTAAAAAAAATTATAAAGTTACTTTAGCATCCTCATTGATCACAAATAATCTATACAACTAAGACACCACTATATAAGAGTTTTGATCAAGATAATTAGGTAAAACCTATCTTATGCAAAGGTATGGATAAATTCCTATAATTCTAAAAACCTTAATAGCTAAGTTTATCATATCACATGATGAACTTCCAAATATCACATAAACATTGTATCCCAATTTTTTAATATCCTCTCTTAAACTTCCACCTATGCATGCATGAGCGTGACCATTCATGAAATGTCCTCCAACAAAGATCACTTTCTCTAAAATGCAATTTTTTAATATCCTCTCTTAAACTTCCACCTATGCATGCATGAGCGTGACCATTCATGAAATCTCCTCGAGCAAAGATCACTTTCTCTACAGTGCAAGATTTCTTATTGTGAAATTTTAACCTTATACATATAAAAATCAATTTTAATTATCAAAATCAAAGTCCTGAGTTAATTAAAAAACTCCAAACTAATTCAACTTATACAAATTAAAATCCAATAAATGGCATTCCATGAAAATGCACTCCAAATTATTTCCATTTATACAAACTAAATTCCAATAAGTGGCTTGCCATGAAAACGCACTCCAAGTAGCTTGCCATTAAAAAGCAATATTTTTGTTATTCATCGGAATCAAAAAGTATACAAAGCTATATTGCGTTCCTTCTATATGGATCAACAGCTAAACCAATGTGTAAAAACAACTACATCAACTAACAAAAACACCAACTAAGCAAGTGTGTCTAAACAGACCAAAAACCAACCAGCTATCACAATATGCATCCAATGAAACATGGAAACAATCTAGTGCAAAAACCTGGAGCATGTCCATCAAAGGAAAAAGAGAACCTACATCCAGATAGAGCTTAACTCCAAATATTCAACATCTCCTTAAAAGTTTGAACACTTTCCAGATATTCCTTCACAAAGAGGAGGCCTTCATCACCAACCAAAGATTCTTTTGATAATTCATCTGCTTCAAAATTTTGATCCCTATAAATATAATCAAAAGAAAGCTTGTGAAGGATCTTTTAAGTGCCCTAATGCGATTGCACCAATCTAGTAAGGAAACAACTTGTATATTGCAAAGATTCGTGTCCCAATTTATGGTCATTATGGAATCACAAAAAAATTTCAATGTGTCAATTCCCAACATGTTAGCAACCATAAGAAGGCACCATAGAGCTAATAACTCTACCTTAGTATTTGTACCCCTTACACAAAACAATTTGAGTTTAAAGAAATGTTCAATATTGATTTCAAGCATACATCCTGCACCAAAAAGCTCCCCTTAAGCAGCAACATCGAAAAAACCCACAATTGAAGATGGCATAGGAAATTTGCTTACACGTTTGCATTTCCTAGTCTTTGAAGGGACATAGCCATAATCCTTATACAAACCGATAACTTTAATAACATTTGCATACAAATTTTGATCCTTGCTTTGAAATATAACAACATTTCTAGACTTCAATACTTCCCAACAGATAAACATTGGAAGCAACTTGTGTTCTTTAAATATTGAACACTATTGATAAAATTCAGTTTCAACTGGTTCCGTGCCCCATCCATGTTGAATATTTAAAGCATCACACACATTATCCCACAAATCTCTGTAGAAAGAGCATGAAGTGAATAAATGGAAAATTGTCTTACTGACAACTTTACACAAGAAACACATGTTAGAGCCAAACTACCCTCTGCAAAATAAATTTTCTTAAATTAAAAGACAATTTCCAAAAGCTACCAAAAAAAATCATTTCAACTTCATAAGAATCTTCCATTTCCAAATTTTCCAAGAACATCAAATGAATTATTCAACATAAGTGTTAAATAAACAACCTTTGTCATAGCATGTGAATAAATAATTACACCTTGAGTTAGCAAATATTAGAACTTAAACGCAATTTTGATTTTAGTAAAGGTCGAAAGATGGATAATCAACTCTTCTAATGTATTAAATAAAATACATTAGATAATAGATTGATATGTACTCCCTTCCTAAGTAATCTCTATATGTACTTTCTATATTGTATGATTTCTTCAATCAAAATCTAATAGTATCAATTTATGTGTAAAAGTCATGGAGAATGAGCGAAAGTCAATTCAATCACTCTGATAGATGTTGAGAGGTCATTCTACTAGTAATTTTTCCCTGGCTTTTCTAGTGGACTCATATGTTAATTTGTTGCATCCACTATGATATCAACCAGCATGGTATGTGTATGAAATTGTTTTTAATAAGATTTCAAAATTACTTTAAAAAAAATATGTATATTAAATGTGCACATCATTTATATATTTTCTATCTGTATGTATATTTTAAATTATCAACACATTTTAATTAACATATATAGAATTTATATGTTCTTAATTGCACTCTGAAAAACTTTGAGTCCCACATGATTCATCTATCCTTTATGTTTCGTCCTAAAAGAGCATACATAAAGAGTAATGAGGTAAAGTTATTTTAGAATTTTTTTTCTCTAATATGAAAACCCTATCATAACTTAATTGTTAAACTAAAATTGAGGACAACCATTACTACATGCTATCCGCAAATGTGAGTTGACTTATCACCATTATTTGAGGAAAAACATGTCACTTGAAATAACTCATTGGTGGTTTATAAGGATGTAGACTTTGACTCCAAACAAAATCCTCTAGGTCTTAGTTCATTAACTAGATTCCTTGTGTCCAAGGAAGATGAACTCTTAATCAATTAAAATCAAATTTAGTTATTTTAGGAGTTACCTGTTGGTATGTCCACATCCATCATTACGACCATAGGATAGATAGCTAGCTACAAATTCCCCACTTTAATTTTTTTCCCCATGGAGACCATTATTAATTTCATAACTAATTTAAGCCTATCGTGTATGAATCAAATTAAACATTGTAGGTGTAAGTGTATAGCTATAAAACACAACGGAATTACAACTATACTCATACAAACAACATGAATAACCAATCATAATCATAACATGAAGTAAATAAGATGTTTCATATTCATAAACAACAATGAACTCTTATCTTTTATCAGAAGAATATCCAAGCAATTGGCTCTGTAAGATGAATTTCCATCCAACTATTGGTATCAGCTACAAATACCACCCCCAAGTCAGGCTTTGAGGCACTAGGGTGAAGGAAACACCTATAGGCTCCATGTTCTCTTATCCCAACCCATTTTCTCTCATGCTTAACCAATCTTCTCACCATTGAGCACTGCATGCATCTAATTCAACCATCCCAACCATGGAATTCTCCTCCATTTCCCCCCACAACACACAAAAGGCCTATTCATTCTCTGCTCTTCAATGTGTGGATAAAGAGTCCAACTTATTGTATGATTTAAGAGAACCTCATACAAAATCAATTCACAGCTTCTCATGCATCCAAGAGCAACAAATAAACAGTGGGAAAATGTTTCTATTTGTCCCATCCTCTATGATCACCTAGGACCATCCTCTTCACTCTAATGCTTGAAATGTTTCTGTTCACGGTGCCAATTGCTAGTTAATTTCATTTCACAGTCTGGTGATTGGCAATGGTGAAAACGACATGAAGGCCATGTATTGTATGAATTATGCATGGAAAATGAGTGATAGAATCTAATAGATATGAGAGGATTGGTGAAAACACAATTGACATTACTTTTGACCATAGAAGAAAATGACTCTTACAATTGTCATAAAAATATATCCCTCACATGCTTCCATAACTTTGTGAGAAAACTTTCCCACCAACATCACATATGCATTGAATGATTGGATTTGATTTAAATCAAATGAAATAAATGGTTCATCTAGAACACATGACATAAAATGGATGATTTCTAAGGTTGGCACTTGACAAAAAAGGGTTTACTCTCTCATGGACCCCCTTTCCTATCCCCTTCTAATGGAATCTTAGTTCCTCTTTACAGGGCCATCTTGGACCATTTTATTATTTTTCAACATAATATTTACATATCATTTGAGTCATCATGACAAGCCAACCACATGTCTCATATAGAAATATTGGCATTGTATATGTCTAGTCATTCACTAGTTAAGCCTTAGCCTTAAGCTCAGCACTAAAAATCTATACTAACATATTTTCATCATTTACATAATTTAATTTAATACATTTCAAAAATCAAAATTAAAATATTTACTTACATATTATGTTTATTTAATTATTTATTTTAAATTAGAAATCATATATATATATATAGACTTGGTTATATATGTTTTAAAATTATGTTCACTTCCTTTATTGTTCAATTTAACATGCAAATGGTGATTGGTCACATCATTACTTTAGCCTTAAGTGCTTGGGAAGATAATTTGTCACATCTTACCATTACTTCCATTTAACTTTTGGAAATTTCATAGGCAAGTGCTTGGGAAGATAATTGGTCACATCTTACCATTACTTTCATGTAGACTATAGATGATTGACACATTACCCTTACAAAATTATGTACTCCCTACCATGAGTCAATAAAGCTTGAAATTATTATGGTATAATGTTGCTTGATTGATTGATGTATTTAGATGTCCAACATGACTACTAATGGCATGGCATTTGTTGTCATAGGAGAGAGGCCATGCTTGGGCTAAAGAAGTAGGAAGAGGTCAAAAAGAAAACATCAAATGATGATGTTTAGACATTATCTAACTTTATTTTTATAAAAAGATTCTTAAATTATCTTTGTTTAAGGATCTAACCATTTTTCCTTTTCCTTTTGTCAATGTGAGGGCATGGTTTAATACATATTGTACTCCCAATTTGTATTAATATCGTTCATGAATCTCAAGGTATAGGAATGATAACAACACATGACTGAGATCAAATTAAATTTAACTCCATAATTTATCCAAGTGCAAGTTAAATATTTAATTGATTTATATTTGGATGTTTTGATTTATGCAATGTATTTGATGATACATTTTAATTTATCTGCATGCATATCATCACAAAAATTTAATGAATATAACATTGGGTGTGTACCCAAAAGCCTAATGATATTGTACCACGTTATACATTTAACTTGAAATATAAATTTCATAACATGCATGCACTTTATAAAGTTTAGTGAATATAATATTAGATATAGCGTTGGAATTTGGAAAAAGTGTTATTTATCAATCATATAGTCTTAACATCTTATACTATTTTATTTTTTTAATATTATTAATAGGTAAATAATTTGTTATCATTGAATTCCATCCTTTGTTAAATGTACTTAAAAAAACTAAATTATATTATATCATTTATACTATGTCCTGGAGATAACCTTTAAACATAAAATTCATTGAACTTATACATATTATGTTGTGTATGCATTAAATTTAGTTTTATTATTTAATGACAATGCCTATAAATTTGTTGATTGACTTTGTTGGACATATTAGTGTTATTCATGTGGACATACATGTAACTTCACCTTTGTTAGCAAAATTATGTGATAGTGAAAGGGGTGCAAGTTTTGGAAGACCTTTTAACATATTTAAAATATGGTTTGAAGAATTTATTAAAGGTTTTTTTTATCAATTTGTTTATTAAATTTGTGATTTGGAGAATTAATTAAAGTTTATTTTATCAATTTCTTTATTAAACAAATTTAATATATATTTAAAGAACAAGATTTTTGACACGTTGAATTCATTTCAATTTAAGGATAAGCATGTGGCCACATTGTGATTGAGAGTCAACTAATCACACAAGTATTTCAAAACTTTAATATATATTTAAAGAACAAGATTTTTGACACGTTGAATTCATTTCAATTTAAGGATAAGCATGTGGCCACATTGTGATTGAGAGTCAACTAATCACACAAGTATTTCAAAACTCAGACTTTGTTAATTTCTATTAACTAATTTATTTATTTAAATTGTGGAAATTTTTTAATTGTTTTTAATTAAATTAAATTTTATATTTCTTTGATCTAAGAAAATACCACTTAAGTATGATAGATCGGGATCCAAATCTACAAAACATGGAGGACCCAACTCTCAAATGTGAAGAATCTTTGCTTGTAAAAAAATTCAAAGAATGGTTAAAGAAGACAAAGTGTATCAACTAGCTCTAATACTATGTTAGAATATTGAGAATATGTATAAACATGCGATAATACATTTACACTAACATGCAAGCCAATAGCAAAGATAGACTAGTTTATCCTTCTATCCATACAAGCAACAATAATCATCTAAAAACAAGAGACAAGAGAACAACACACCAGATATACGTGGTAAAACCAAAATGGGGAAACATCCACGAGAGGCTTGGTCTTCTATTGATCTTTGGAAATCTCCAATCTTACAAGAGATCTCCACCCCACATATGCTTCACAACTTTTCAATAACATCACAATGCATGAGACCACAATATTCCCTAAGCCTCTATGTTGCCTACATTATATACCAAGAGGTATGGAAGAATAACATCTCAAAATACATTTGGGTTAAATGATTTTCCACATCTTTATATAATGAACGGTAATAGGAGCATATTACTCCATGATGCATGTGAGATAAATCATTTTTACATCAGATTAGAGTTAAGTATGCCCTCTAATTCTAGGTAAGACATATTACAACATCATAATAGACATCATTAAACATGTAATATTACAATTACAGACTCCAATGGGAATGTTATCAACCAATAAATAACTAAAGGTGACAAATATGAATGTTCCAACATAGAAATCAAGACATAAGATAGAAGGATGTATTATTGTTATCCAAATCATAAAAGTCATTGTGACCAATGGAAAAATTAATATGAATATAAAAAACCTTTTTCATAAAGTCAAAAGAATCACAATTCCAAGTAGAGTGGGGAAGAGATCAACACCCTACTTGAAACACAAGATAAGAAGTTTCCTCCAAACAACCAATCCATAAAAAGTTCCAATGAAGATAAATCTGAGATGGATTGATCCATATACAATGCATACTACTTCATTTCTTCAATCACAATAATATCATAAACATAATATTAAAGAAAAACATTAGAAGCACCGCCTGCTTGAGCCTAGAGCTTACTGTCCAGTAACAGTCTGTGTAAGGCACAGTAAGTACGCCCAGTCCGCTTCGATAGGTTACTTCATTTATCTTCTCTTCTTCTCTCCCGGGTATGGCTGCTAAAAGTGTATTGATATGTGCATATACCTATTTTTATATACCCACTGTATATATATACCTATCCATCTGTCTCTCTGTATATCAAGGATGACATAAGCTTTTGTAGATTATGATTATATGACAAAACATCTTTAAAGAAAGATTATGATTATATGACAAAAACATCTTTAAAGAAAAAGACAATATAACAAACATAAAGTAAATGTAACCAGGACAATACCAATAATAATAATATTCAAAGGGCACATATCTAAAAGATATGTCTTTTTAGGTATGGTACCATTCAATGTATACTTATACATAATGTCACATGCTATTGTAATCATCAATCATTTACATATTCAAGACATTATTTTTTTTAATGTATGGATTGCTTTATGTTATCCTAGTTATTTTTGGATATTTCATAAATGAACCAATTTGGTTCAACCCAATGGGGAGATAGAGCAAAAACAAATAGTTTACATTGGTCCTTGAATACTATATACACAATAAGTGTAGTTGGAATATTTTGTATGACTTTAACATAACATATGGTTGTACACTACTACATTTTTTTCAAACGAAAAAAGCATACCTTGATATTCCATTGAATCAAAGGTAATTCGTTACATCTTCTAGTCAGCAAGATCATTCATGTAAATCTAACCACAATATAGGAAACAATATTATCAAAAAAAACTAGCAGGGAGATAGGACTGAGCCAACTTTTGTCCCCACCTGGGCTTGATGTACCGAAGGAGATCCTCTCATAAAAAACTACAAGTTAGGTCAGCCATATATGTCTCAAGGGAAGATAATATGAGCCCTGAGGCATTATCCAAGACAGGCTTGAGTCCTCTCAAATTCCAGGGATAAGCTCAATAAACCAAAATCTGTAGAAAGATAGCATCCCAAGGGGACTAACTACATCAAAACATAGTCCTTAGTTAGCAACAGGGTTGATACTCAAAATAGTTGAAGATCAACTTCCCCATAAATATCACCTTTACAATATTCTGTAAAAGAAAGATGGTCAGGATCCATAAGTAGCCCATCCTTGGATAATGAATAAGCCCTCATATCATATTCCCTATAAACATGGCTGAAATCCACTGAAGTGAACGAAGAAATCGGCTTTTTGGTGTTGTTGCACCAAGCATCTAGGTTCACAATAGCAAGAGTGGATTCATCCTTTGCCCAATTTATAATCACAGAGGAGTCGCCAAAGATATGTAGATATGGAAATCCAATATCTTTGGCAATGGAAAGTAAATCCCAGAGTGCCAAAAGTTTGGCTCTTGTATTAGTGCTGCAACCGCAACCTAATTTCATTTCAATGAAATGTTGTTCATTAATCCATATACATACCTCTGCTCCACCTTTAGAATCCGCTGTAACTCCATCAAAGAAAGCCATGGGAAATCATTTTAATGGAGGATCCCCAATATTCCTGACTTTAGGTCTTTTAGCTTGGGATACTTGATAAGTTAAATCTTCGGCTATAATCTTATGACAAAGACAGGGGATATTTGGCTCTTTGTTCTAAAAAATGGAGTTGTTCCTAGTCTTCCAAAGGTTCCAGATGAACCAAAAAGGCAGGTATGAGAGCATCCTGTCTTTTTCCAGCCAGTTGATGATGTTTCCTGTAAGGGTCGGATTAGACCAGTCCACCCGTATGTCAGCCAAATTATCCAAGCAAACCAGTACCTCACGAGCAAAGGAACAATTTACAAACAGATGTTCAATTGATTCAGCTTCCTCCTTACAAAGGCAACACCTGTTTGGACCAAGTCATCCCCTATTGCAGAGTTTATCCCACGTATTTATTTTATTAAAGAATTCCAACCAAGTAAAGCACTTTAGATTTTGTGGAATGTTGTAGTTCCAGATCTGTGTGATGATACAGCCAGAAGGAGGAGGCAAAAAATCCTATATGATAAGCTCATATGCTTTTTTTGCAGAAACCAAGCCCAAATCCTTATCATATAGCCAGAGAAGAGAATCCTCCACATCTCCAATTCTTATCCTACCGAGACCTTTAACAAAATATGTCCACTGTTCAGCCCATTCACCTCCCAGATCCAGATCATGGGCTGATAACCATCCATTTTAACCAACAAAGAGACCATCCAATTTCTGTGCCTGGGCCAAGCACGATATCCCATAGTCAGCCAGATATTCTCTGAGATCCACTGGGAGAATGTATGAGGTTTCCAAATATTCTCTGAGATCTACATTATGCTTTCTATTATGCCATCCTTAAGAATTCATCCTACACTAAGGTAAAGTACCTACGCCAACATGATATTCCTTATGCAACCCCAACTATAGCTCAAATTTCTGCATTAATACTGCTAGCTCACAATTTAGTGGTCGTGCAAGGAAGCAAATATGGGTAATTAAATTCAACCTCATCTGAAATGTTAATATGGGTTACACTTTTTGGCAATGAGGTGCACAAAAAATTATGGCATCCACCTCTTGATCAAGAGTATTAGCAAAAAAATGATAGACCACGAACTATTCTCTAAAAGGAAAATTTCTCATTCAAGTGTTTGATTAATTCAACCAAATTCTTGATTCACAATTATTTAAACTCAACTAAATATTTTTTTAACTTTCAGTTGAGAATTTGATGGACTTAGTCAAACTCATAGTTGAGAGTAAATAAAAAAAAAACTCTCAATTAAGAATTATCTAACTCTTGTCTAAGAGTCCAGAATATAAAATTGTATACTCTCACCTAATTAACCATTTTGTATTCTTTAAGCAGAGAGATAAATCAGTCTCGCATGAACTTATGGAGCAACAGACATGGTACAATAGCACACCATGTCAATAGTGAGTCTTGACGAAGGGTTAAAATAAAACGATTGAGAGTTATCTAACTCTCGCTGGAGTCTTTTCAATATAATATCATGTACTCTTAACTGATAGACCATTTTTCATTCTTTAATTGGAGAAAACTGTGCACTCATAACATTGATGGATGAATTTGTGGATTAGTCCAATTAGAACAATAGAGGAGTACATCATCCATCTTAGTTCCTCTACCATTATCAAGGTAAATTTCTTTTCTGTTGTTAATTTTTTTATTTATCATCTTTATGAACATATTCTTTTAGTCAAAAGTTCAATTATTGATATATTTTCTAGTTAGTATCATCAAGAAATGTTGTCAATTTTTTTAAATCCTTTAATAATACTTAAAGGATGACAAAATTTAAAACTATAAGACCATTAAAACCCAAGATATGAGACATGAACGCAGTGATTTGAGCTCTAAGCATGGTGTTGCTCAAATCTTCTACATGTGGCTAGGGTTCAAAGTCCTAATTGCCACCATGCCCATCTATACTAGTAACAAGTTAAAGCATTAAGGGTATATCTTTCCTTGTGTACTTGTGTCCAATATATTTGTGAAGTGCCTCTCATGCAACAATACTTAGATTTGAGGGTTACATGCTACAAATTGGATCCTGAAAAGGGAAACAAGCTAGAGTGATCTCTCTTTGAAGAAGGAAATTCATGGTTATGCTTAGAAGTTCCAAGCCATCAATAAAGGTAAATTGATGGTGTGCTTAATCATGGCAAGCACTTCAATTTCGAAGACTAATTAGGTCATCTTCTAATATTTGGTGTATTCCTCTACAAAACAACCCAAATTAACACCCTATGGATTGGAAAGAAAAAGTGGATTAGTATACCCCAAGTTAAGAATTCAGCTGGTATTCTTAAAGAAAAAATTATATTATTTATGGATCAACTATTAATAGGGAAGTGCTAAATCCCTCTAACACAGTTGGTTTTGATAGGACTCATTTTGCATGGCGGCCACCCAAGTTCAAACTCTGTAAGTTAGCTATGAGGAGACACTTAAAAATTCATCCATGTTAAGGGTTGGTGTGGCTCGGGCAAGGTGTTGATCCCCAAGTGATCTTGATGATTTAAAATCCCCTGGGTCGTGGTTTCTTAAACCACGTGCTAGTCTTGCAAGTTAGAGACAAAGTAGAAAACAAAATAACTATTAATATGGAAGTTTATGGGAGCTTTTATAACTATCAAATTGTGGGAATTATGGATTCATATTCAATGGAATCAATGAATGAAAGGTGGCATCTAGATTCTTCTATTATTATTATCCCTTGGTGTATGGGATCAAGAGGGTTTTACCTTAACCAATGGTATATAAAATTCAATATGGAGGGAGAAACAATATCTATCATTCTAGTTTGGGAGATATCTCCCCATATTTCACTTGGCCTTTGGGACATAGACACCTTGAAATAAATAGGTAATAATATTTATCAATATGTGGACAAATCAAATCCACACCAAATACAAAAGTGAGACTATTCTCACACACTTGCATAAAAATAGAAGTCAATCTTGAACAAGGACTCCCTAAGTCAATCATGGACACTGATGGTTCTTTTTGCAACCAATTGATTATGGAAAGCTCTCATTAAAATGAAACGGGCTCCATGAATTTGGTCACTTCAGTCATAGTTTCCCAAACCACTCACCTTCTACCACTATAGATTCTTTGAAAGGGTTTCAACAAGTCTTTAGGACCTTAAATACAAAGAAAAAAGAACCCAATCCCTAATTCGGCGATGAACCTAAAGTAGGTCCATCCAAAAACAAGCTGGCCATCCTTGAAGGTCTCTTAGAGGATAAAATTTGTATTAAAAAAAAAGAGAACAACCTCCAATACCATCCAAGGTAGACAATCACGTAGAAAATCATGTAGTCTCTCAAAAAATATTGTCTCCAAGCAACAACCCCAAATCCTTTTAACTACACCATGTAAAAAAGTTAGGTACCACTCCTATTATATTTGGAAAGGTGAAATCCCATGCAACAATGACAAAAGAAAGTGAGAAATGTCAGACATTTTGAGAGAGGCCCAAAATCCATGCAACCCACATAATATATACCTAGAAACAATGTTTGTAAATTTGAGATCCATGTATCATCCAAAGATCACCATATAGGATCAAGTAGAAGAAAAGTTAGGAAGAACAGTTACCTCAAATCAGTTTGCATAGTACAATGTAGAATGTCATCGAGTTTAGAAGAATTAGTCATCATTGCCACTCTTGCAGTGGCAAGTTAGAGATCCCAAAACACATATAAGAAGAAGAAGTTACAAGAACTAGTGCCTAGGGAACACAGGTCAGCTCGAGTGTGCTATGATAATAGATAGTGATCCTTTTCTAAAAATTATATCATGTTTTGTTTTTGTCTTCTATTATTTAATCAATTTGTGAGAATTTATTCTTTCCGACTTGAATAAGAAAGAAATTATGGTAGATAAAATAAATGTTATAGTTGAAACCTTCCCCTCCCAACAGGGGAATGAAAAATTCCAAGTATAGATGTCCTAATTAAGAACTTATTTTAATTTCTTATGGTACATAAAATATCATCAATATTAGGCAAAGAGGGCCCCATCCCAAAACCCAAGGGATCCCCTCGGAATCTAGATGTTATGATTACACTAATGACTTGTACAAAGGAGAGTTGGGGGGGCTGGGAAATGGAAAATTGGCAAGATTAGATCAACACACGTAGTCAAGAGGTGGAAAGATGGAAAAAATATTACCATGTAGTGCACATGGGTCATAACTACTTCATCAATGTAGGGAATGGTTAACGTATTAAAGGATATGAGAAGGTACGGGACAATCCATCCTAGTACGAAAATGGAGGTTGTAAAGGACGAATATATGTGGAAGGAGGATCATGATTAAGTGAGGGGAGTCTAATTGGATCATGATGGTTGTGATGAGGGACATGGAGGAATACCTGATAATTAAAACACAGGTTTTCATCAGGGTGGTGGGAATTTAGAACCAGGAATTCCAATATGAACTCTACTCCTGGATAGGTTGCATTGGCAGCCATGACCTCCAAATTATGGCAGTTGGGATTCAAAATTTTATGAGGAATCAACTTTGGGTTATGACCTCAGTCATTCATTAAAAATACACCATTCCCCTCTCTTGATTGAATAGGTTGAATGGCATATTTGGATTGACTCAAAGATTCTGCAACCATAAAAGGAGATGTAAGCAATGGCTAGATAGAATCTAGACCCTAGCAATTCCTGGGTGAGATATGCCTTATATGAGCGGTATTTAGTCACCTTATAGTTAGAAAAGGTTTTGTTAGGGTGGCTGTTGGTGGCCATTACATGGAGAAGGGTCATCAGGTAGAGTAGATAAATATTCTAGAATAGTTTAAAGAAGATGCAAACATTCTCAACTTCAACTTGAACACTCTGGGATGTTTCTTGGGGGTGGAGTTCATCTCGAGCGCTTCCCTCGGTAATAAAGTAGGAGAGGGGGGACTTAGAGTCGAGAAGTGGGGGATGGTTTTCTCACCACTCAGGACCAAGAGGATGAGGAGTTCAATAGGGAGGTATTATGGGCTGGTGCTCTTTACTCTACGATGAATGAGTGGATTCAAAATCCAGGCAAAACCAAAAAGAAAATTATGTTGTATGAGAGGTTTATCTTTCTACACTAGGTCATCAAAAGACTCTTGAATTTGTTATAATGGACCTAAATGGGGAAGTGATGCATCTAAAACAGAGGTTGGAAGTCCTCAGTAGCTACAAGACCATTAACAAAGTCATGGAAAGAAAAATATGTATCCTAGATAAGTGGTTGGACATGAAGGTCTGAAGCACAACCTCTCTTCCGGGGAACTCTCCCAGCTCCCCTCTAGCCATAGATGATGAATATGTATCGATGATAAAGTAACAGAGCCCTGGTTTGGGGGAAATCCTAGGATTCTTTTTATATTTGTTAACAACTTTTCAATTCACTCCATAAGAAACATAATAGCTATAAGCCCTAAGAATAGTTTTACTTGCAACATGCATTGTTGACTGTACAAGGTAGCTATAAGTTCTAGAAAGAATTGGACTCTCAATACTCTCAGTACTCAATGTAGAATGTACATGGTTAACAAGTAAACCAAGGTCAGTGGGAATTGTGTTTTGTATATCAGGATATCTCATACTCTCTTCTTCAGTCTGATCTCTACCAGAGGCAGGTTGTTGAGGCTTTCTTTTCTACTTTTATGATATAATCTACTCATTTCATTGTTAATAGAAGGACTCTTTTTATTATTGAAAAAAAAATATCATCAATTATGACTTAAATAAATTACCCTTTTGCCTTAGAGAACAAATCAGACATGAACCTATATGAGAAATTCACTTGTGGCCCCCTAGGTGTATACCAGTTGACAATAGGATGCACTGTTAAGGCACTCCTTGTGACAGCTCATATTGAAACCTTGATCAAGACTATATGTCATGTGTTGGGTAGCGTTGGTATTCCTAGGAGTATAGAGGTAGTCAATAGAAATCAACCCCATGTCATGTGAATGCGAACTTGACCCTAGTTGTCGATTCCCTAGATACACAAAAAATATTTGAACAGTTTGATTCCTTAGAAATAGTCAAGAAAAATATTTGAACAAGTCACCCGCAATCTGAGGCCATGGATCCACACGCTAAGAAACTCTCAAATCATATCTCAATAGAGAATACTCAGGCCACAACTTGAGAAACAAAACACATTCCCTCACCACTTATTTTCTCTGCATCAACACTTCCTAGTGCAATGGGATTCCCTTCACCGATCTAGTCCCTCAGGACATCACCATCCACCTTTAGGACTGATGTGATTAGATTAGAAACAAATAATGGTCCTCGAGGTACTTATGGTTTCAATAGAATATCTAACCAGTCTTGACACTAGAATATATCAGTGTTTAATCCCCCTCACAAGATTTTTCATTTCCCCTGCAAACAAAAGGGTATGATAGCTATGTGCAAAAATACCAACTTGAATTATGAGAGTGAAACCCTGCAAACATAAGAATGATGAATGAAATCCAATTCAAATCCCTTCATAGCAATTCAAATTCACTTGTAGAGGCTATCTTAGGTTCATTGGAAAGTAACTCTATATCACTAAGGGATTTTTCCAACTCATTGGATGACCATTTGAGTTCTCAAGGGAGCAACTCAAATCCACTTAGTCTAACCCTAATTCACTAGAAAAACACTCCCAACCACTAGAGGTAACTCGAATCCAATAAGACTGACTAAATTCCCCTTAAATCACTCTCATGCACTAAAGACAACTCAAATTTATCATGATTGACTCAAATTCCCCCAAAATCACTCCCATGCACTAAAGGCAACTCAAATCCACCAAGAAGGACTTGAATTCCCCTAAAATCACTAACTGACTGAAGACAACTTGAATTGTCCCAAATTTTCTCTAATTAACTGAAGACAAGTTGAATTGGTATGGGGTTTACACAAATCAAGTGCATGGTGGACAAAAATAGTCAAATAGGCACATATGACATGGGAGATGGGAGAGTGGGTCCCATTGGAATCCAATAAAGATTATTCTCATCAAGTAAGGTTGCATGGGTGCATGCAAAGCATAAAATAGGTGTAATATGATCTCTAAAGTCCAATAAAATCAAAATTAGGAAACATAGAGTACTATTAGAAAGAGGAGCAACTCCTAACCTCAACCCCCCTCACATGTGGAATCCATGACCCCCAACCATGTTAGTTTGCCATCTTGAGCTATCATTTAATTAAACTGATAATAATAATAATGTCCATAGTCCATAGTCCAGGAACCTAGTGCCACCAAATGAAAATAACCACATCACACATGCCCATGACTTACCATCGGGTCATTACAATTATATTACCATATTGTACAATTTTGACAACTTTGGGTCATCATATCTCACATTAGTTTTTGTTGCTCGCAGTGATGATTAAGAAAACTTTGGCATGAAAGATATGGTCATCTAAACTATCTCTCATTGCAACAACCATGTAATCAAAATATGGTGAGTGGTCTTCCTCACATGTCTTGTAGAGATAGTGTTTTCTCTAGTTGAGTACTCAACAAACACCATCTAGACAATTTTAACAATCGCATGTCTTAGCATGCCTAGAACCCCTTGAAATTTCTTCATAGTGATTTGTGGATCATTTCCTTTAGCCTCTTTCTATGGGTTCAAGCACGTTTTAACTTTCATTGATGAAATGGGTTTATTTCTTAATATTAAAAGTGATTTTTTTACTTGATTTTGGCCTTTAATCATCCTATAGAAAATCGATTTGGACATTGAATTTGGAAGTTAAGAACAAATAATGGAGGAAAATATGTTGACAACAAATTTACAATTTATTGCACTACATAGGTCATTCAGATGTAACAAAATGTTCCTTATACACCACAACAAAATGATGTTACTTTGAGAAATAATCACACATTTAAATAAATGACAACTTGTATGATCCAATATAAAAGATCAAGGCTTCGTTTTTTTGGAAAAGGTCATTAATTGTGCCAATTACATAGTTAATCACATTAACATAGGATTTAAAAGATATAACATTGGAAGCAGCATGGAGTAAAATTAAACCAAATGTAAGCCATTTTTTCTTGTGTTCAGTAGTGAAGCATGGGCTCCACCATTGTAATTGGGAAAAAAATCACTTTGAAATAACCTTTATTTTGAACATAAATGAGTACGTGTAAATTATATGAAAAATCTGGAGGCAACCAAGATTACAAAAATTCTAATATCCCCCTGCTGAGAGTATGAGTTTATAGTCCCATTCCCAATACAAAATAAAAAGAACTAAACCAAAGGACAAAATGTATGCTTGCAGTTGTTATAGTACTAAGAGTGTTATATATCTGCACATATTTCCATAAGAGGAAGATACATTTACATATCATAAGCTATACAAAAATAGAAGCAAAGATACGTTCTTCAATTCTGGGCATGCCTGTTAGCCACATGAAATGGGAGTTAGATAGAGTCTTCCTCCATTTCCTTCATTCCAAAGCTTGGGGTAGATTGGAAATGGATACACTGATTTATCTTCATTAGTTTTTCTATATCGATTATGAACCCGTCAACTTGACCGCTTTGTTTTTGAAGAGTACTTTTAATGTCTTTCATTCTTGATTCCGGCATAAAGTAAGAGTATGCTAGATGTCTAATGAAATCTCGCTACCTTGTCATGCTAACATATATCTATCGCAACATGTGCTTAAAGTATGAAGGCTCATTGTGAACTAGGTTAAAAATATATATTCATATCAATATTTTCAAAAAAAGCTCATCGTGAACCTTCTCAGGGGCTTCCCTTTCTCTTCAATTTCCCTTCACTCCCAGAAGGAGGTTGTTTCTTAAGCATGAAGTGTTTGTCATATAGGAGGATCTTAGAGATCGATCAAAATTAAAGTCTTCAAATTGCAAACATAATCTTGCAGTTGTGTAGATCTCAACGATATATTTTTGGCAATGTTCGTTTCATGCAAAATAGACTCCTAACATGAAAGTTTTCAGTTCTGAACTTTCGACAAAACATGTTAAGTTGGGAAAAAAAGGGTGCCACGTGGCACCACTGTAAGGGTGAAACTTGGCATGTACGGAGCTGACATGACAACCCAGTTAGCATGTACAGTTGGAAGGTATAGTTAGAAGAGAGGTGACGTGGGATCTCTATAGTAGGCCACGTGGAGGTGACATGGAAGATGGGTGGACCTCTAGCAGGTTAACAAGTGGACTAATCTAGACATGCCACATGGCATCCGATTGTCTTACTTATTTTTTTGGTTTACCAAATTTATGGATTCGGGGAGGATCTAACCCCCGACCTCCTGTCTGTCAAAATCCTTCACAACATTCGCTAACCATGATTCCTGGAGTTATTGCTTACCCTTATATAGAGACCTCCACTATTTGTGTTTTTGAATATGTTATAATTGGGAAAAAGGTCGGGTTGAGGGCTTACATGAAAACCCAGTTAGCATGTACAGTTGGAAGGTATAGTTGGAAGAGAGGTGACGTGGGATCTCTATAGCAGGCCACATGGAGGTGACATGGAATATGGGTGGACCTCTGGCAGGTTAACAAGTGGACTAATCTGGACATTCCACATGGAAGCCAATTGTCTTACATGTTTTTTTGGTTTACCAAATTTATGGATTCGGGGAGGATCTAACACCTGACCTCCTGTCTGTCGAAATCCTTCACAACATTCGCTAACCATGATTCCTGCAATTATTTCTTACCCTTATATAGAGGCCTCCACTATTTATGTTTTTGAATATGTTATAATTGGGAAAAAGGCCGGGTCGAGGGCTTAGCCCTCGGCCCCCATATATCTATGTTATATTGTAACCATTCTATTGCCATACCTCGAAACTGTATCCCATATCATATCTTTCCAATGAACCATATGTTAAACCATATGCCTATACCATAGTCCAAGCCTCCGCCAATGTTCAACAACCACCACAAACCGTGGAACCACATGCAACCAAATCATGTTTTGAGGAGAGGTCCACGGGTTTGAACACATGACCTCCTCCCCCTTTTCCAACTCCTTAACCACTGCACCAACAACGCCGCTTGTTATGGGATATGACATATAGTATTTGTATATTAGTATGGAGCGGATTTTTTACCCCAAATGGGTGCACCTCTTTTTTGGCCAAAATTAAACCAAATCTAAACTATTTTATGGTTTTTTAACCACCCCCCACACACACAAATATATATATATTATTTTTTGAATTTTGTTTATTGTTTTTAAAACAAAAATGTATAATTATGGAGATTTTCCCATATTGTATCCAATTTTGTATGGATCTTATCACATTAAGTTTGGGGATCGAATAATTGTAAATCCCTTGGTATTTCGGGATAAGTTATGGATCTTTGGTCTATTTAAACCATTGTAATTTTCCTTGGGAGGGCATTGGAAAATGCATTGAAGTTTTTGGTGATATGATGTCAAAGTGCCTTTGAAGGCTTTGTAAGCTTTGCTAATTTTGTAAGAGGATTTTTAACCACTCTTGGGAGATTTTGGAGGGTGAGAGGACTTCATTGTTGAATCCTAAGTCTCTTTGTAACAGTTACAAAGAAGGAATTTGTACCTATTCAAGCATTTTGAAGACTAGTACGACCAGTCCTCATTGGAGTTGGACCCGAAGACGTAGTCCATCAAGGACGAACTCTGTTATCATCTTATGTCTACAAATTTCATGGTTTAAATCTCTTTTATGTGTTTATGTGCTTAAATTATGTTGTTTGATCTTGTCATTTAAAGCCTTTTAATGAGTTTAATCATTAAAATTTCCACATGCAAGTTAATGGTTATAAAGATCATGTCATTTTTAGATCAGTTTGAGATTGCGCAAGGAAGATTGCATGCACTGCCACCCAAAGGAGGGGAGGAGACATGATAATGTATCTTCCAAATTTCAAAGGATTATATTATCTCTCTCAAGAGCTATATTCTTGTATCTTCCTCCTCAAAATAGCAGTAATGACCCTCTATCGCCATTCTCCCCAAATTAAGTAGGTTTCCCATCACTTCCCAACTGTGGAGCGTGAATGCTCGTGAACCCAAGAGTGTTAGGAGTTTAATATCTTCCTAGATATTTTACCATTCACCACCATACACACTCCTTTCCTCATACTTTTTCCAATTTGCATGCCTATGGAGGGTAGGTCCTCATACCCCCTTCCTACCCCTCTACACTTCGAAATAACCTTGAAAAACATTAAAACATTAATTAATTCAAGTGATGGAAAAAACCCTTGGTTTTTTGCCTTTATAAAGATATATCTCTTTCATCTAGATTGAAAAAATGATTATTGTTCAGCATAGTATACATTAAGACCTTTCCAATGAGTGGTTGGATGCATTATTCCACTTGGTTCCTCTAATTTAATAAACCAGAGAGCAACAATTTCCCCTCTTGCATATTTTTTTTTAATTGATGTTTTCCTAAGTATGGATCTCATATGTGTTGAGTCTATGTCCCCAAAATATTCAGGTATATTTTTTTGGAATTTAAATGAACTTGGTGGAGGCCTATAGGTGCTCAATCTACCTATGGGAAAACACACGGTAAAATCATAAATTTATCCCAAAACTTGTTTGTGAGATTCACTGTGATTGAAAATGCATGTGTTATGATTATAATAGGTTGGATATCAAACTTACACATGTGTCTTTGACCATCCCCTTGATTTCATCACTTCATGTGCCATTCTCACAATGCTTAATGTTGTATTTTCAACATTCTCTATTCAAATCATGTGAAGCAACAATGAGAGTTTCATGATTATGATATTTTCTTGTTAAACATACATCAGCATCATTTTTATGAGATTTAAATCCATGTTTGTCATTTATTTACACCATTCCCCTGTGGAAATGTTGTTAATCCCTTTCTTGCTTATCAACTAGATACCCAACTATTTGTACATTATATTGTGTCACTCAATAAATGAATATATTATGAAGTTGTCTTTC
Organism: Pseudotsuga menziesii; assembly: GCA_001517045.1. Lineage (NCBI taxonomy): Eukaryota > Viridiplantae > Streptophyta > Pinopsida > Pinales > Pinaceae > Pseudotsuga > Pseudotsuga menziesii. The sequence continues at coordinate 689,292 of LPNX010751411.1, read as the reverse complement.
ATCGTTGCTTATGGAGAAAAAAATGTGAATATCTACACACACTGATTTGATCCCGGGGTGAGCTTGAAAACAATTCAAAACTCACTTAAACAAAAGGGATCAATATAGAAGGATCATTTTATTGATTCACTGATTGCTTACAAAAATGTTTGAATCCATGTGTGCATGTTAATATTTATAATATGTCGTTAGTCTGTATCATAACCATATAATTCATATAATAAACATAATGTGGAAAAATAATGATTCAAGAAGGAAAATCAAGACAACATTATACAATTGAGAGACGCGTTGATAACAGAGTTTTCCATACCCCCTAACTACGTCTTTGAGCTCAATCAAATGTTGAATTACTCCATTATCTTCCTCTGAAAGATGTTGGGACCTTCTCACCGGTGATTACATACAAATGTACCTTCTCCCTAACATAGGTTTAAAGAAGGAATCTCACACAAATGACCTTACTCCATAATTCAGGAGGATAGATTTCTTTGCATTTGCAAGCTCTACATAGGTCTCTCAAAACTAGTACAAAGCTTTGAGCCTTGAGCTAATATTACAATCTCCAAAATGGTTCCTTAAAAAGTTATGGGACTCCACAACATGGATGCAAAATTACTCCTCACAACTTGGATGCAAAAATCCTCCTCACAACATGGATGCCAAAAGCCTCTTCAAAGTATATTGAACTCCAATGGCTCTCAAATGGCTCTTATGAAAGCATGTAGAGTTCTCCCACCAAAATGTATCCCCAAAGCCTCTACCCAACAACAATAGATAATGAAGTTTATATAGCTTAAGTTTGTGAATCCAACTTAGCTCCCTTTGGTTGGGATAGTTACAACTTCTTTTGTAAACATAGTATTTTGGTTACAAATTGTTTAAACATGACATGGTTTGTTTTAAACCATATGCCAATACATCCAATGTTACAACCAAACATAGCATAGGATTGGCGGCCACATTATACCATATGATAAATATGACCCAAAACCAAATAACCAACCAAATATATAATAAGGTTATAATAAAAACCATGTGGGGTTCATTGAGTTTGGTGGCATGTCCCCACTTTGGCATATTCCAAAGTTTTAAATAGCACATGGTTTAAACCATTCCAAAGTCCAACCAATAGTCGACGCTAAACATAACTATGGTCAAAATGGTTATAACAACCACAATAAAGGGCCATTCCAACCGGATTGTAGACAGTCTTTCAAAAACAACACTCACCTTTGTCTTGGGTATTGGTTGTTTCTCTGAATTTTTTGATGACCACTTGGTCACAAATGATACTTTTCATCTCTTTTGAGGCTTGGATATATGGTGTTTTATACTCTTCTGTATCTTGATAGATGATTTATGAGTGGATGCTTCTGAAATGCAGCTCTGATCCTCTTGGTTCACGATAGAGTGGATGATTGACGGAGATCCTCTTTATGATGAGACTGATATCTGATGGGAATCACTTTTGCTTGCCATTCCCCCTGACCATGACCAAATGTTGATTCTTTATTGACTGATAAATTTTGAATTGTAACTCTTTCTGGGTGCATGTTTACACTGCCCTTTGATTCTTAATAAGAATATCAAGGACAGGCTTTTTCTTCCTGGAAAAAAAAAAAGGGCCATTCCAAAACCTTGGATATGGCACATGATTGATCCATGCCACTTAAGTTGGCATCATAACTGTTGCCAACATAAACCACCACCAATGGCATATTAAAATGTGTTTGTTTATTGGTTGGCATGTCCACATTTGAATATCCGCCATTTGTGTGGGTTGGTCCTCCCACTTGAACCATAATCATCCAAGGGTCAAGGGGTCAAGGCTTAGCCATCGACCCATTTTCCGCCCATATAAAAACAGGTACTAACTTTAAATAAAAATGGCTCCAAACTATGGCAAGCAACATAGTGTAGGAGAGACGGTGAAGGCATTTTCTAGGTCATGGGAAGTCACGGGTTAAATTCTCGTAACCTCTAGTGTTCAAAATTGAATTGAACCCTTCCCAGCACTTGGGGATGCAATATAAAGTGTGACAATGTGTCAATAACTACGACTATAACAAAAAAGAACTACATGCCATGTAAATACAAATAATGTAAATACAAATAATGACATGCAGCTAGGATCACAAACTATGCACAATGGTTATTAATAAAATTAAAAAAAACAATTGTTGGCTTAAGAATAGTCTTCAATTTGATGGGTGACATGATCGTGATGTAATTTCCCTCTATCCTTCCAAATATTGTGGTTTCTCACAACATTTGTCCTTAGCGCCACCAAAATACATATAAAAATAACTTGTCTTTACATCCTCTTCCCTTTAAATCCTCATCTCATAGTCATAACTAAGGATTATTATGCATGCATGCACATCCTCACCTTATAATACAAATTGGGTCAAGGCATAGAGACAACCATAAAATATTAAATGTATCAAGACGCAAAGAGTAAGAGACGGGTATAAGTAAGTATTATATTAAATTTACCATATAAGTCTTTAATTAACACTATCAACTAACATTTGACACGTTGGATTGTTGTGATATTATTATCACTCCTTACTAATTTGATTTCAAGGCATTCTTTGAAGGTGAAGTCCATAATTTTAGGTCTTCTTCCTCATTATCATGCCTTTTGGTAAGACAATAAAGAGGGTAGTGGCCTACATCGACATGGAAAACAGTTTCAACATAGAGGTATACGCATTATATGTTTTCATTAGATAACTTAAATTACTACTTGTGACTGTCGATTCATTGAATCGTGGACTGGTACAAAACACAACAAATTTTAGAGCCACGAGCCCTTAATTACTCACACTTAGAACTTTCTCAAATCTAGCCATTAACAAACTTATTTTGGTAGTTTGGTTCAATTTAAAAGGCATATTGTTGAGACTCAGACATGCAGTGAGTTGCAAGGATTCAATTGACTTAGGCTTGATTCCATTTCCCCTCCATCCCATACATGTATGATGTCACGACAAGTGTTGAACAAAAAATTTTAATCCCCTGACCCTAGTTATGCTATCTTTGCTAACTTGCTTGGTATGTAGGAATTTTTTTTTAATGTTTTCTGAGTTGTGTATTATTTTCTGTTAGGTGCCCATTCCTTATCATTCTTAGATCTCCCAAGCTTGGATTGCACTTGGATGCCTCAATATGGTTAGGACATAGTCTAAGTAGTTTTTTTGTATAATGAAGTGTGCTCCAACTTAAAAAAATACAATAGAATAGTTGTTATGTTACTGAACTGTAAAATTAATGATACACATATGACAACTTAATGCGTTCAAAATAAGTTTTGTTGAAAATATATTAAAGGGTGCTCAATTATAAAAAATTGTAAAAAATTGAAAGAACAATATTTATTTTTTGCATTTTTTTGGTGAAAGGTTTAGGTAATTTATACTTGTCAATGTAAGTACAATTACTTATATTACCCTTCATATTATAAGGGCTCCAAGAATAAATGCCCTTCCATTTGAAATTAAGACCCACCCTTCAAATTTGATCACTGGTACTAACCTCCATCACTTTTCTGTAAATACAGTTGATTTCGGCCAAATGGGTAATGCCATGTGTCCAAATTTGGTTGGTATGTAATGTCCAATTAGTTTCCACATGCTAATATACCACTGGCCCATGCAAACACCGACTGGATGCCACTTGTACCACTAACTCGACTACCATATTGGCCCACACAAACACCAACTGGATTTCACTTGTACCACCAACTTTACTACTGGTTGGTTTGTAATGTCCAGTTAGTTTTCACATGCCAATATACCATTGGCCCACACAAACACCGACTGGATGCCACTTGTACCACCAACTTGACTACCACATTGGCCCACGCAAACACCAATTGGATGCCACTTGTACCACCAACTCGACTACTGTTGGCAAAGTCTGTAATGTCTAGTTAGTTTCCACATGTCAATATACCATTGGCCCACATAAACACCAACTGGATGCCACTTGTATCACCAACTCGACTACCACATCGCCAGCAGTTAGTTTCCACATGCCAATATACCATTGGCCCACTCAAACACCAACTGGATGCCACTTGTATCACCAACTCGACTACCACATTGCCAACAGTTAGTTTCCACGTGCCAATATACCATTGGCCCACGCAAACACCAACTGGATGCCACTTGTACCACCAACTCGACTACCACATCGGCAGTTCTTCCAACTCGGGTGCCAACTAAGCTCTGCAATCTTCCATGTGGCACTTTGTGGGGTTTCCACATCAACACCATATAGGCCACGTGGAACCCTTCCAGTGGTTCCGTGTTCCATCCTTTTTCCATTTCTACACAATAAAGTGTCGTTCTACCGAAACTTCAGAGTTTAATATCTCGGTCGTCCAGAGTTTGTTTGAGGTGAAACTAATGTCACCAAAAATCTCTTATCAATATCTACAAGATGGTGTTATTCTTTCTGGCATTTGAGCAATTTCATTCTATTGCATCTTTAGATCCTCTTGGATCACACATGACATGAAATCCTATCAAATCTTAAAATCACATAAGCTAACATATTTTACATGCATCAATTAATCGAGACAAATCTCATGTATTTGTAATGTCATGTAAACACGATGTATTTGAAAACACAATCATGCATAAGGAAAGCCAATGAAATTATAGTTAATGAGAAAGTGAGATTCCATCACATGCGATCAAGTAATATCAACACGACACAATGATGAATCAAGGTATACACTTCATCACATTGTAATCCACTTATGTCACCATTTTCAATCCTCTTATGCATTTCAAAGACATCATCTATATCAAATTAGTTAATAAATGCATGCTTGAATACAAATTTGAAAATATGCAATTTCAAAAAAGGAGGGTCCCGAAGTCTTTCAACTTGGGGTTAGTTGAAGCCTCAACAATCCCTATCTCATGCTCTTAGCTCCAACCATAGGAAATCCTCCTATAGGTTTAAAATTTTCAAGAAACAACAATTATCCCCCAAATAAATCAAAATTGTCAAATCCCAATGCAGTGGGATTTGAACCCTAAATGGGAATTAACAAATTGGCATAAGCATGTATAGTAGCCAATATGCTTACATGTTAACAACTGGATGGGTTTATCATCCATAGGTTTTTGTGTATGCTTATTTTATATTTTATTTATTTGTTTATTTGTTTTATTATTATTATTATTATTCTTAATGCATTTCCTATGGAAACCTATTGGATACTTCTCCTCACCTTGAGGATGGTACATAAGGTAAACTATATTCTTTAGGGCTTAAGGCCATGTCAACACTCAACAATTAACTCATGGAGATATAAAACATTCCATAAAGTGGGATTTGAACAAGGGTGGGGGAGGATAACAACTTTCCTCTTATAAACACAAGCTAAACCCAATTGACACACACACATGCCAATGAATTCCTCTTGCACACTAGAAGCCCTTGAACGAGAGAGGCTTTAATACTAATAGCTAGAAACTTGAATAACACATACTTGCACAAGATGTAAGTAGATATATTAGTAATAAATTTTTAATAATTGATAAAGTGATGGCCCAATGGACCAATCTGACATATTTTTATAGCATTGAAGAGATGGGACACTACAAATAGTCATGACCTTTGTGTATAATTAGTAATAATAACTAACAAAGCTTTAAAAATCAACAATAATAATACTATATAATATAATGTGGAATAATATTATCAGTAGGAGGATGGAGCATGTAGAGGATAAATGAGGCAATGAGTAGCGGGGTTTTAGGGTTTCATGATGGGTAAGAAGTGTATCCCATTTTTTGGTTTGGTAAGACTCTCTCTCCTTGGTGAATGGCTTGTGGATGGTGTCGACAATTTGGAGGGAAGGGAGTCGATACAATATTTTTTCTAGTACAAAAACTCATATCACCAAACTTGTAGACATGACTAATTTGTTGGGAGCTTCTATAGCTAGAAAAAAAATACACATTACACATTTGTAAAGAGGAACCTTTACATTTCCTATGCAACGGATAAGGAGGTAATAATCTTTGTGGACCCTTGGATTTGTGATTCTATTGCCATGGTATGATTCTTTCAATTCAAACTGGTTTGTGAAGGCTAATTTACTAGTATGGGTTCACCTTCTTGGCTTGCTCCTTCACTTTCGGTGTTAGAAAATTCTAAGATTTGTAGTTGAAAAGACGATGTCCTTCCAAGGGTTGGATCAAGAAACCCTAGTGTGGGAGGCCCATAGTGTGACTTTTGGTTCTAACCTCATTATCCAATAGACTTCCAAAAGATATAACCTTTGAGTGGTAGACACAGTTTTATGTCAAATGGTGTACTACGATAACTTTCGATGCCATATTATGCATGCCGATCACAAACATTTGTTTTGTAGTTTCCTTAGAAAATATTGGGCCAAGAGGAAGCAACCCAATTCAACCAAATCCAATGATGATCAAAATGTAGCTATATGGAGGGAATCTATCTAGATGTACCATCTAGAGAGATTTATGGGGTCAAGTTATGAGGAAACAAAGTCTTTGGACGGATTGGGGACTCCTTCATTAAAGGCAAAGGTCAAAGGGAGACCAATTTGTGATGGTTTCTAAGGATCATTTTTTGAGTTGGTGGCCATAATAGGTGAAGATAAAGTGACAATGATGGATGGATATTTCAGGTCAATCCTTGATAAGAAAACCACTACTCAAAACGAGTTGGGTTTATTGCATCTATGAGAGAGACAACCCATACTTCATTGGATAGGGGGTGGATCTTGAAGATGCTTGAAGGTAGAGTTTGGCTCAAATGGGGAAGGCCAAGCTTTAGGATCCATTTATGGCTTATCTCATGTAATGCAAGTGGGTTTATGTCATTCATAATCTGGATCAAGGCCCTTTAATTATTCTTTTGTTAATGCAGGTCTACCTATGATTGATGGGAGGAGTTCTTTGTTTTCTTCCTTAACAACAAATATATTGGAAGCAACAACAATGGGTGGTTCTCTTCATGATTGTGAGCTAGATAGTTAGTGAGGGTTTAGTTGGGAGTTGTTCTAAGGGAAATTAGATTGATAGCTTCTCCTCTTGTATGTGGGAAATAGGTTATGGATAGAATCATGCTAGTTAAGCATCTCATATGACCATCGTTTCATTGGAAATATTGGAGTTAGTTTTCTAATGGGGTTCTAACATATGCAAAGGTGGCACTCCTTTAGATGGGTTTAGTTTATTTGGTCAATAAATTGTTGGGAGAATTATATCAACTTATTGATAATGCTTCTTGTTAGAATATGAAGGTCATATAGACTATAGACTTATGCATATTAATAAAGTCACTTGGTGACTTTAGGTTACTTTTTGTTTAATTATTTCATTAAAGTACACGCAAGTATTTTAGGGTTTATGCAGTTAGGATTTGAATAATTAGTGTTTATGCCATCTCATTATTATAAAAAGAAGGTTGTTCTCCTCACTTGGGAATATAGAAGAACCATTTCCTCTCTCTCAATTATCTATTTATATGCATGGTTTCTTTCTATGTTTGTTTTTTATAATATGGTATTGGAGCCACATTGAGAGGAAGTTGAAGCGAGGCAAGAGAAGGGCTTAGGGTTTGCCAAGTTTAGTGGAAAACCATGAGATTTCGTTTGATATACACAGAGAAGTCAAAGAGGTTTTGGACCAACCAAAACTATGTATTATTTTTTCTCATTTTAAAGGCGATGGCCATTCTTTTGCTCAATTTAAATCTAGGTTCAAAATTTTAAGAGAAAATCAATTTTATTTTTAAAGACAAATTTAAATAATTTTATAAGTTAAGTTGTAGATTAAAAAAATAAAAATGGAGTTTCTAACCAATTTTTTGGGGTAGCTATTTTTTCTAGTGACATTTTTTTGGGTAGTCGTGTTTCCTAATCATACAAATGTACATATAGACTCTACGACGATATGAATTGTATGGAATCCATACCATAGACCATACATTTTATGGGTTTTGTTTATCAATTTCAAATCTCTGAAATTTTTACTCCAATTTATGTTTGTAGACTGAATTTTAATTTTTTTAATAAGTTCTTCCAAATTTAGAGGGATGTTTCTATATTTCAACCATTGTTTGGCAGATTTGTGCATTTTTCTGATGTATTTTCACAAAATTCTCTAGTTTTGGTAGAAATTTCACTAGGTAGTGCTAGATTCAACAATCTAGGAGAAAGCACCCGTTTTTTTGGCATCTTTCTAGTAGTTTAGTGTTTAGTTCAACACTTTTATTTGCAGAATTATTTGTCAAACTGGTTAGTTTGTCCAATATCATGTTAGCCATTTTTTAGTATAGGTGTCTGGATCATCTTCTGTTGGGGAAGGAAACTCAACCAACAATAATAGGAAAAAAGGGACAAATATGATGAGCTGAATAGAGAAGTGGTAAGGCTCATAAAGCTATCTATGAATAATACGATGCTTCTAGGAGTGCAAGATGGTGACACTAGGAAAGATGTTGCAACCATTTTGAATCACTTAAAATACTTGCATGAAGTAACAAACAAATGTAGAGCTTTCTTTTTGAGAAATATCTTGTTTTCTATTTATATGAATGACAATGAATCTTTACATGAACATTTGGAAAATATTAAGGATATTAGACAACAATTGAATGCAATTGGGTGGCAGATGGAAGAAGACCTGGTGGCAGGAGTTTACTAGTTGCATTTGAACAATTTACTGAAACACTTAATATTACTATTGTTGACAAAGACGTGACTATCAACAATAGCTATGCACAAAGCTTTTGTAGCAAGATAGGTGGAAAAAACAATTCGACAATGAAAATATAGTAATGAGTTCAAAACTAGCATTTGCAACAAACCTTACGGGTAAAAGCATTGTGTTGAGCTATGCACAAAGATTTTGTAGCAAGATAGGTGGAAAATGCATTTTGGCAGTGAAAATATAGTAGGGAGTTCAAAACTAGCATTTGTAGCAAACCTTAAGGGCAAGGGAAAGTTTTCGAAAAAGAACGATGGAAGAAGTAGTCAAGGAAACACCGATGAATCAGGTAATTAAAAGATATCTAGATGTTATTATTATGGAAAGGTGGGCCATACAAATAAGTTTTGCAGAAAGTAATTGTGGGATTAAAAGCACGGCATGAGAGGCTCTTAGCAAACGTGGAAGTCCCATGTTACATAACACCAAGAAGAGATTGCTCTCTTCACTTTCATGTGTAAGAAAGTAGATCATGGAGAGTCATTTACTTGATATATTGATTATGATGCATCACATCATTTCAACAATATACATGTTTAGTTTTTTCACTATGATACTTATGTTTTGTTTGTGGGTTTTGGTGGAAGGAAAGAGTTCATAATAGAAGGGGAAAATTGTATGATTCCCTATATACAAAATAAAGTAAGTTTACTTGTGTTTTTTCATTTATATTTTAAATTGTATCCACAATATTTAAACTATGTATGTATTTTTAAAACCTTAAAAGAAAACTCTCCTTAGCATGAACATGCAACAATTTTTCATGTGGAAGGATTTAAAAACCTTACAACTATATTAAAAAAAAACTAAAATATCTTATCATCCTAAAAATAAACTATAAAAAATAATATTATTTTATTTTTTACCTATTATTTAAAATTTCTAAGTGATGCTAATAATCAGAAATGCCATCAAATTATTAAAATTAAGAAACATGAATATGTCCCTAAAAGAATTGTTAATTCAATGTTATTTTATTTTTTACTTTATTTTTTTATTTATTATTAAAAAAAAATTAAGTTATAGTAATAATAACCAATGCTATCAAATTATTTTTAATTTTTAGATTTTAAAACTTACTTATTATATAAATCTTAAAAATTAAAAACTAAGAAAAATTTTAGGGGTGAAATTTAGTCCATCTTCTTAATTTTAGCCTTTTAAAAAAAAGATTTGTTCATTTCTATTTTTTTTAAATTGATTTGCCAAAAATTTTATGTGATAAAATTATTTTACTCTAAATATTGTCAAAATTAGTAAATTTCCAACCATAAAATGTTAGAGTGCTATTTTTCTAAAAAATTTCAAATTTATATGGGTTTTATAGGGTTTCTAAAAGAAAAATTAGTTATTCTTAGAATAAATTTTGTTTATATCATAAAATTTGGGTGAATCAATTTAGAGAAAAAAATGATGAATCTTTTTTTTCTGAAAAAAAAAATTAGCTCATGGCTAAATGTTGATAGTAAAATTTTTCATCAACATTACCATACAAAAGTTTTAATCACAATAATTACCTAAAATATATATTGTACTAAGTATGGCTCAATGCCTATAATTCTAAGAACCTTAATATCTAGGTATACATTTCATTATTTCACATGCTCTTCTCAACGTTCCATATACCACATTGCATTCCAATTTTCTAATGTCCTCTCTGACACTGCCACCTATGCATGTTCTCTGACACTGCCACCTATGCATGTTGAGCTTGAAAATTCATGAAATCTCCTCTAACCAGGATCACTATTTTATTCGAACTTGTAAACCATTATGCTCCTTCTTAACAAATGGGATTCGTGGGGGCCTCCTGCAAAGTTTCTCTCACAAGTGCTCTCCTTGTTTTTGGGGTCGTATTTTGGTCACTAACTCTAGCTAGGGATAAGACGATTCTGGATGTTTGGGATAGAAGACAAAGAACTATCTAAGGGATCCTTTAGTGCACAGATTCCCTATGCTTCACCCTCTTGATGTTAGCCATATTTCATGTTGGGGTTTGGGGTTGTCCCTTTTATTAGCCTTTATCATTTTTTTGCGGTATTTTTTTTGTTTGTGCTTTTGTCTCATGGATCAAAGTCTTGCCACTTTGAAGTTATTCTTCTTAATATATAGATCTCATGGGAGTTCTTGGACTATGTATTGATTTCTTTGTATAGTTTTTGTTAGTTCTAGAGTTCAGTCAGTTGATTGCTTAATCATGATGTATTGGCTCTAGTATAATATTATGAAATTTTTTATGTAAGAATTATGCTTTGGAAAATGTGGTTTTATATATTAATATGACGAAATTATGTTTTATTTTTTCGAGGAAAAAAAAATCAATCATAAGTAATCTCCATATGTACTTTCTACATGGTATGATTTCTTCAATCAAAATCTAATAGTATCAAGTTTTGTGTAAAAGTCATGGATAATGAGCGAAAGTCATTTCAATCTATAAGAATTAGATGCTTGAAGGTCATTCTACTAGTAACTTGGGGGGTTTCTATAGTGTCCTTATATGTTAATTTGTTGCATCCACAGCCATATCAACTAGCACGGTATGTGTATGCAATTTTCAAACATGATTTCAAAATTACTTTAAAAATACTGATATCAAATGTGGACATCATTTGTAGATTTTATGTATGTGTGTGTGTGTGTTTTAAATTATTAACACATTTTTAATTAATAGATAAATAAAAATTACATGTTTTTAACTTTATTCTAAGAAATTTTGAGATTCACATGATTCAACTATCCTTTATGTTTCATCACAAGAGAGCATACACAAATAAATAATGATGTAAAGTTATTTTAGAACTTCTTTTTCTCTAAGATGCAAAAACCTATCATAACTCATTTGTCAAATTGGTAGCGAGGACAACCATCATTGGTTTCTATTTGCAAATGTGAGTTGATTCATCACCTTATTTGAGGAAAATCATGCCACTTGAAATAACTCAATGTCGGTTTGTAAGGGTGTAAATTTCAACTCCAACCAAAAGCCTCTAGGTCTTGGGTCATTAATTTCCTTACATCCAAGGAAGATGAGAGTTTAACCAATCAAAAGAAATTTTAGTTATTTTATAAGTTATGTGTTGTCACGTCCCCATCCATCATCCAGTCCTAAGATAGGTAGCTATGAATTCCCCATTTTAAAATGTTTCCCCATGGAGACCGTAATTTGATTTCATAACTAATTTAAGCCTTCCTTGTGTGACATAAATTAAAGAATGTAGGTCCAAGTGCATAAATATAAAACACAACAAAATTAAAACTATATTCATACACACAACATGCACAAACAATCATATTCACAATAGAAACTAAATAAGATCTTGCATATTCATAGACAATGATGAATTCATATCTTTTAATAGAAGAAGATCTACGCAACTAGCTCTGTAAGAGGAATTTTCCACAAAACCATAGGTATCAACAACAAATACCACCCCCAAGTCATTTTATGAGGCCACTAGGGTGAAAGAAACACCTACAAGCTTCATTCTCTCTCTCATCCCAACCCATTTTCTCTCATGCTTAGCCAATTTTCTCACCATTGAACACTGCATACATCTCATTCAACCATCGCATCCATGAAACTCTCTTCCATTCTCCCTCGCAACACAAGGAAGGTCTTGTCATTCTTTGCTCAATAGTCTCTCAAAGTACCCAACTCTTACAAAGCTCTTCAGTTAGTGGAGAAAGATTCCAACCTATTGTATATTTTTAAAGAACTTTTTGCAAAATCAATTCACGACTTCTCAAGCATCCATGAAACAACAAATAAATAGTGGGTAAATGTTTCTATCCTTCTCATCCTCTATGATCACCTATGGCCATCCTCTTTAATCTAATGCCTGCAATTTTTCTCTTAACAGTGCTAATTTCTAGTTAATTTCACAGTCTGGTAATTAACAATGGTGAAAATGACATGAATGCCACATAGTGTATGAATTATGCATGGAAAATGAATGATATAATCTAATGGATATGATAGGATTGGTGAAAAGAAAACCACCATTACTTCTGACCATAGAAGAAAATGACTCTTAAATTTGTCATGAAATTTTATCCCTCCCATTCTTCCATAACTTTATGAGAAGACTTTCCCACCAACCTCACACATGCATTCTGTTAGGATTTATTATAATCCTCCCTTGTTCATATATAGTCTATTGATCATTTTGTCTAGAATAGGGAGACATATTTACTATACTGGAATATGGGGAACACATATAGAGGTTAACTACCACTTACTGCATGTTCATGCATGAGTTTAAGTGCCTCTGAGACCATTCCTTGCATTTTAGGAGCCACTCTGAGTGCCACCAGCAGCCTCCATCGGTTGGTTGTGGTAGGTAACCGTTTATGCCGATTCAAACTTCAGTTACATTCAGTTAGATCAATCTCAGTTATTCTAGCGGCAGTTTTGCATGGCTGCATGGGGAAGTGGAACCTTTTTCCACCTACCTTGTCAGTTTAATTGGTTTAACTAGTTTAACAGATTGTTAGACTGATTTAGTTATCCATAGTTAGACTAGTGGCTCCCATGCAGTGATTTAGACTCTCATAGTTAGCCAGTCAATCAAGTTGAGTTGGTAGATTAGAATCCTATCCACGTGATTCGAGTTCTCCTTATTGTAACATTGTTGTATACTGTTGGACTAATGAAAGATTAATGTTGTAATTAATTGATCAATTCTTATCATATTTGTCTCAAATTTGTCTTGTTCAGTGTACATTGTCCTTGATATCCCACTGCACAATTCACCTCTCAATTTCTCTCAATTTCCTATAGATCAATGGTTCAATAATTTAACATGGTATCAAAGCCTTGTTCATGCTAGCAGCAATTCTTGTTCGACCTCCATTTTACACCAGAAGCAGCTAAGTTTCCACAAAAATCCTGGAATGATAGCCTTGCTCCCTCTGAATTATGTTCAAAGAAGTCTATCTAGGTATGATAGACTCTGAGAAAGTGTACATGTCGAGGTGGAAAGGATTGAAACTTACATGATTGCAATTGATTTTGGTTTTGTATTGTAATTTGCAAGTACTTACGTAGCTACTTGAGGAATTGATTGTTTCGGTATATAGATAGATGGATTCCTTGGCTCTCATACCCCGAACCCTTACACATTTCAACTATTCAGATTGGAGGGAAGATATGTAGGTATCCTTGCACAAGCTTGGAATGTATAGGATGACTATGGGCAGAGAAACTGAGCCCCAACAACATGTTGAAAAGAATACATTTTTGAATCGACTTGATGAGGCTTTCAACTTCATGTGTACTCATATCTACCAAGATCTTTTGTTCCACCTTGAGGGACTTAGGACTCCAAAGGAAGCTTGGGAAAATCTTGAATTCTTGTTTGTCAAACAAGATGAGCTTCGAGGGCACATATTGGAGAATGAGCTCATATCTCTATAGACTAGCAGTTTCGAATCCATTCAACAATTCTTCACAAAATATAAATCTCTAGGCTTGCAATGCAAACAATGTGGATTGGAGAGGAGAGATGAAAAGCTTGTGTTTTATATGCTTAGAAAACTTGGTTCTGAGTAATCTGTCTTTGTCTCTACTTTCCATTCCGAGAGAGCTTCCATCCCCAATTGGAAGATGCATTCTCTAGATGCTTTTGTTGAGTCCTTAATACAAGAGCAGGACAAATTGGTTCAAATGGGAGTGATTCAATCCTCCAAGAATAAATCTCTCTTGATGTCAGATTCAAACAATGCACAAGACAAAATGAAGCACAAGTGGGAGGATCCCAAAGCCACTAATTTGAATCCAAAAGAGAACTAGAGATATTCCGAAGGAGACTCAAGTTCCAAGAAAAAGAAGAAATTCGAGAAGACTAGATGTCCCTACTGTATGAGATGTTTTCATCCAGAAAGCCAGTGCATGAAGAAGACCATAGACCAGCTCTCAACACTCCTTGAACATAACAATATTTCCTTTACATAAGGAGCAAAGAAGTCTGATGCTGGACAACCGACAGAAGATCATGAAAGGTGCTATGCCTTGAAGGAAAGCCTCACTTAGTCGAAGGCTTATTTGATAGATTTTGGAGCATCCAATCACATGGTTTCCTCCAAGGAATCCTTCACCACTCTCAATATCTCAGGAGGACCTAGCATTCAAATGGGTGATGACTCTCAAATCCTAGCAGCAGGTAGAGGTTCTATTAAAATCTAGCATGGTGAGTTTAAGAATGTACTCTATGTGCCCTCTCTTGCAGCAAATTTGTCATTTGTTCATCAAATGAATTGTAATGGCTCACCAAAGCAAGTTGTAATCAGTCTTGAATCAATGGATATCTCAGATATCTCGACTGGGAATATTATAGCAAAGGGTGTTGCAAACCATGCCTCCAAGGCATATGAATTCTCACACTTTCTACCATACTCAGCTCTAGCACAATCTCAACAACCATTTGAAAGGGGAGGTATAAACTCTCTTTCATCTCCGTTTGTAGATAATGATATGTTGTCTAAGATTTCAGTTTCAAAAGATGAGGAACAATATCAACATGATCTTGACATTGAGATTGTACCTCAAGATGATCCAGATCCAGATCCATCTCCTATTCCAAATCAGAAGCCTAAATGGGTTGAAAAGACCATTGAAGCAGCTGGGAATGATGTTGGGGATCCTGATGATAGAAGAAAAATGAGGTCCCAGTATCAGAATGATTATATTGCACTCTCTCACACAACTTCTCTACCTACAAAGTGGTGCAACAAACTTCTAGGAATATGCTACTTGATGATAGCAAATGATCCAGAATTTGTCCCACTGAAGAACAAAATGGATCATTCCATTCCTCCTCAAAGAAGAGACAAAAGCAACATTCAACAGATTAGAAGAAGATGGAAAGGTTCACATGCACAGTACCAGGATGTTGATGCACAAAAGAATCATTATTCTGCATGGCTACTCCATAGAGTTGCATATTGCAGCAAAATTTTACAAGTTTTTTCCCAAAGAGGAAAATTTCCTCTTAAGTATAGCTTGTTTTCCTAATTCACTGCTTATTTTGAGCGGGGGGGAGGCGGGGGTTTCCCATGAGGTTTTCCCCATTTTTCTTAGTTTATTAAGCAATTTTATTTTTTCATTAGATTGTATTGGTGACTTTTGTCCTAGTTTCCAGGGCCCAAAGTTGTCTAAGTCAGGATTAAGGAAGGGTGTGAGGATTATTATAATCCTCCCTTGTCCATATATAGTATATTAATCATTTTGTCTAGCATAGGGAGACACATTTACTGTACTAGAGTATGGGGAACACATATAGAGGTTAAGTGCCACTTACTGCATGTTCATGCATGAGTTTAAGTGCCTCTAAGACCATTCCCTACATTTTAGGAGCCACTCTGACTGCCACCAACAGCCTCCATGTAACACCCCCAAATTCTCAAGTAAGTTCTGCTTACTGAAATTATGACATTATGTATATTTGTTATATCATAACAACATATATATATATATATATAGAGAGAGAGAGAGAGAGAGTATATTATATATATATTAAGTGAAAAAACCTATATATATACATGGTTATATTATAATTACATATATATACTCTAAGAAGAAGGATGAACTATATAATTACTCAAACCGGAGCATTGGATGGGTCTGAAACATATCATAAGAATCGTTTTGGAAGAAAAACGTGTCAAACAATTTTTTTCGAGGTGAATCGTGTCATACAGATTTTCTTGAAGAGTAGAAACGTGTAAATCGTTGTGCCACTTGGCGTCTGGAACATCAAACCGATAATTATTTTTAAAAAACACAGTAGTTTCACGTAAGAGAGGGGGGGGCAGACTACACTTGGAAAAAAAGAGGAACAAGCTGAGGGAGTCCCGTCCCAAAAACCTCCGAGCCGAACTCTGGATTTTGATAGAATTTCTATTGGGGATTTTCATGGGAGAAAACCCAACATCGCGTCTCCAGAACTGAACTGGTATGTATTAGTCTCTATCAATATTGAAGGCGTTTTTGTCCAGAACTTAACTGGTATGTATTAGTCTCTATCAATCTTGAAGGTGTTTTTTTCCAGAACTGAACTGAACTAGTATGTGTCTGTCCCTATCAATTATAAAATGAGTTTGTCTAGATATGATAGGCATTGATCCCTAGCAATTTATGAAACTAGTTTTTAAATCTGGATCTGATATGCGTGATCAACTCTTTTAGCATTTTCCTTGCCTAGAACTCTCTACCTGTATTTAATTTCATCTTACCTAGTGCAGGGTATACAAACGTTTCTGCCCAAAACTCATCCAAAAACCTGATTTATTTTATGATTTTTGTTTGAGAAATGATGAGACGATCTCGTTGTAAGAGATTCGAGCCCAGTATTTTTTTTTCTATAGAATGCCATTGGAAATGGTGGGACGATCTCTCTCTCTATAAGAGAGTCTAGCCCTAGTTCGTACATGCACCATGAAGTTATCATAAATAATTTTGGAATTGATTTTTTTTTTCTTGAAAACATAGATCGCATTGGCTCCTTACTATGAGGACTAGATCCCAAGTTTTCTTTGTAGTCTTTTTTTTAGAGGAAAAAAGCCTGACCTTGATATTCATTAAGAATAAAAGGACATCTAACGTGCCATCCCAGTATATGTGTTACATACTAGACATTGAAGCTGTGGATATAAACTTTAGTAGCAGTCTGTAGGAGTTACAACACAACAGAGCAGAGAGGGGGCTAGAGTAGAAGCTGCATACATTTCTCATCAGTAAAAAATATATTGTCCATATGACCATATCCACCGTGAACCAAAAAAGAGAAGCTCAGCCATCTAAAGGAGTCTGCTCCATCACTATCACCAGGGTGCATTAAAAAGTGGAGATCCAGCACCGGGCTCAAAAGAGCATAAAACTATCTTGTGAGGTCAAATGACCATCATAAAATTCAGAGTAAAATCCCGATCCCAGAGCCAAAGAAAGGGCTTTTTTAGATAGGCAGTCAGCAATCTGATTGTGTTCACGGTAGACATGGCAAAAATACCACTCAAGAAAGCATGTACAGATATTCCTAATGTCCCTACACCAATGGATAAGCTCAGGTGGTGTGAGGGAAGCAGTACCCTTTGCCCAATTGATGATGAATGTTGAGTCGTCAAAAATCTTGAGCTTGGGTAACCCCATCATTTGGGATGTATACAGTAGGGCCCAGAGCCCAATTAATTCTTCCCTAGTGTTGGTGTTGATTCCTGCCCCCAATGCAAACTCGAAGGAGTGTAACTCATTCAGGTGCAAACTAAATCCAACCCCACCAGTATTATTGGTAGATGCTCCATCAAAAAAACCACAAGGATAAATAAGAGTAGGTCCCGGTCCCTTAGCTTTAGGTTTTTTAACTCTAGTGACAGTAGGGAAATAGAGCTGCGAGGAGTATGATATCTGATGGAGTAAACTGATAACAGGAATAGTTTTACCTTCAAAGATAGATACATTCCTTTCCTTCCATATAGTCCACATGGAAAGGAATGGGAGATAGCTGTATCCAGAATGCTTAGTGAAGGAGACAGTCCACATGTCCAGGAAGGAGCAGAAACTGTCAGACTGGTGAGGAGGGGACAAATGGTGTTGTTCCAATAGGACTGAGAGTAAATTTTTCCAAACAGGGAAATAGTAAAAAAGGTGTTCGATACTTTCAGTATCCATTCTGCAAAGCACACATATATCGAGCCCCGTCCATTCTCGTTTTTGTAGGTTGTCCCAAGTAAGCAATTTGTTCTTCAATGCCAGCCATATAAAACAACAAATTTTTCAGGGAAGAGCGCTATTCCATATTAAAGAAAGAAATCTGTTGCCAACCGGAGGGTAAGATGCATTGATAATGCATTCATATATCAGTTTGGCTAACACAGTTCCATCAGATCTTTTATATGACCAAGTCAGAGCATCCGATTGATCAATAAGACATAAGCCACATGTTTCCAAACCCCTCGTGAAAGAATGCCAAGCTTCCTTCCAGACACCACCAACACAGAGTTCCTAAGTAGTAAACCAGTATTTATGAGCATCCGAGAGGGTATTTCGAGCTTGTGCAAGAGTCACTATATCCATATCTTCCAAGTACTCACAAAGCCCCTGAGGAATCAAGAGAGAGTTGGATACCCCAACAATTGGATCAATGCCAAGAAGAATGTTCTTCCCATTGCCAACCTGCCAAGCAAAATGCCTACCAAGCCACGGGAGGGTGAGCAAGAACCCTTTCCAGATAGCAGAAACACCACGGGACAAGAATTTTTTGCCTCTGAGCCATGACTCAACCGTACACATCTTCAAGTATTTACTAATAATAACACGGTGCCATAAACCATCGTTCTGGAGAACCAGCCATAGCTTCTTCAATCTAAGCGCAATACTGAACCAATTTAAATGCTTGATACCCCATCCACCATATTATTTAGGCCATGAAAGCTCTCTCCAATTGGTCAAGTGATACCGGCGCTTATGATCCGAGGAGCCCCAGAGGAAAGCAAAAGCTAGACTCCTGAGTTTGTTTAAGACAGAAACATGAATGGGAGCTAGTCCCATCCAGTAGATAGGTATACTGGTCAAAACAGCTTGCACAAGAGTCAGATGACCACCGAGGGAGAGAATCTTGTAAGCCCAATGGGAGATTCAGTGTTCAAATTTCTTAATCAGCCACTGCCAGTCATGAACCCTATATCCAAAAGGCTTGAGAAAATAGCTGAGATACATAAATCATGTAGTGATAGGCTCCATCTTGTAGGGAAGAGCCTTTGAAATCTCAGAATGAATATCAATATCCACATTGTTATAAAGAAAATAGGATTTGTCAATACTAATACACATCCCTGAAGCCTTGCAGAAATTGTTGAGAATGACATCAAAGGCCAACCATTCAGATAAGGAACCAGAACCCAATAGGATCACATCGTCAACAAATAGGAGATGAGTAAGTGCAAAGGTTGATGAGATCTTGATACCTTTGATGAGACCATGATCTCTAGCATCTGCAATCATTAGACTGAGCCCTTCTATCACAAGTATAAAGAGTAATGGCGAAAGGGGACAGCCCTGTCTGATACCTCTGGAGGCTGAAAAAAACTTAGAGGGAGTACCATTGATAAGCACTGCAAAATTTGCTGATGAAATACAACCCATTATCCAATTAACAACAAGGAGAGGAATCCCAATCTGAATCAGTATAATCCTGATGAAGGTCCGATTGATCCGATCAAAGGCCTTCACCAAATCCAATTTAAGGATAAGAGCACATGTATTCTTAGTCTTGACAGAGTGAAGGGCCTCTTGAACAATACCAATGGGTTCCACAATCTGGCGGTTTTTCAAAAAACCAAATTGTTCTATAGATATATGAGAATCCAGGAAGGGATTAAGTCTCACAACAATGACCTTAGATATCAATTTATAAAGCAGATTACACAAGGAAATGGGCCTGAAATCAGCGAAGGAAGAAGGCTTTTCCTTTTTGGGGATAAGTGTCAGAAAGGTGGAGTTAAGTGAGGGAGGGATACAGCCCAAAACCTTGGTAAAGTCCACAACAGAGAGAAGTTCTTCACCCAACAAATAAAAGAAGTGGAGATAGAATTCGATAGGCCAACCATCAAGTCCGGGGCTCCTGTCTTTCTTGAAAGAGTGAAGGGAAAAATCAACTTCAGATAATGAGACCGATTGTGTGAGACATGAAGCATCAGCAGTGGAGATCATAACAGGGTAAAGAGATACAACATTGAGCTGTTCCAGTAGATAGGTCTTATTATCATCACTAAAGATATGTGCAAAGTGTTCCTGACCCAATACCTTTAACTCAGATTCATCCTCAATACACCTACCCCCGTCATCCAAAAGGGATCAAATAAAGTTTTTGTTTCTCCTACCAGAAGCGATGGCATGAAAGTATTTGGTGTTAGATTCACCTTCTAGTTCCCATTTGGCATGGCTTTTGAGCTGCCATGTCAATAGGTGGTGCTCCAAAATCTTCTTCTTTTCTGTCCTGAGCTAATACAGGGATAACTGCTCCTCCTGAGAGAGGATACCAAAGGAGGAGTTTGAGAGTAATGCACTGATCTCCATATCCAGTCTCTTCGAATCAGCATCCAAGTGAGAACATTTATCTTTTATCCGGGCCTTAACTTCCTTCTTGAGAGTGCGGAGTTTTAAGGAGAGGTGATTCATCGCCGATCCAGGAAAAGTGGGAGATAGTCTGGGCCATCTATCTGAGAGCCATGTAGATAAATCTAGATCCATGAGCCATGATCTATTGAATTTAAAGGGGTAGTTACAGGATCCACAAGATTTATTCCATTCAAAACAGACAGAGGAATGATCAGAAATATCAGAGTGGTGAGTCCACACCCTATGAACTAAGAGGGAAGGGATCAGTGAGGAGGCAATTAAGAATTAGTCGAGTCTTTTGCTGATTCCATGATCCCCCACCCTACCATTCCTCCAATTGGGACCATCAATAGAAGGGGCAACATCGATAAGTCCCACAGAGTCAAAAAGGTTCTTAAAGAAGGAAGCAAGGGGATTAAGAACTGCCCTAGTCCCCCAGATCTCCGAAGCATTCATGGTCAAGTTAAGGTCTCCACCTAGGATCAGGTGAGGAGAATTAAGTAGTCCCCCCCTATGAACCCTTTCCCAGAAGTTATCCCTGTCCTTATAAGGGCCATATCAATTAATGATGTCAAGGATGGCAGCCATGCCATGGAATTTAGCCTTGACAAGTATACCGGCGAGGGTCTCATAAGCACGACATCTAACCTTTCTAGGGTTCCATGCAGTGAGAAGCCCCCCAGAGAGACCGGAGGAATTAGTGGCACAAAATTCCCAGTTTGGTAGGAGCTTTGAGAAAGCATGCATAGCTGGGTAGGTACTACACATGGTCTCTTGGAGGAGGATGATATCCGGGCGAATAGTATGAAAGATAGAGTGAAGGCTGCACTGTTTGGTCTTGCCCCCCAGACCCTTGACATTGAGAGAAAGGATTAGCATTAAGGAACAATGGGGTGGGGAGGAGATGCTCTAAGTCCCCGAGAGTTTTGTCCTCTTGCGGCATCCCTAATGCGGACAGAGAGAGGTATGTATGGAGGTGAGGTAGAGGAGAGGTTATCACAAATGCCCTTTTTTTCCTTCTTCTTCTTTCTAATAGTCACATTCTTGAATCGAATCGAGTTGAGGTGGTGGGTATTGGGGGAAGTTTTCTTTGTAGTCTTGTGGAGAGAGAGAGCCAAGCTCTAGTCACACTAATGTATGCAATATAAATTGTTTGTTGTGGATATGTAATCTACTTTTGAGGCGGCCTGCAAACATAGATTTAATGCGTTCATCCTTTGATAATCATTTGAATTTAGTTTACATGTAGTATGCGATAGATACCTCTTATGAGGTATGGTTTTTTTTAGACCAAAACAAGGGGAAGATTAATTAGGATCCGGTAAAAAAGCTACCGGGTGCTTCATTACATAAGGAGAGATTCCTGGGAAGACAATATTCAAGGAGCTGGCTGATATCTAGTGATTCCGGGAATAAAAAGCATATCTAATAATACCAGCATTACAACAGAAGTCCCAATAATCCCAGTAGATCTAGAGGAGAAGAAATGAGGGACAGAGCAGAGAGAAAGTGGAATTGTTTGATGATGGGCTTCGCCACAGTCTTTGTGAGATCGGCCTCCAGTGCTCTAAGCTTGTTTCAGGAGACTCTTTTGAATTTTGCTGTGATTTTGAATTATGAGACATGGCAGTCATAGCCTCATTCCGGTTGAGTGTGTAGGAGAGATGGAACCTCGTGATTTCCCAGTAGACTGTCGCATAGCATCTTGGATTCTTGTGAACCATGTTTTCAGTGTGGAAAATAGAGAGAGACTGACTAGTCCTTTCCTGCGCCCAGTCGATATTTGTCAAAGAAAATAGATCAGAATTAGGGGAGGTTACATTTGGTTTCTCTGCCATCCACACTAATAATGCTCCTGCCCAGGTGAACCGCTTTATTAGCTTCAGCATCAGCTAAACCGTTGAGTCCTCTCAGAACATGATAATAACTGATCTTTTGAAATTTGGAGGCTATCATCGAGATTTTGTGGAGGATCCTTGAGATATGGAGATGAGATGGAAATTTCTTGAGGATCATCGCTTGGATGATGATTCTTGAGTCTCCAAAAACTGAGATTTCGTCGATGTTATTTCCCCGAGCCTGCTTTAGTCCTTGCCAGAGCGCCAAGGCTTCAGCTTTGTTGTTTGTTTCCATACCTAGGCCCCATGCATATGATGTCAGAATTGAGTTTCCAGCCGAGAGGAGGACCCCCCCCCCTCCTGCTTGCCCCGGATTTCTTTTAGTGGCCCCATCAAAGAAGAGAGAGCTTTCGTTTAGAGAGGATCGCCACTTGAGGAATGCTTGCTCGTCTAGACGGATTTCCCATTTCTCTGTTTGATCATTGGTATTGGAGTATGTTGTTGCTTTTGAAGGGAATTGAGACATCCAGCTTTGTTCATTGTGACTCAGATCTCTTGAATTTTTTAGAGTTCTTTTGGAATCGATCACTTCAGCTAGAAGAGCTTTGCAAATGGAGGCCACCTTGGGGCTGGGTCTTTCTTCATCTCTAAAGATTCTCCAGTTTCGTTCAAGCCAGATTTTCCAGCAGATGACTTTGGGGGTCCAGAACCAGGCAGATTTGAGGAGAGATTTTTTATGAAAGTCGAAGGGGGAGAGTTTGGCCCAATCAAAGAACAGATCGGTGACATTTCCAGGGAGAGTAACTGTTTTGGGATTGAGATTGAGGACGATCTCCCAGACTTCCTTTGCAAATGGGTAGGTTAAAAGCAGGTGGTTTATGGTTTCCTCCTCAGCGTGACAGAGAGGGCATCTGGAGGGGCCTTCCATCCCTCTCCTTTTAATATTGTCACCTGTGAGGATGCTGTTGTGAGCTACAGTCCAGCAAAAGAGGTCTATCTTGGGGACAAAGGGATGAGACCAAATGAAATTCCATTTCGCCGGATTAGGGGCTGCATATTGAATGGCTTGAAAGGTCCTGTATCCTTCTGCAGCAGTGTAGGATCCTGAAAGCAGACCCCAACCTCTTTTGTCTTTAGCTCGCTCTGTCATCGGTGCTTTCCCTTGTAGAAGATGCAGCAGGAGATCCGCTTCCTCTTTGAGCCACATGGGGATAATGCCTAAATTACAGTCCTTCCACATGCAGTCCCCTTCATCCTCCCAACTGGATATATCCCAAAGAGTCTCCAGGCTGTTTTCCTTCATCCAGATTTTTAAATTTCTTATTCCTGGGAAGAGCCCCAAAGGTTGCTCTCCCATGATGGAGTCCTCCCACAACTTGATTTGTTTACCATTCCCTGGGATTCAGAAGAGAAAAGGCTTGAAGTGCTCTGAGACTTTGAGGCAGAGTTTGTAGATTGGAGATCCTTTTTTACGGATAGCCGGCTTATCTAAGCATCTTAATATTGGACCTGGGTAGTACTTTTTCCTCCGTACTTTCTTGCTCCATCTTTCCCTTCCAGAGACGAGATTCCAAAGAATTTTCGCTCCCATTGCTAAGTTTTGTTTGGCAAGATTTCTAATTTGCAGGCCCCCTTCCTTGAAGGGCTTTTGAATTTTTTCCCAGCTGACCAGATGGGGTCTATGTAAGTTTCCTTTTCCTCCTTCCCAAAGAAATTTTCTTATCATCTTTTCCAGGTTTCCGATAACAGAGGAAGGAGCTATCAGAATGGAGTTTTGATATATCGGAATACTCATCAACACTGATTTTAGAAGCACAGCTTTCCCAGCCAGGTTTAACCAATTAGAGCCCCAATTTTGAATTCGGTTTTTGAACTTGTCAATAATGGGGGACTAATGGAAAGCTTTTGGGCCACCTTTAGAGATAGGCACCCCCAGGTAGGTGAAGGAGTCCCAATCGTGAACTGCTTCCATTCCTAGAACTCTTGCTATCTCTCCAAGATCTCGAACTGAGCAATTCCAGCCATATATTTTGCTCTTCTTGAAGTTAATCTTGCTACCTGAAATTTGCTTGTAGATTTCCAGTTCTTGCTTGAAATGTCTTGCTGTGTGGAGACTGGCTCCTCCCAGCACCAAAGTGTCGTCCGCAAATTGAGCATGATTTATTTCTTTTACGTTTTCAGCCATTCGGATACCAGGTAGCAAGCTTCTTTGTTGACTGTGGTTTAGTTGGAAACTTAGCACAGAGGCCTGGATTGCATAGAGAAGAGGGGATAGAGAACAACCTTGTCTTAAACCTCTGGAAGCTTGGAAGAATTCAGTGGGTCGGCCATTGACCAGCGAGGCAATCCAGGGCGAGCTTATGCAACCTTGGACCCAGTGCACAAAGGAAGGGGAGAAGCCTAGATTCTTCATTACAAGGAAAAGGAAATCATGTCTGACCCTGTCAAAGGCCTTGGAAAGGTCAAGTTTTATAACCATTCCTTCCTCTTTGTTTTGGGTGCTTGAGTGAATGGCTTCTTGGACCAGCAGAATATTATCCTGAATCTGTTGGCCTTTGATGAATCCCCCTTGGTTTTCCAGGATAACTTTGGGGAGGATTTTTTTGAGCCTGTTTGCAATAATTTTGGTCACAATTTTGTAGCTCAGGTTACACAGCGAGATTGGTCTGAATCTAGAGAAGTGGGCTGCTCCTTTTTCTTTGGGGATCAGAGTTAGGAAGGCGGAGTTTGTACTCCCTCCCAGTTTATTTGAAGATTGGGTAAATCTAACCATTCTGAGGAGTTCTAGCTTGATCGTGTCCCAGCAAGTGGTGAAGAATCTGGCAGTGAACTCGTCTGGACCTGGGGCACTGTCTGGTTTCATACGAAAGAGGGCAATCTTGAGTTCCTTCATAGAGATCAGGACTGTTAACCTTAGATTATCAGCATCATGGACAAGATGGGGGATCAGCTCAAAGGGATGGATTGAGGGATTTAGGGGCTCATCATCCAGGGCTGAGAAGAGGTCTTTAAAGGTGGTGAAGGCCGCTTTTTTGATATCTTCAAAATATTTTACTAGTGTCCCTTGGTAGAAGATTTCAGACACAGCTTTGTAGTTTTTCCGAGCCTCTGCTTGCTTGTGAAAGTATGTGGTATTTTTGTCACCACTTTCGAGCCACATGCTTCTAGATTTTTGTCGCCAGTATTCCTCTTCTACTTTGCAAGCTTGAAAGAAGGCTTTTTGGAGCTCAGTTTTTTTTGATTGAATGTTGTTCGTGATTGGAATGGTTTCCATTAACTGCTGGTGATTTTCAAGAGATTTTTGGGCCTCAATTCTACTTGGTGTGGGAGATTTCAAGTGCTTGGCCCATTCTTTAAGGTCCTTTTTGAGCCTTTTTAGTTTCTGCTCCCAGGAGAAAGAGGGGGAGCCAGGGACCGGGGTGGTCCAAGAATCGGTGACGATTTGCTGAAAATATTCTTGGAGGATCCATAGAGGGCTGAATCTAAAGGGAATTGGGCCCAGGTTAGGTTCAGAAGAGAGTTCCAAGAGGATGGGTTTATGATCAGAGGTACAGTTGGGGAGGATTTTGGACGAGGCCATCAGCCCTGTGGAAAGGTAGTCAGAGTGAATAAGGAATCTGTCAAGGCGGGCCGTAATGTGGCCTGGGCCCAGCCTTTTATTTGTCCAAGTAAATTTCCCTGCCGAGGGCTTTATGTCAAGAAGGTCCCAGCCAAGAATAATGTCCTCCACCCATTCTCTGGCTTGATCTCTGATTGGGAAGCCTCCTTTCTTTTCATTAGCAGCCAACGTAATATTTAGATCCCCAGCTAAGATTATGTTTCTTGGGTTGTGCAGATTAAGGAAGGATTCCAGGGTTTCCCAGCAATTTTGCTTTTCATAAAGAAGATTAGGAACATATAAGTTAAAGAGATTTACTTGAAGGCCCGAATCAATATGGCGGAGATTGGTGTAGAGCCAATGCGTGCTGCATTCTTCATTGATCAGCTCAAATTTGGATGTGTCCCACAAGGTGACTAATCCTCCTGATGCTCCCCTTGAGCTTATCGCTTTCCCTTTTCCTTTTTTCTAGAAGGTATTTCCAGCTTGGTAGAGGATAGTATCCTCCATTTTCATCTCCTGAACCAAAAGGATGTCAGGCTTATTTATTCTGATGATGTCTTTCAGTGCTTCTTCTTTTGATTTGGAGCCTAAACCTATGCACTTCCAGGAGACGTAATGCATTCTAAAACTTCTTGGGGGGGGAGGCCCCTTTGGAGGCCTGTCCTTGCTTTGATCTGGTGCTCGTCATAGTAGACAAAGTTTTTTGAGTTCCTTTGGTTATGTCTCGTAGAGATTTTTCTTCCCTATGTTTTTTCTTTGACTTGTGGCCTCTGGTGGGATGGATTGGAGTTGCATCTGAACTGCTAGATTCGGTGGCACCTTCATCAGAGTACCCACCCGGGTCAGAGTCCAGATTGGACGGGTCTTCATCCAGATCTTTAGATTTTGCTTGCTCCGTATCATAAGCTGGAGTTCATTTTGGGTCTGCAGAGAGAGGAGGTTCTGTTTCCAGATTTGGTAGCGGATCTTTCTCACTGTCTCGATTGGGGATTTCGCCAGGTTCCAAAGGATCTCCCGCCTCAGGGGCTTGGTTATTGTCCAGTTCTATTGCTTCTGCTGCTGGGGCTTGAGAGGGCCTTTCCGTTTGCGGGTCGGCTTCCTTGTTCAGATCTTCTGCTGTATTCTTTGCAGCTGAGGAGTTTGCTTTGTGAGCTGCGTTTGGATCTTGCTTTTGCCTATTGTTCGTTGCTAGTTTTTCTTGAACTTTTGGAGCCGTTTTACTTTTCTTGACTGTTTTCCATCCTTCAGATTCCTCCTGTTGCTGAGCTTTGGGACAATTTCTCTGGAAGTGTCCATGTTCGTGACAGAGCCTGCATTTGAAAGGCAGCTGCTCATAGTCCAGTTTTTGGAAGTGGTGCCAAGTTCCAACGGAGAGTTTGATTGCTTCTGGTAGTCCAGCCTCTAAGTCAATCTCAACGCAAACCATGGCACATGTGTATTGCCCCTTTGGTTCTACTTTGTCAATGTATCGACCAAGTTTATTGCCAATCCTTTCAAGTGATTGGGCATTCCAGCAGTGAACAGGTAGATTCGGGAGGCGCACCCAAACTGGTACCTCTTTTGGAGCATCAACGGTTGGATCAAAGTCCGGAGACCAGTGATTGAGATATAGTCCCTGAGAGCCCATAAAATACGGTTCGCTTCTGAAGATGAGATCACGGTCTTCTTTGGAGATGAATTCGAAAATATAGAAGCCCCTTCCTACCGGGTAACAGGTCACACTATGTTTTAGAAGGGGCCTCCAGTTTCTTTGGATCCAATCATCGGTGGTTTCAGTCGACGGCCATAGACCCATGAACTGGCCTACCAATCCTCGTTCTGCCAATGCCAGAGCAATTTTGATGGGCTGCTCTGCTGGTAAAACTATTTCAAGAATTTCGTCAAGCTTCTTGATGAATTTTGGAATGGAAGGGGCCCCCGGTTTCTTCCCGGATGACCCAATGAGCCTTCGAAAGGCTTCATCAGCCGAGATCGGTGAGGAGGGGGGGGCGCCCCCTCCCCCTGGGGCAACCATGGCGGCTGCAAAGCTGTACGATGAAAACCCTAAGGATGCTCTTCCTCAAGAGCGCGAGTTGCTCCTCGTCCTTAATGACAATGTTCCCCTCTTATGAGGTATGGTTACAATGTACTTATGTGTATCATTCTTTTTAGAAAGAATGCCAAGCTCTATTCATAGTGTTGTAAGGAAAATGAATTGTTTGTTTGTTTGTTGTTGCATAACTATGACAAGGTACTACCTTTTATGATGACTGACTCTAGATGATGGGATTTAATAATTGAATTGGGTGATATTCACTTGGGTTTTGTTTTATTCATTGTGTATATGTGGGGGAAATTTTAGAGTCGAGCCTTAAGGGTTAAAGGTATGATCCATATATATATATATTCTTGTTGAGATATGAATTCTATAGATATAACCAGGTTATATTTAGATTATAATTATATATGCACTTTGGTTCATGTACGTTTCATTATATATATCGAGGACATGAATTATAAAGATATAACCAAGTTATATTTAGATTATAATTATATATGCACTTTTGTTCATGTATGTTTCATTATATCTATCAAGGACATTAATTCTATAGATATAACCAAGTTATATTTAGACTATAATTATATATGCACTTTTGTTCATGTATGTTTCATTATATATCGAGGACATGAATTCTATAGATATAACCAAGTTATATTTAGATTATAATTATATATGCACTTTTGTTCATGTATGTTCCATTATATATATCGAGGACATATATATATGTGTCCTTAATAATGAACTAGATAAAGAGGTAAAGATATATCACTATGCTATGATATAGAGCATGAGTGATTATAAGTAATAAAGATATATCACTATGTTAGTATGGATATATCTTGTAATGAAAGTGATTATAAGTAATAAATATAATCACTATGTTAGTATGGATATATCTTGTAATGAAAGTGATTATAAGTAATAAAGGTATATCACTATGTTAGTGTGGATATATGTTGTATCTTGAAAATGTGGGCCAGCATTGATTTAAGAACATCCATGCTCTCGATTAGTTTTGTGTATATTAAAATATATATCACCATTGGATTACGATTATCCATGCCTTTGAATAGTTTTTGTATATTGAGAATATACCGGCATTGATTTAAGTTTATCCATGCCTTTGAATAGTTTTTGTATATTAAGAATATACCAGAAGGAAAACCGTACAAGGAAGGAAAGTAGTAATTGGCGAGTTTTCTCAGTGGAAGAGATTGGCAGTGGATGTGCCACGAAATTGTAAATCTTCTTTTGATAAAATAATATAAACAAGCTTTGGTGGACGTAGCCTCATGGATGGGGTGAACCACGTATATGATGTCTCTCTTTTTGTTCTATGTTTTTATGTTTGCATATATTCATTTTCATGATGGTATTTGATGTATGGATAATGCACATTAAATGCTTATGATACATTATCTTTATTGGTACAATAGTCTATGAAAAACACTCACAAGCATAAAGTTAAAGGTATATATTTCATGGAGGAAATCTATTTGGATAATAATTTGATTCAAAACCTCTTGCTTAACATTTTGATTTCAATATCTTGATTTATAGGTAAGTAATTAACAATGATGTGATTTCACTCTCTGAAGAGACTAACATGGTTGACTTGTTGGTTATAGTAAAAGCAAAAAATTTACCCCCATTTTCTCAGATTTTACATTGAGGAATTTCGGGTATGTTACACTCCATCAGTTGGTTGTGGTAGGTAACCATTTATGCTTAGTCGACCTTCAGTTAGTCTAGCACCAGTTTTTCATGGCTCCATGGGTAAGTGACGCAGTTTTCCACCTACCTTGTTAGTTTAACTAGTTTAACTAGTTTAACTGATTTTCGGACTTATTTAGTATCTAGAATTAGACTAGTGGCTCCCATGCAGTTATTTAGACACTCCTAGTTAGCCAGTCAGTCAGATTAAGTTGGTAGATTCGAATCGTATCCACATGATTCGAATTCTCTTTATTGTAACACTGTTGTATACTGCTGGAATAATGAAGATTAATGTTGTAATTTACTGATCAATTCTTATCATATTTGTCTCAAATTTGTCTTGTTCAATGTATTGTTCTTGATATTCCACTACACAATTATACCTTTCAATTTCTCTCATTTTCCTGTAGATCAATGGTTCAATAATTTAACACATTCAATGGTTGGATTTGATAAGTCAAATGAAGTAAATAGTTCATCTAAAGCACATGGAAAAGGATGGATGAGTTCTAAGGTTGGCACTTTACAAAAGAGGATTTACTCTCCCATGGGACCCCTTTCCTATTCCCTTCCAGTGCTCATTTATAGGGCCATCTTGGACCATTTTATTATTTTCCAATGTAATATTTATATTTTCCTGAGTCATCATGACAATCCAACCACATGGCCCATATAGAAATATTTACAGTATACATGCATAGTCATTCACTAGTCGGGTCTTAATTTTTAGCTGCACACTAGAAATCCATAATAACATATTTACATCATTTACATAATTTGATTAAATACATTCCAAAAATCAAAACTGAGATATTTCATTTACATATTATTTTTATTTAATTTTTTAAAATTTATTTTAAATCGATTTATATATCACCTATGGAATGTTAGGATTTATAATCCTCCCTTGACCAAACTGTCAATTAGATTATTTTAGCCTAACATAAGAGTCTTTATTTAATTATTGGGTCCACTTGGCCTAATGGGGCCACATGTACACATTACTAGAGAGTGGAGAACACCGATAGAGGATAACTGCCACTGACTGCACTTGCATGCATCAGTTTAGGTGCCTCCTAGACCAATACCTACATTTTAGGAGCCACTGGGAGTCTCGTCACCAACCTCCTTCAATCAGTTGGAGTTAGAACTAGTTAAGCTGAGTTATTTTCTAGTTACTTTCAGTTAGATCACAATCAGTTCAGTTAGAGCTAGTTAGGCATGGCTGCATGTGGACAAGGCTCATTTTCTCACCTACCACTTCAGTTAGACTGAGTTAATTGTTTTAAACTGATTTCTTGACTAGATTTGACAGTGGGAGTTAACTACTTGGACTCCGATATTGATTGAGACATCTTTAGTTATCTAGTCAGTCATAGCTAGTCACATCCAGTTGGAATATTTGAATTCATCCCTAATGATTCGAATTCTTTTCCTATCTAACACTATTGTAACACCAGATTATGTAATGAAGATAATATTGTAATTCTCTGAGAAATACTTGTATGTTTCCTGTGAGATTTTATTCGTTCAGTTTGTATAATTCATTCCTATTCATTGCATCAATAATTTGGACTCATTGCTTGATGATCTAAATGGCACAACAATTCTAACATGGTATCAGAGCCATCTCAAGCAAGCTTCAAGTCTGACTACTCTCCATTGAACACCAAAAGCAGTTGGGTTTCCACAGAAGTCTCGCAAAGAGTGCCTTGCTTCCTATGAATTTATTCAGAGTGGTGGTGCAGGCATGACGGATCTTGAGAAAGTGCTTGTGTCGAGAGGGAAGGCTCGATTCTAACATATTTCGAATATTTTTGGTTTTACAGTGACATTTTGCAGGTTCAACTTCATATGGATTTGATATCATCAGTTCCTCTTCTTACTCCATCCACAAGATATTCAGAATGGAAGTTGAAGATGATTGCATCTCTAAAGAGACAAGGTCGACTCTATGATGTATCTATTGGAATTGGTAAAGAGTCTTATGAATATGAGAATGACTGGCTAAATGACAATGATAGAGCTTTTGGAGCAATATGTATGGCCTTTTCTCCAAGCTTGTGCTACCTTATTGATTCTGCAGAATACCCAAAGGATCTCTAGACAGAACTGGATAGAACCTTTGGGAAGCACAATGAGGATTATTATAGCAATTTCAAGAGCACATTTAGAACCACAAGAGTTTTTTATTAAAAATTATTGGAATCTAATCTCTCTGATGAAGTTGTTCAATATGAAGAAGAACCAGAATCTTCCACATAGTCAATTCAAATTGAAGAAAGTCTCCTTGGAGTGACTCCTTCTCCTGCTGCTCTGGAAGTTTATGAGATTTCTAATCTCTCATATTCTCATATGGTTGATCCAGAGGAAGACATTTGAATCTCTGTTATTGAAGTAAAACTCTCCTTCCATTCTATGCAAAAATACGTAGTGATTCTTCTATTTTAAATTATGCGCATAGTTTACCGATGATTTCTCCAGGAAAGGGAGAGGAATTTTATTTCTCTGTCTCTAATGATGTTGCTGGTGCGAAAATAAGTAATTATTTGGATATTTTGGAAATAATATCAGATTGTAGGAGTGATCCATTCACTCTCATTGATCTAGAGCTTCCAACAAATTCCTACATGATTGCATGCACCAATACTCATAATTTTGAAGGAGAAAATTGTGCATCTACCATCTCGGTGGAGCACACCCTTGGATCTGATATGAACCTATTTGGATCTGATATGATCTTATTTGGATCTGATATGATATTACTTGGTTCAATCTTTCAGTTTCATGAGCTTCCAGTGTTGCTTGTAGCTGGTCTCATCAATTTTGGTGTGAAAAATCAAGTATCAAAAGTCTCTTTCAAAATTACTGTTGGGGATTTGATGTCAGTTTTCTCTCATGAGTTTGCTGATATTATATTTTGTGAATATTTGGATATTTTGGAAATAATATCATATTGTAGGAGTGATCCATTCACTCTCATTGATCTAGAGGTTTCAGCAAATTCCTACATGATTGCATGCACAAATACTCAAGGTTTTGAAGAAGGAGAAAATTATGCATCTACCATCTCGGTGGAGCACACCCTTGGATATGATATGAACCTATTTGGATCTACTATGATATTATTTGGATTTGATCTGATATTATTTGGTTCAATATTTTAGTTTCATGAGCTTCCAGTGTTGCTTGTAGCTGGTCTCATCAATTTTGGTGTGAAAAATCAAGTACCAAAATTCTCCTTCGAAGTTGTTGCTGGTGATTTGATGTCAGTATTATTTTATGAGTTTGATGATATTATTTTTATGTATCTCTGGATATTTGGGAAATAATATCATATTTGATGAGTGATCCATTCATCCTCATTAATCTTGATCTTTCCAAAAATTCCTACATGATTGCATACACCAATACTCGAGGTTTTGAAGAAGGAGAAAATTGTGCATCTGCCATCTCTATGGAGCACACTCTTAGATCTGATATGAACCTATTTGGATCTGTGTGATCTTATTTGGATCTGAACTGATATTATTTGGTTTAGGTTTTAAGTTTCAAGAGCTTTCAGTAAAGTTTGTAGCTGCTCTCATTAATTTTGGTGTGAAAAATCAAGTACCACAAGTCTTCTTTAAACCTGTTGTTGGGGATTTGATGTTAGTTTCCTATTATGAGTTTGCTGATATTATATTTTGTGTATCATTGGTTATTTCTAAAGCTATATCAGATTATGGAGCTCAAGCATTCTCTCTCCATAGTCCCAAGGCTTCTCTACCTATCTATTTGATCACATGCTCATCTCCTCATAGAACTAGTAAAGATGGAGACATTCTGCATTCGCCTGGACACTTGCTCCTAACACTTGGGGATGATTTTACCTCACATGGTTTGATGTTCAAGGCTGCAATATATCAGTTTCTTGGGTTTTCCTCGCATGGTTCGAATTCTCAAGAACTTTTGATCTCTTATTAGTTGATTTCAGTTGCTCTACATGGGTCCAGTTTTCATCTTGCAGTTGTCTATATTCCTGATTCAGTTGAGCACATTCGTATTCTTCCAAGGATCAAGATTCCTCTAGACATATTCATTTAGTTTGGATTCAGAGTTTCACATGCACAGTCTCAGGATGTTGTTGCACAAAAGAACCAAGATACTGTATTTGTTGCTGCATATTGCAACACAAATTTTCACAAATTTTTTATTCAAAACTTGTTTTCCTGATTCACTGCTTATCTTGAGCGGAGGGGGGGGTTTCCCATGAGGTTTTCACATATTTCCTTGGTTTATTGAGCAGTATTTTTTATCTTTTAGATTGTATATGGGTGAATTTTGGCCTTGTTTCCAGGGCCCACAGTTGTCCAAGTTAAGATTCATGGAAGGTGTTAAGATTTATAATCCTCCCTTGACTAAACTATCTATTAAATTATTTTAGCCTAACTTAGGAGTCTTTATTTAATTATTGGGTCCACTAGTACCATTGGGTCGACTTGGCCTAATGGGGCCACATGTACCAGTTACTAGAGTGTGGGGAACATAGATAGAGGATAACTGCCACTGACTGCACTTGCATGCATAAGTTTAGGCGCCTCCTAGACCAATCCCTACATTTTAGGAGCCACTGGGAGTCCTGGGACCAACCTCCTTCAGTCAGTTGGAGTTGGAAATATTTAAGCTTAGTTATTTTCTAGTTACTTTCAGTTAGATCACAATCAGTTCAGTTAGCGCCAGTTATGCATGGCTACATGTGGATAAGGTGCCTTTTCTCACCTACCACTTCAGTTAGACTGAGTTAACTGATTTGAACTGATTGTTTGACTGGATTTGACATTGGGATTTAACTACTTGGACTCCAATATTGATTGAGACATATATAGTTAGCTAGTCAGTCAGAGTTAGTCACATCCAATTGGGAGATTCGAATTCATCCCTAATGATTCAAATTATTTTCCTATGTAACACCGGATTCTGTAATGAAGATAATACTGTAATTCTCTGAGAAATACTTGTATGTTGGGTTCATGTGATTCCTCTCTCCTACAGTTAATTTGACAAGATCTTCAGTTAATGCTTGCTCATAGTTGTTGCGTTTATTCTTAGCCCTTGTTTCTGAATTGTTTGGCTTCAATACACTCGACCTCCGCAGTTGTTTTTTGTCATCCACAACTAAGCAGTTGCATTTCCTTGTTTATTCGTTGGTTTATTTTGGCTTTGGTTTCATTCTCTTGATTATATGTGTTGTTCTACTCCACGACTGTGAACATGCTCTCTTGCGTGCAGTTGTTTGGCGGTCGATCAAGCCTTTATTTGAATACATAGGTAAATGCCAGTCTTCTTCCCTTTTTCTGCTCAGCATTTTTTTTTTTTTGTTAGTATATTTGTTGATTCATTTATTTTTGTCTCTGCATCACTCTTCCAGTGCCAGGCTTGGGTGGTGACAATGGTGGTTAGGCTTCCGTGGTGACGGTGTTGGTTAGTTGCTTGTGGCATGCATGCTTCTTATTATGGTCTGATCCTTCCACGATAAGTGCCCTTTATCTGAATACATGTTGGAAATAACAAATATTGATTGCATGGGTGGTTTTTTGTTGTCGACGAAATTTTGCATTTAGGGAAGCCTGGGTTTAGTTTTGGAAATTATGTCAAGCTGTGATTTTGGTTTTTTATCTCTGTTGAGCCAAAGCTCACTCTTTCCAATAGAGAGATCATCCAGCTCTCATGTTCAGAAGCTAAAGAAAGACCTACCTGGTTGCTCTTATGCCTTGCTCTAAGGCCTATCTAGCATGGAAAGGAACCCCTTGTGTTAGGTATAGTATGGATGGTTATAAATGGAGTAAGGGAAGAGAGAAGCAATTTTGGTGCAACATTTTTATAGATAAGATGAATAGGAACAAAAATTAAGGGAAAGAGGTCTGCATTGCAGACATGTCTGCTTTATCTCTCGCCATAGATGTGGTTTGAACCGTGGTTAGAGATCGGAAGTTTTCTTATTGGTTTTATGGCAATACACTATTGGCTCGTGCTCGGTATGGTCGTTCTGTTGGTTTATTCTGTATTGCGATCTGGAACAAGGAATTAATATCTCTTTTCCTTTCCCTTCTACCATTAACCAGGGAAACAAGGATAATATAATGGGTTTTTAAAAAGTGCACAATCTTTATTAAATCTCTAAACAAATAGTTTGATGGGTTTTTAAATATTGCACAAGCGCTCTTAAATCTGAAAACAAATAGTGAAAGGCTCGCAAGTTTCTCTGTATATTAAATTGTTTATACGTTTACTCCATAACCTTGTTTGGATGCCAAGTGGTGGAAACAAAACCAGAAATCGTGTGAGTGCAAACATATGGTATTTTCACTGGTTACGATCTTGATTAAAAGCATTGGAAGCACATAACAGGATTGTAACAGGTTTCATAGGAAAGTAGTGGTTTTGATAGCAAGGTATATTCGCTTGGGATAAAGATTGGAGTGGGGCACTAGAAATACTGCATAGTATATACACAGACCTAGACGATGGTTATGAAATAAACCCAGGTGGATTCAATAAGTAATAAATATAGCTGAAAATAAAATAAATATTATGGGATTTAGATGGGTCTAGATGTAACGCGGATGTCGCGCAGAGAAAACATGACAACTTCCAGAAAATCAAACTCAAGGAGGGTGAATTACAGAGGGCATGGAGGTGGAATGATGATTTATTCATTTACAAAACTCTTCCTATTTAAGTTCATCTAGAAATAAATAAATGAATTTTAGTGAAGTAAATTGGCAATGCGTTCATAGAAAGAAAGCCCAAATGGTGATAGAATTGAATTCCATATCACAGTTTGTAAGTTGCAGATATATCTATACTATACAAAAAAAGAAAAAAAATAGCCACAGTGCTTAATGAACATCATAGGGAAAATCATTGTTTTGTATGCATACATTACAAAAAAATAGCCACAGTGCTTAATGAACATCGTAAGGAATATTGTTGTTTCCTATGCATACATTATAGAGCTGGGAATGGCCAAGACACAGAGCTGAATCTAAAGCGATTACTACACTAGATAGAAGGCAAAGAATTTACGTTTATAGTGGAACTTAGATTATGGTGTGTCTTCTAACCAAGCCCGCCCTTCTCGGAGTAGCATGGAAGCTCTTACAAAAAAATGCTCAGAAGACATACATGGCATTGGAATTCAATTCAAGCAAGTGGATGTAAATACCTTGTCGCCCAGCGATTAATATGCAATAAAAAAAATCCAATTAACACCCATTCTTCTTATGCTTGTAACAAGGAAAAGGAAATGATAAACATATAAATGAATCGAGTAAATCTTTCGAAAAGTTTTATGTTCTTACCAAGTACCTGGCCAGTGCTCTTCCCACATAGCTTGGAATTCTAAGATCCAACGTAAACTAAGACAGTTCCAAATGCTACGAGAGAACCCTACTCGCTCTGCTATAATTGTGGCCGGGATTAGTATGTAAATTAAAACAAGAATGATTGAATGTATATAAACGATAAACCCTATGGTGCAGTGAGTGTACCTGCGCAAAAGAATCCAAACAATTGGCTTCACCATCAATCGTTTCTCTTGTCATAGAAATGAAAAAAAAACTCAGAACCTTAGCCTAGTAGTCCTCGATTTTACATGAAGAATCAGACCAAATGGAAAATGACATAAGCCTGCTAAGGAAAAACAACAAATAGAAATCCCTGTCGTAAACTAGTTACTGTGCTTAAAAACTATTCCAGCGGGTTCAGCCAGATTTGATTAATGTATATACTCCTCAGTGTTCATGTTTTCCAAACAACCAATGGACAGATGGCTGAACAAAAGTTCCAAGTGGAGTGTAATAGCAAGCCAAATGTCTCCAAAGTTGATGCTGGAGCATGTCTATGCACGAAAAAATATGTAAAAAAACAATGCTTAGAAAATCCCAAAGAACAACTCAATAAATGAATTGCAGATACATATGCCAGACATATCGCCGTCAGTTTTGGATATGGAAGAAACATTGGTTATAAAGTTTTCAAACAAAATTTAAATATTCATTTTATGTTTAAAGAACATTAGATATTCATTATGTTGTAAATTTCCCTAGAAACCTTAAATATTTATTTTAAGTTTAAGAAACATTAAAGATTCATTGTATTTAAGATATTTATACTTCTAATTATCATGAACTCCTACCTAGTTCTCGAGCAATCAATAGTATGGGGTGCCCTTTTCTGCTATGCTCGTTCTTAAACAACTAACAGAAGCCAAGACTTTAAATCGTCATTGGAAGCTTTCTCAAGGTTTGAAGCCCGATAGTTTCCAGTAGAAAACATTGAAACATTGCAATATTCAATACTAGATAGGTCTATAGTGCTTATGTGGTATACGCATCTAGTATGCTCATATATTTCATGTGGCACTTGGAAGGAAAGGCGATAAGATTTCCCATATTCATAGTTCGATCTGTGAGTAAATGTATTTGTGGGGATATAAGGCATTTTGTCACCCATCGTAAAAGTTTTGACAGAGGACAAATTCCCAATATAAGGAATGCCATCCCTGGATTGAAATAGGTACTTTTAGTATAAGGGATTCTCCTCTTAGGGTCGAGAACTATAAAGGGTGGTGGCTGTAAGAACCACCATTCCACCCATTCAATATCCCTGGATATGATACTTCCTTCCATTTGATGAGCATAATAACAGACAAGAAGCACTCCATGACATATTTGGGAAAGTCTATGTATTCCATTGGACAAATCGATGTTTCCCACTATGAAAATATCAATGGTTGGTTGGGGTTCATCCATTGACCAGCATTGGCTACCAAAATTGCTTTCTCCACAGTTCACTCCTTCCTACAAAACATAAACCCCAATATAACAAGATTCTTATTTCATTTTTGAAACACAATAATATGGAAAGGAACAATATAGAAGTGAGCTGATCGGTTGGAACATGCCTTTGTCTAATGGCTGGCTTTTCGAGCGCCTGCTTCAGCGTTTTGTCCACTCTGTCGAAATCTGCATAGGCACAAAATTGATGGACATAGGCCGTGATTCTAAATGTATAGATTAAGGCATTGTTGAAGCCAACAATGCTCCGAGGATAAATGATGTATGGTAACGGGAAACTTTCCATATCCCACCAAATGTAAAGTTTCATGCCAATGGCACGAGAATCCATTGTTTCTTTGTTTTCAAATTCACTTTGCAAGCAATTTGGAAACGAAAACCAATTCAACGGTGCTCCTATATTGAAATCTCGCGAGATACTTTTATTATTATAAATCCAAATCACTATGTTGCAAGAAAAATTGTAACTACGCAACTTGCAAGTGCGTTGAACATAACAATATTAATGTCCAAACATAACATATATTTCCACCTTCGTTTGACATAAATACATCATAAATTTGTAATAAAAAATTCCTCTACACCCATTTCTTTTCATCGACACCAACAAACGCTCAACAATGAAGGTTTAAAGATAACATAGCATTTAGCATCCATTTGACATTAACACATCATTAATTTGTAATAAAAACATCATCTGCAACGATTTGTTTTGATGGACAGCTGCAATCAATACTACAAACTTCTTTTAGGCCATGTTCCATCTCATTTATGGATCATTAGAAAGAAAATATAACGATAGTGCTTGCAGCGAGGAATAAAGTTTTTGCATTAAAGATGTACTTGCAAAATCACATTCTGATTATGTTTTTCAATGCAAGATTCGTGTCAAATTTAATCATGGTTCTACTTAAATAAATCTTAAAATAATGAGACCTTAAAATTTAGGCACGATTTCAAAATAAATGTTGAACTGATTTTAAATATCCACATCTAATCTATACAGATAGTGATATAATACTCTATCTCTCTCGATAGGGATATAATACATGTCTTTTATATATATATATATATATATATATAAAGTGAGACAGTTCCAAATGCTCCGAGAGAACCCTCCTCGCTTTTCTATAACCATCAACATGATTAGTATGGAAATTAAAACGAGAATTATTGAATATAAATAAACTATAAACCCTATGATACAGTAGGTGTACATACGCAAAAGACTCAAAACAGTTGGTTTCAGCGTCCATCGTTTGTCTTGGCCGAGAAACGGAAAAAAAAATTCAAAACCCTAGCCTGTTAATCCCCGATTTTACACAGAGAATCAGATCAAATCGAAAATGGCATAAGCCCGCTAACAACAATCAACAATTAGAATTCCCTGTTGTAAACTAATTGGTGCATTAATTTATAAACTGCTCTGTCTCGATGTTTTCCAAAGAGCCAATGGCCAGATGACCGAACAAAAAAAAGTTTCAAGTGGAGTATAGTAGCATGCCAAATGTCTCCAAAGTTGATGATGGAGCATGTCTACGTAGGGAATATTATGTTAAATATAATGTGTGGCAAAGCCCAAAGAATAACTCAATATATGAATTGCAGATACATTAATCCAAGACATATGGCCATCAGTTTTTCCTGTTTAAGAAACGTTAGTTATACATTTTTCAAGGAACGTTAGATGTTCATTTTATGTTTGAGGAACAGTAGATATTCATTATATTTAAGGAATTCATACTCTATAATGAAATGAATTCATTAGTTAAGACAAGAGTGAACAACAAGTTCGATAT
The DNA here is from genome assembly GCA_001517045.1 of Pseudotsuga menziesii. NCBI lineage: Eukaryota > Viridiplantae > Streptophyta > Pinopsida > Pinales > Pinaceae > Pseudotsuga > Pseudotsuga menziesii. The sequence goes on along the minus strand of LPNX010751411.1, from coordinate 648,574 downwards.
TAATTGATGTGTTTGACATGTTTCTACCTGTATTGGGATTTAGGGTTTCGGATGACTTCCTACAAATTTGATCACAAATGCGTTTGAGTGTGTTACAAAGACGTGGAAATCTCATTTTTATTGTGTCCTGCGGCCTGCAATAGTAGGATATATATCGATGATTCAAGCATATTAATTTAATCATATATATATATATATTTCATAACTATAGAGTTCTATATAGTTCTACTTTAATTTTAATAATAATAATAACTATTTGTTCCAAATGTGTTTGGTTATCAAACGATGACATGCACTTTGAAGTTGTTGCCCCAACGGGAGGGAACTCAATGTCGTAAGAAATTGCCTCCATTCACCTCTGTCCACATGGTTAAATTTGCAAGAACTTTTTGTGCTTACCTCCATTCATCTCCATTGATTTGGTTAGCTTTGCAAAAAGTTTTCCTACTACTATGCAATGTGGAACCTTAGTATCTTCTTAGGCATCTTGATCACCTTAAGTTGGTGTTCCTTTTTTTTTTATACCCAGGTGAAAATAATCGACTATGACTTATAGCATTTAATCATCCTCAAAAATTGCACCAACTATATACAAATGGTTGAAATAACAATGATACGTAGACATTGTTAAGAAACCAAGTTTAGTGTTTTAATTAAATATCATACCGCTCTTACATAATTCTAGCTCTTGTTCATTGATACTTGGCTTCACAAGAACAAATAGAAAAAAAAAACTTGTTTTACATAAAGACATTTCCAATTTTATATACTTACCAAAATCAATACACGCACAAATTTTCCTAGATATCTAAGATAAATATACCTTTCGCCTATAGATACCTAGGAGAACTAGAACACGTGCATCTAGTTATTGTAAATAGAATGCTTCTTACTTCCTTGTTTCTTTAGCTTAAATCGATTATCTGCTATAAACACTCACAAGTTCTGTGGTCGTTTTCTTTTCCTTTTGCTACTTTTGCTCTTTTCTATTGCATTTTCTTCACTCAATTTTTTTTGCAAATAGTTTCCTTAATATATCTTCCACATATAGTTTGTAGGTGCACGTGTTTCTAGTTTCTTCCTATTGCGATAAAACAAATCATGGACAAAAGGAAACAAAAGAGAAAAGAACAAATTCCCTTTCTTCCTGCTCCAATTGTAAACAAATTTGATACAAAGACATATGAAAATTGCAATAATTTAGACACAAATGCCTCTACACTCAAAAAAACAGAATGGGAACACATAGATAGTCATTTAGCTCAATCGCACTTGTTTCGATTACAACATTTTCATTATAATGTTGGAGATTGTTTGTTTGCTGCATTGGTTGTTCTCGTGCATTTTCGATATACATCTACTGAAATAAGAGAAGGAGCGATTAATCATTTTTGTGTTTGTTTGGAATGTGAGGATCTTGCTGCACTTGAATAATTGCGAACAGACTTGGAATTTGACTACTTGCAAGAATTATATGGTATTTTACATGTTGATGAATATCTAGATCGTATGTCTCAAACTGCTTCCCAACCAAACGAAAAAAACCTTTATGGACTATGGGGTAACATTTTTTGTATCAAATGGTTTTCTAATTGGTTAAAAGTACCATTCATTTTTTGGTCATTTACAAAACAAAAAACATACCTTCATTTCAATACTAATACAACAGGCTATTGCCACAATCTACTGTTCCATGATCAAATACCAGCAGTTGGTCACTTTGAGCCCTTGCTTACATATAGGAACCAACAAAAGAATGGACATATGACCCAACCATTTTTTCAAAACCTTGACATAGATACATGCAAAAGGAAGGAAGCTAAGATTTCCTGTTTGCAAACACTATTTTGTCAACAAAGTTTACAAATTATTCCTCAACCCAATGCAAATTGTCATGAGTCTATTTTTGAATCTATTTGCAAATTTGCAACTTTCTTTGACAGTTGTAGTCTTAGAAAAGCAACTGCACAGACCTTTTGCAACCGCCTCCTTGAAATGATAGCAGATTGACCAAAACAGTAGAGACACCTATCGTTACAAATATAGTGAGCAAGAAAATTTTCCTGCCTAGTTGGCAAGAATATGTTATATAATTGGCAAAGCTATATTGCATTGATCATATATAAGGAGACCAAATTTTCATTCAATGGTTATTTGAGATGCTAAATAGTAGCATATACCTATGGAATACTAGATCCAAAAATATTGTTGAAAAGTTTTTCCCATTGAGAAAATCATCTAAAGAACTATATCTGCTACAACAACCTGTCGCAAATTTGCATTCGCATTTCAAACCATTAATGAAGATCGATATTGATGCAATTTCTTTGCAAGCTTCAACTTCATTAACTGAAAACGTTGTTCATTTTCCAACACAAAAACATAGAAAAAAATGAAAAACTTGACTCGTGAATACCACAATGAAAAAAACAATTGCATTGACTTGGAACCTCTGGCAGAAACACAAAATATGGTTTATACCCCCAAAAAACAACATGTGATTCTCAACGAGCAGCAAAGAGAATGTCAACAACTAGACCTAGATAAAGGTTTTTTCACAATTGACACAAACTATGAACCATTGGAAAAGACCTTCCAATCTTGCAATATAGATTCCCATGCAAAAAATTTACACTCATTGAAAAAAATCGCTTGAAAGGAGAAGCTAGACATCAAAGACACATGCAAATTAAAAAAACAAACAAAACAATATCTTGATACCTGAACCTCATTCAAGATACACCCATATACCCATGTTCCATTTGCAAATGCTTACATTTCAAATCCAATATACGTACAACAAGCAAAGAGACAATACTATCAATTAGATATTTTGAATCTCTTGGAAACTTTAGTCTCCTCTCAAAAGATATCAAAATTTGCAAATTTTGTAACAAGGAACTAACCAATGGGCATATGCCAACATATGCATCGCCTTCGCAAATTAGTTGCAATATTCTACTACCATTTGTGAGTGTATTGGCATCATTGGAAGAATGTTTGGTGTCACCTAGAACAACATTTTTACATATTAGACAACTTGGCTACAAAAGAGCACAACTAGGCCTCACTAGAACAATAATCAATATGCCATCTGATTTAGAAAAGACTCAATTGGAATTGCCTAGAAACCTATACGGCACAACGACAATTATTGTTGTGCTAAAAAGGAAATTAGAGTACAAAAATGCAATTTTGTATGGAAATATTTGCCCAAATGTTGTGATGACTGCATTTAAAGACCTTTGCAAAACCAAGATCTACAAAGATGAAGGTGTTGTTGTCAACCATGATTGGGAAAAATATTTAATGAAACAATACAACAAGAGCAAAACAACTTCTCTCCTCTTGAAAAAATAGAAACATATGAAAATGAAAATGGCATAGAGATGATATCTGAAACATTGGTGCATAGATATGGAGAAACAAATATTCTAGATAACTTGTGCAATAAAATAATAGAAATAGCACCATCAGAACACTTTAGTCCACTAGCCATCTTTCAATATAAGTATTCAGAGGAATTAAATTTTCCTACGTTTTTTTTTGGATTTAATAGACCAGAAGAAATTCTCAATTGCTTCTCCTATCAACATATAGCAAAATGGGAACTAGAACACAAAAGAAAAGACTTCGAGAGACATGGCACAAACATATTCTTCAAGGCATTTAAAGCAATTAAAAACAACTATCTAATACTGCTTGGATATCAATCTGCATTGGTGAAGTAAAGGGAAAAAAATAACAACCAAATAAGTAATATCAAAAGCCAATCTCGAGAAAATTCTTAGAACTCCAATAACATATCATTGCTTGAAAGTAATAAGAACATCCCCTGACTATTATGAAAACATGAAAAAAGATCCTTTTGCTATGATTCGACAACTTGGGCCACCAACTTTTTTTGTAACATTTACAAGTGCAGAGCATCTTTGGATTCCTTTATGCATTGCATTGCAACAAGTTACAGAAAACAACAAGAAAAATGCACCTGACAGTTTGCAAACATGAACGATTGATTCATTGATCAGAAGATACCCGATCATTTGCAGTCGTTACTACAGACCTATACTAGCAGCATTAAATTCTTTACTATTAAAAAATGATTAAATATTCAGAAAGGTGGTAGATTTTTTCTTCACAACAGAGTTCCAACAAAGAGGAAATAAACATGAACATGACCTTTTGTGGATTAAAGATGCACCAATCTATGGAAAAATACTGACAATGAAATTACTTCTTTCATCAATTGTTACTTGTCAACAAACTCATCTTTCCTAGATGAGAACCTTTTAAAAATTCAAACATACCACCACACAAAGTCTTTTAGAAAAAAACAACACTCCAAATGCAGATTCAACTTCCCTCTACCCCCTATTGATAAAACTGTAATATTGGAACTAGAACATAATGATACTCTTTTACAACAAAAATCCAAATACATTTTTCTCATTTTGGAAAGTCGAGAATACAAAAAAAACACTAGCTTTGATGATTTCTTAATGGACTTTCAATTAACAAGAGACAATTACACTTTGTTGCTTCGTTCTTTGCTTGATCGCTCTACTTTGATACAAAAATGAGATCCTTCTGGCATTTGGATAAACCCGTTTGCAAAGACGATACCAAAACGGTGGCAAGCAAATACATATGCACAACTTGTGCTAGATGCCTATGCAAGAACACCATATGTTAGTTCTTACATAACAAAATTTGATCGCAATTTGACAACAACCTTCAAAAAAATCAAAGACCAATGTCTTGCCAATAATGATGGGAAAATTCAAACCATATGCAAACTTGGAAGCACACTTTTGAATATGCAACAAATGTCCATTAGAAAAGCAATCCATGTTGTTCTATCATTGTCTCTTTATTCATCATCAAGAAGGACAATTTTCATAAACACTGCACCATATGATAGAAAAATAGTTGTGCTGAAAAGGCCTTTGCTTTTGGAACAAGATCCTGATGATTCATAAAACATTGTCTCTACTTCTATTTTAGACAAATACATCACACGTCCTGCAGAGCTTGAAAACATTTCATTGGCACAATTTGCATCTTCTTATTCTCTATGCATGGAACAACAATCAAAAGAAATAGGCCATGTATCATACGTTACATACATTACAACAAAGAAAAAGATCCGAAGATTTTTTTCCAAGAAAAAAATGATCCTCTATGTTCCACACAGAGATATATGCGTCTTTCAAGAAAAACAAGTTCAGAACATGGTCTCAAGCATTTATGGTATGCAAAGAACATATAAATGTTATTGAACATAAATTTGTAGCAACAACGTCAAAAAATTGGGGTTGCATTAATGCCACATCTGAACTCATTGCGAAAAACAATGTGCAAGTCTCTTGTCCCGATTCATCAAAAAATAAAACCACTACCATTCCTTCATTTGAACAATTTGACATTCAAAATGACCTATTACACAAAAAACCCAATCACTCAAAATATCAAATTGAGCCAAAATTGTCTGAAAAACCATTTTTGCTTTCCATAGATGAATATCATGCTCTGAGGAAAACATTAAACAATGAGCAAGAAACAATTACAAAACAAATTATCACACGAAAAATAAATGACCCCTTGAGTCCAATCTACTTGTTCTTAACTGGTGGAGCAGGAACAAGAAAAACACATACAACAAAAACGATATACCATGGTTTATTACATTATTACGATAAACAACTTGAAAGCGATCCTTTGAAAAGAAAAGCATTGATTCTTGCATTCACTGGAAAAGATGCATACAATGTTGGTGGTGTTACAGTTCATTCTGCTTTGAGATTGCCATTTGGCTCTACAAAAATGGTCCCTCTCAATTCCAATACACTTGACCTATTGGCAAAAGAATATGTGCATCTCAAATTCTTGTTAATAGTCGAAGTCTCTTTAATAGGATCTCGAATTCTTTTTAACGTAAACAAGAGCTAAGAGAAATTATGCATGTCACAACAAAACCTTTTGGTGGTCTCGATGTTATCTTCTACGGTGATTTTTTCCAAGTGCAACCAATTCTCGATTCTTGGATTTTTGAAAAACCTAGTCTATATCAACAAACATTTCCATATACATTTTGGACTGACAATGTTAGATTCTACAAACTTAAAACAATGGTCAAACAAAAGAACAAGCAATTTATAGATCTTCTAAATAGAATGTGAACCTGCTCACATACAATGCATGACATTGAATTCCTAAACCGCCATTGTTACAGAGCATTTCCAATGGAGGAAACATTCCCTTACCTATTTCACACTAACAAATATGTACAACAACATAATTCAAACATGTTATAGATTGTTAATCAGGATCCATTTTCCTTCATCGCAGATGATAGAAAAATTGATCCACTGGACAAAACCAAGCACACATTGAAGGAAATGGCATTGCCTTCTACAATAAGATTGAAGCAAAACATGCTTGTTGAACTCATAGCAGGAAACTACTCAACTGAAGATGGTTTAGCAAATGGTGCATAAGGGTTATTTATATATTATTCCAACAACAATCCTCACTTTATTTGGATTGAATTTATGGACACAAACGTTGGCCTATTGGAGCGCAACAAAATGCGTTACCTATTTATTCTTGAAATCAAATATTCATGGACACCAATCAAAAGAATCACATTTCAAACAACTACCGAAAATAACATTAGTGTCATGCAAACATAGTTTCCAATTCAACTAGCTTGTGCACGCACAATCCATAGAGCACAAGGTCTTACAATGGAGAAATTGGCATTTGATCCAAAAGCGGTTAAAAAACATGGCCTTGTTTACACAACCCTTTCTCGTGTCAAAGATATGAAATTTATTTATCTTTTAAATAGGTTAGAGAAAAATAGTTTCTCCCTTTGTCTAGCAATAGCCGCTAAAATAGATAGACTACAAAAAACATGTTCATGGCATTTTCATTATGGCTTGAATCTGATCCCAAATAGTAATCATTTTCTTGTTTGTTCATTGAATACTTGTAGCTTGCATTTACATAGTGATAGCGTCACAAACGACAATGAGTTGATGAAATCAGACATATTATTTTTACAAGAGACACACTTGCACCTACCACCAAAAGAAAAAAAAATCAAAGACCACTACAATTGCATAACAACATTTTATGTCCATGGTATTATTACTTTGATTAAAACAAATATTTTCATTCTCAAATCTGAAAATTACGTAAACAAATCAATTGAGGCAATTGCCATAGATATATTATTGGGGGCCACTCTCTTAAAGTTGATTAATATATACGTTGGACCACATGCTCATCTAGAAAGCCTCTTTCATATACCAAATAAAATGTTATCAAACAAGATAAGCAACACACAATATGTTGCAAGAAACATATTCAAAGAAAAAATTATGTCTTTTTATGGAATCAAGGTTGCTGACACTTAAAACAACAAAGTCAACAACTGTCTATGGCTCAATGATTGACCATTTTTGGACAAGCCTACAAACCACTGATCTTGTTTTCACTACCTCAGATGTGTATTGGACTGACCACAATTCTAGTTTCTTATCTATCCCTTAAAAATTCAACTAGCTTATTCATGGAAACTGAGTATAAAATAGACATATACTTCTAACAGTTGCGCTCTTTTGTTCCAAACATTGACACCTCCTTAACAAATGCTTCCAACAACATCTATATTTGTTTGCTAATGTCAGAAAATATGCTACATATTTTATTTTTCTTTGTGTTGTTCTGCTAACATGAAAAACACAAGAAAAACAATTCTAGGATACAAAAACTCTTGTTAGATGCTTCTTTGTTATAAAAGTAAAAAAAAAAAAATTGGAAAAAAACATTACCTAGAAATTGATACATTAAATAACCAAAGAAAGAAAGAAAATGGGACTTGATACATTGTTCACACTAAATATAACAAAAAACAAACAAATTTGTCACAAAAAAATATTGTGCATGTCCGTTGCTATTGGAATTGCATTATGATTATGCATAGAAAAGGTAATTCAATTCAACAGTATTTTCTTTTTTTGTTTATGTTAATTTCCCCACAATTTTTTTGCATGGTTTTTTGATACTCAATGCCACTTTAGACTTACTTCATTTGTTTATGTCTTAACATAAATGCAATGCATAATATTCTTGTTGCCTAGCGATTGTGGCGAACATACAAAAAAAATAGTTGCATTGTATCTAAGGCTTTCATGGAAAAAGTACAGCAGGAAAATGCTCCAGCAACAGACAAATTTTTAGAAACAAACAAACTAGCAACAGACACAACATCAAGCAAAGATAATTCCAAGAGGTTGTTCTCACTCCTACTGTTTTGCACTATATACGCTCAAATTTTTATTAAACAAATGCATAGTTTCATTAAATTTTATTCATTGTTGCTTTGACAATTGAAACCTCCTCATGTATCTTGATTTTGTTATTTGTATACTAAAACAAACACGAGTCCATCCATCTACCATCATACAACTTTGTACAACAACTTATGGAAATACATTCAAAGGGGATGTTTTAGTTATCTATGGCCCTTCACAAAACAAAATCGGAATTCCCCTATCAAAACAAACATTTTCCATGCAGACTTGGAAAACAAAGATGGGAAAATGATTATCACAGCTAGTGTTAATGACAACTTGATCAAACGATTTGCTAGCTTCCTCCAGCTTGGAAACAATGTTCGAATCAGCAAATTTGGCTTGAAAAAAAAAGGTCAATATGAACGAGGCGATGCAAAATATTCGATTGTCATCTTAGCAAACACTACCATTGAAACAATTGATATAGTTTACACGGTGCGAAGACTTCCTCCAGATATGACAATTTCTGAACTGCTGTTTTCGAATGATAGCTATGTTGTTGGGTCAATTGCAGCAATAATTGTCGCAACTCAGTACAACAACTAACAATTCGATTTCTACATCAAAGATGGTGAAACAACAAACGACCATGCAACTGTAAATACCTTTGCTTATATACATATATTTTTTCCTGCCTTGCAATATATATATATGCACCTAGATCAGTCTCTTTTAAATTATTCACAAACAATAACACATGTTTCTTTCTTGCTTCTACAACTTCAAGTCGGTGAAACATATAAAGAGATTTTCTTGCAGGTGCAAGAGCAACTTGCATCTAATGATGCACCATTTTATCTTTTCAAAAACATAGTCAGGAATGGTGCAAGAGGCATTCATCTAATATGAACATCAACATCCACATTTATTTATCCATTAAATGATGACTATGCAATTCAGAACCTTGTGCCAATTGCTGAATCAAAAACACAGGTTCACTTTTTCTATACTATTGATTTTGTTCTCTGCTTCTCGTCCCCTATATGAAGTTCTTCATGCAATAACTAATTTTTTTCTTCTTCCTATTTTTAAACTAGCCTAGACAAGGAAAACATGTTTTGTGCTTATGTTTCATTGAACAATAAAACAATCAGCTATGTGCATTTTTTATAATCTTTTATGTTATATAACTATGGAATTTACAGATCCAAGGAATTCTCAAAGCCAAAAATGTCTTTGCTCCTCCATTTAGAGCTATCTGCAACAGCTACAACTTGCCAATGATACAAAATTTTCAGCTTTGTACATTCTGCAAACAAGAAACAGAAACTTGATATGAACACAACCTTGAATGCAATTTGGACACAAAAAATTGTTTGATATAATGTTGTTTACGAGGTCCATTGTTGAAGCAAACTTGCCCAACAATTGTAGTTGTTTCATATGAACAATATTGTCAAAGTGTTTCTTCTGTGATATTCAACCTGCGAAGATTTTGCAAAGAAGGTACTTCTACCTTGGCAATGGACAACATAATAACTGATCTTGCAAGAACTTAACAACCAATACAAAATCATAGGTTTTCTTCTAATCATGTACCCCCCTTTTAAAAAAAATGGCATATCACACTACCAAATTTTTAAAAAATAGTCTATGTGAGCATATTTTCTGGCACAAATCAAATAGACATCTGTTTTTTGAACAACTACATCACTTGTTTAAAAAGAAAAAAAAATTCAAATATTCAAACAACTTTTTTTGCAGCACAGACATTTGTTTTTCAAGCAACTACATCACTTGGTTTTTCAAAAAAAAATATGTTTTCAAATATTCAAAAAACTTGTTTTTTGCAGCGCTTGAATTTAACTATGCTCTACAATGTTCAAATTTTTGCTTAATGGTCTCACTTTACTATGTGTCAAATGTGCAGACCCAACTATGGAAACAAGAAAACATGTTGCATCTATTTTTTTACACTCGCGTTCCCAGCCTATATTGTGTTCAGATCTGCATTCCTTTTTTATAATTTGTATATTGTGCATAGAAAAGTTGTTTTTAGTCTTACATTAGACAATGTGCAGTGTAAAGCACAACTTTCATTGCATATGTCGTAATAACATCACTCCATTTTTGAAACATGGCTATGTCTTTTTAACATACCACACCTCTTAAACATATATCGATATTTTGTCTACTACAACTGTTGTTTCATATATTACACTGTCTTATGACATTAATATCTTTTTTATCTAAAGAATGTTATGCAACATTTCATCTGATTTCATTTCCCACTTGTTAACTATTTTTTTTACTGCATTAAACCTTTCCTTTTTTCAGCTATCGATAATACATCTCTAATTTTTAAAATTTCACTTTTTAAATCACATATAGGCAAATGTTAGTCGCTAGATTTCGCCATATATGCATATGTGTTGTGTTTTTTTGTTGATGATGTATGGCTTGACTCTGGAAACAGAAACCTCAAATCCAAACTTGACATTTTTAATACAATCAATATTCTTAGGTATCTGCACACAAAAATATCATATCATGCTTAGATTTTAGGATGCATTCAAAAAAAAATCTTACACCATTTTTTTATGAAAATATGTTGATACAACATGTTTATAATGTATGTGACGAAATTGTTGGTGTAGAAAAAATCATATATCATTAGAAAGGTTGCTTGGTTGATGTCAATGTTTTTTTCCTTTTTTTTTACTTTAACAAATGTTGCAGTGCTAATGTTTTCCAGCGATTATTACAACTCAAGATTTTTTTTCATGAACATTTAATCATTTCCCAACAATTTTATGATAGCCATGATATTAAAAAAAACAACTTGCTTTTGTTCATGTTATGACACTAGATTTCAACCTAAATGGGAGGTAAAATAGGTTTTTTTTTAGCAGCCATAGAAACAAACCAACTTGACAAAATTCAAGATATACAATTTAGAAATAGATTTGCACCTAAAAATAAATAAATATGTTTACGACTGATATATCAAATATTACAATTAAGCATTGACCTGCAAGTGAACAAATTCAATGTTTTTTGCAAAACAAAACTTTTGTCACTAGTTGTTGTCCTTACTCTTCTCCAAATTATGAATTGCTTGGTAAAGTTTTATAATAGGAATTCATGTGATTTAAGTAAATTCATGTGATATAAGTAAAACTACGATTTCAGAGAGGAAAAAAAATCGTTGCAGCTTTTAAAAACGTTTTCATACAAAAAATGAAATGAACTTCCCCAATTATCGAATTTTCATACTAAAAACAACAAGCTTGAATACATACAACCTTGAAATGCATAAAGATTCAAAATGAATTGTCTTGTTTCACATTTCTTACTTACCTTTGCTCCTCCTTAATACTTGAACAAACTAGTTTATATTCTTAATCTGATTTTCTATTTTGATCAAACTTCAAAGTCCATCTCCTGCTTCCGGTTCTTTAATTAGGATAATCAATGACCAACTAACCTTAATGTAATTTACTCAAAACTAAAATCTAGTTTCAAAATCCGCAGGACATTGCCACCTCGTGGCTCTTGTTTATAAAATATTTTGGCAAACATCGATGTTTGTAGTATAGTTGTGCAACAATGCATGTTATATTAAAGTACTTTGGTGCATTTACATGGTTTAAGTGTATTAAGAAAAAAAATCATTAAAACTTTTGGTTCTCATCTTCACTAAAAAAACTCCATAAAAACATAACAACTTTTGCTAATTGGTGTTTTCTTTGTAGTGTTAGCATTATCAAAATCTTTGAGAAGATGGCTTCCAATCATGACTATGGCCTCCAATCCCAATACGGTGGTATATTATTTTCATTGAGACAATGCATGATAAGCTTAGTCCCCTTCTGTGATGAGGTTTTGATAATTTCAAGATTTAGTTACCATTAATTTGTCAATAAGGTTAGCCATATTTACCCCCATTGTTTGTATATGATCCTAGGAGTTGAAGATGTATTTTAAGGAATAACCACTATGGTTTTTTATCATACTCACATTCCCACAATCCATGAGTTATGCATCACAACCTCATCAAAATTTAGTTCCACTTGTCCCAAAAAGGGGGATTGGCATCTTGGAATGCAGATAGGGAGATGTGAAGTTGAAGGTAGACACTCCAGGGTGATTGATTTTAAGAAATATGATTCCTTGGCACAAATAATTTCCTTTACTTGAGAGTACTCAAGTGTGTAACAACCTGTCTGGTTGCACTTGAAACCCTCCAAATAGATTAATCATCCAATTGAAGATAATTCCATAGTAAAAATATATTTGTTGAATAATTGAGAAAAATATAAAAGATGATTCTTACATTGATAATGAAAGTCGTATTAATAGGCCTTGATGGTGACTATTCACCAAGGGAGGTGTCTCTTAATTGAATTGAATTTATTAATTGTTTATATTTATTTATCTATGATTGTTATTATTTATGTATGTAACATTGCCTTCCCCTTAATGAAAGCTTTGTTTTAGTGAAGGACTTATCAGTTATTTTTGTTTGTAACATCTCCTTGTCTCTCGTTGAAACTGTAACTCTGACACTTAATGAAACATGGCGATATAATTTTCGAATCCCTGAACTGAAATGTCGCATTTCCTTGGAATTGATCCATCCGAGATTTACCTTCATCGGAGCTGAATATTGGTCGCCTTGTTGGGTAAATCTTCCTATTTTCTGTTTAGGTTGTAGATTTTGTGTTTTTTCACATGTGAAATCATAACTTCTGTGTTTATGTTCATTTTGACCATGTCGTTGGTCAAAATGACTTTTAGAATTGGGGTGTTAGTAAGGATTTTTTATTGTTCGTTTTTCTAGTGGATTGACTTCTTTTTAAACTATGACGAGGACCAAATATGCTTTTGTTTCTTCTTCCTTAACTTGAATTTTTTTTCTAGAGATTCTAGATGCTTCCTTCTGAAGTGGTGCACTCTAAATCTCCTTTAACCTTTCGTCTTACAACTTTTTTTCCTCTTTCAACTTCTTGATTTGTTCCTTTAGTTCTTGATTAAAATTTCTCAGGAGCTGGTTTTCTTCCTCTTTATCTAGTAGTTTTCCTTTGGTATCTTCATTTGATTGTTCTGTCTTCTTAGTACCTTTTAACTTCTTGATTTTTCCAATTGATATCTTCTTATGGTTTCTTAACCGATATATTTCTTCAATGTTATTTGATAACTAGCTTTTGATAGTTGTAATCTCCAATTTGTGGGTCTTTTTAGTGTCGTTCTCTTTTTGCTTGAGTTCACTAATTTGTTGTTGAAGGCGACAATTCTCGGCTTCTAGGAATCTTACTTTTGTCTAAACTTTCATGTTTTCATCATCTTTCACCTTGATGATTTTGTTTAAACACTTTATTTTTTCTTGTAGATCATTATTGCTTCTCTACGATGATTGTTCGACATTTTTTGAGTTTTTTATTTTGTCTTCCAGGTTTTGATTGTGACTTTTTTGATGTGAAATTTTATCATCCTTATCTAATAACATTTTCTGGAGCTCTCGCTTTTGATATTTTAAGCTACAATTCCCCCGCTCTGCTAAATGATTTCACACTTCTTGCTTCATAATTTGGAATTGAAGATCTTTATTGAATGCTTTATACTTCTCTACTTCGTTCAATGGTGCTTGTAACCGTGACTTCATTTCTGCATATGTTGGTGTCATTGTTTGTTATTTTGACTTTGCTTTAATTTCTTCTTTGACTTGATTTTTTACTTGTTCAAAGGTGAATGGTCTTCGACTTTCGGCGATAATTGGTCTTCCTTTGACGTTAACTCTTGTCTTCTTATTTGGTCTTCAACTTTAAGGGTAATAATCTTCAATAAATAAAAAATTCCGCAATTTATTACTATTATTAAAAAACTTAATAATTATAATATAATAAAAATTATTATTACAAATAATATATATATATTGAAAGAGTCGAATTAGGGAAGGGTTTTAGTATTTTGAAATAATAATATTATTAAAAAAAAATTAGTTAGGGTTTCAACCCTAATGCATGGAGGAGGAATGGTGGATGAGTGTGGGCATTGGACGGGGTTGTGAGCATCATGAGTGAGGAGTGGTATGGAATCTAGTGTGTGAGGCTGCAAGGGAGAGTGGAAAGAGGGGTTGTGTAAGAGAGCAAGCGGGGGCAGATGCTAGAGATGCACACCATGCAGGGACGAGGTGTGGATATGGGGAATGGTACAGCGGTAGATGGGTGGAGTGCGAAGGGTTGGATGCGTGACGCGTTGGTGGAGAAGGATGGAAGGGAGGGAAGGAGGTGTAGGGCCTGGGGTGGATGGACACAAGGGCAGCAGGGGTGGGCGTAGGTGCAGGGTGGAGTGTGGCAGGTAGAGGGCAAGGACGTGAGGAGATGGAGCAATGTGGAAGGAGATGGGAATGATGGCGTGGAATGGTTTGAATGGAGAATTGACTTTGGCCAAGAGCCAGTCTATGGTCAAAGACCAATTGACGAAATAAATTCCCACTAATAGACAGTAGCTGGAATCACATGACCAAAATGGGCTCTAATAGCAAATGTAATGACATGTCTGGTTGTACTTGAAACCCTCCAAATAGATTAATCATCCAATTGACAATAATTCCATAGTAAAAATATAACTTCGAATAATTGAGAAAATATAAAAGATGATTCTTACATTGATAATGAAAGTTGTATTAGTAATCCTTCATGGTGACTATTCACCAAAAGAGGTGTCTCTTAATTGACTTTAATTTATTAATTGTTTATATTTATTTATCTATTATTGTTATTATTTATGTATGTAACAAAGTGATTCAAGGATTGTGATTTTGGTTATGTTCTACACTTGTTCAAGGTGAAGAATCTTATTCTAAAAAATTCTAGCATTTCTAGCACTCCAAATAGACAACAAATTGTATGCAAGAGCTATAATTAGGATCATACTCTCAAATATTCTAGATTTCCTAGCTAGCCCTCCAAGTGTATCATAAAATGTACAAAGAAGATATAATATATAGAATAAAGAGATTAAAGGAATTATAGGGAATTGTGTTCCATATTTTTAGAGATGGAGTTTCAAGGAGAGGCGCCTCTCACCTCCTTCTGTGCCTTCAGAATCCTACCCCAAACCTTAGGGTTTTACCTCCTAAACACAAAAGATGTGGAGCAATCATTTTACATGGTGAGGTTTACTAGTGGTGCTGGAGTTTAGAGTTGAGGCAACTCTAAAGAGCTTGGCATGTTCACATAAGGTTTCGATGGTGACGCCTTTTATGGGCTCCTAGCTTGTGTGGCTCCTTTTTATTGCCCCCTACAATTTCTTTTCACTATGGCATACAAGGGATTCAAAGGTGGAGTTGTATGAAGAGGGTGGATCTCATTAGCATGTGCTATGTTATGGGTTATTACCTATTCATGCTAGTGTTGCATATGGTTGCATGACTGCTAGTGTTGACACATGGAGGTATTTTTTGGTCTGGCTTCTACAACAGCTACATTTGATGGTGTCTCCAATGAATAACCCTTGGTGGAAGCTCAATCTATGGCATTGAGTTGTGACTTATGTATTTCGTGGTTTGGGTTTCTCCCTCCAAGTCATGCTACTTATAACATGTTATTGATGGTTGATTGAGTGATTATTCATGGAATAGTCTCATCCAATTAGGCTTCGTGGGATTGAAATTCCCTTGGGAACTAATGGTGACTCATTATTGTGATATTATGTCACACGATGGCCAAATCTATGATATAGGGCCTATGTTGGCCTTTGGTCTTTGTCCCAAGTCATTGTTGGTCTCCTTGCATGGAATGGTGAGAACAATTTTATGGGGTTATATACCTATTTTAGTCTTTTTATGTAGCCCTATGAGTGTGGCCTCCTTGTACACTCTATCAACATTCTATGGGGGATACTCTAGTTTAGGTTATTTGATTGGGCTTGAGATTGTGGATGTTTTCCTTTAACATGCCCTTTTTTGTAAAATGTTTCTATAAGCCATTTAAAAATAAATACTATAGATATAGATTTATGCAATTTAAAAAATAAAAATAAGTATTACTTTATGATGATAATGATAAAATTCATTGTCTCCTCTATGAACGAAGCAATCAAATTGTTGTACGGAGAGGAATCCTTGTTGCGCAATAAGGAAATCTCATACATCAATTTGTTGTCTGGTTAATCTATGGCATTAAAATAATTTTTTTATCATTAGACCAACAAAGATAGAAACATAAGAGGAGTCAAACTAATTATTCTTCATATTTTCATTTCTATATTCAAATATATGGTGAAAATGATGGTTACAAACTTATTATGATTTTCATGAATCAAGACATCATAAATAGTATTTATAGTATTTAATTTTGTATTTTTTTTGTTTGCTCAAATCTCCCTTTCTTTGGCACGAGTGTCCCCTTTGGTCTAAGAAACCATGACCCATGGGCATCTATTACGTCAAAATCACTCGGGGGATTGCACCCACCCTAGACCACACAAGCTGTCAACTTGGATTGATTTTGGGGCATATCCTCCCAACTAATTCACCCCTAAGGAGAATTTGAACCCAGGCCACCTTGCTGACAAGACCCAAACCTTAACCAAATAAGCTAGTAAAAATTGAAAAAAAGTATTTAAATTATAAAAATTAAGCAAATTTATGTTTTAGATGGTTAAGGGTAAAGCATTCTTAAAAATAATCATATTTATTTTCATTTTTCTATTCTCATAAATTGATTTATTCCAACATACTTTTGGAGTAGTGTAGTTACCAATTTCTGAGAGCATGGTTCATTAACCACGTATTTTATTGGCATGATCCACAAAATTATAAATGCAATTTATAAAAAAAATGAGTTATTTTTTATTTTGATTTTGAATTAAAACAAAAGATTAAATAGTTAAATTTTATATTTTTAGATTTGCATAAAATGTTTTAGAAATTTTGGATTTATCGAATTTAATATTTTTCTAAAGAAACTTATGCTAGGAATTTATTTGACGCTTCCTTGTATTGTATTTCATAAATGACCCAATGGAGCTACAGTAGTGTTCATTGTCACCCATGAGTAAAGACAATTGAAATAAATTTATTTATTCATTTATTTATGAAATGGAAATTTGTGAACCAACTACAAAGAAACATATATTTATCTATGTATCTAAAGTCATATATTCCTTCTCAACGTATATTAAGTTGTAATAGAAATTCGAGAAACCAAGGCAATCATATTTAAATAAAAATTAAATATTTTTTAATTTATGAAATTGAGATCATATAAATTGGTATTTATTTTGTCCATTGGGCGTAGCTTGGGTGGTTGGGAGATTTGGTTATTACACTCTCCACCCGAGTTCGAATTTCCTCGGGGACATTTGCTCCTTGGGAGCCCTTGTATATAATGAAATATTGGGCCAGGGAGTCGTTTATCGTGATTAGCCTTTTCAGGGGTTATTGTTGCTGCCCGTTCATGTATACTTTTTAAGCGAGTATAAGAGATATTTCCTGCGGTGGACGTAGCCATGGTGTAAACATGGCTTCCATGGTGAACCACCTAATCAAAAAATAAAATCAAATGAATAAAAAAAATTGGTATTTATTTTAAATTTAATTAACTTATATTGGACTACTTAACTTGTTATTGGTGAATGTTGATAAGCCACAAGTTAAGCGTCACAAATTGCCTATTATATATATAAACAATGTCCCTAAAATAAAACCTGGCATTACACTTGTCTCATCATTTTGCATTCTAGGAAGATGACCCTTCTTCATCCACCCCAAATTGTAAAATATAAACATCTATTAACGTATTTATTGAAATGATTAATTATTCTATTATAATTTGATAATAAAAAAATTTCCCTCACTCATACTTCCTCTTTGCCCTTTAAAGGGAGCAACGACACAAAGAGACCAATGATAGAGAGATTGACTCATTAATCATTTTTGTGTTGGTTGTGCAACACACTCCATAATGGGTCAAGTGGGGTCATTGCTTTGGTATATTTGGATCTTTACTTAGTGTTATTCAACAACGAGTCATCTTTGAATCCTTTCATTGAGTGGGTTTGTTATTTTTTTTAATTTAAAAGATTTTTATTTTCACTTAAGACAATGTCATATGTCCATTCTCAAAATAAAAATTGCATTGGAAAATGATATTTTTGTAAGTTAGATGTTGTGTCCAATTATAATTCTTCCATTGTAAAACAAGACTTGCTCCAATAAAAACTAATACATATCAGAGAAAAGGTGGTGGTGGCCATCTTCCCACTTTCTAGACTCGAGGTAATAAACTTACTCTCTAATAATTATTAATGGTTAAAATGAAATTATCACCTCAATATTTAAGAGGGAGATCGAACATTTTTACCTAAGTCACAACCTTTAACAATGATTTTGAAAGTGGATTAAAACCTTATAACCATGTTACAACTTCATAAAAAGGCCAACTTTGTTCATATATTAAAAGCTATTGCTAGTACTTTGTGCTCTATCCAACATAAAGAGAAAATCCAAAATAATTAAAAAAATCACAAAATTGGATGACTAATTGATGTTCCAAAAGTAACTCCAACAATTACAAATCTCAAACTTAAGTTTGAGATTATTCCATCTCAAACTTAAGATTGAAATTATTACAATGATCACCATAAATCATTAACTCTATTTGCAAATCATATCACATTTAAGTGAATAATTAGTTTCGACTTTAAATCTTTTACTCATTACCATACATTATTAACTCTATTTGCAAATCATATCACATTTAAGTGAATAATTAGTTTTAACTTTAATCCTTTACTCATTAGACACAATCTTTCTTTTTCCATTAAGTTTTTGCATATTTATTTATTTATTTATTATTATTTATATAAAAGGCTTTGTTTCATTTAATTATTAATATATGTAATATGTATCGGGCATAAAAAGTGAATTATGTTACATAATTATTATGTGTAAAGACTAGGATCATAAAAAGTTAAAGATCTATTAGATTATCACATCTGTACAAAATTACCATAAAAGATAAATGTCAAAATGAAGAGGATACAATGAATTGAGATAACCAAAATTTAAGACCTCTAGTAATATTGTGATGTCGCCACATATAGTGAGCATGAGCTAGGTGGTGGGTCATTTTTGGAGGTGGTCCTCATCCTTAAGAGAATGACTATGCATCTAGAAGGAATTGTCTCTAAATATCAAGCATATGATTAGGCTCAAGGGGTTTATCTTTTTCAAAAGTCGCAAGGGAAATAATAATTGATTCATTGAGGAGGAAAACACAATGGTGTTCCCTTTCATGAGACTCGTAAACATGTTGATTAAGGCAATGATGTTGCCAATTATAATTATGAATTTGAACAAACCAAGTGAGAGTATTTGTAATGGGATCTCCACTCAAGGTACATGGAACGCAATCCCACATAATTTTTTTATTTTTACTATTACATGGAGGGCATTTCTTTAATGTGATTGCATCCCTAAAAAAAGGTCTTTATGACGCCATGGGTCTTTCTATACTACGTAGTACTTTTGGGTTTGGTCACATGCCCCCTTAGTGAACAATGGTTGGATAGTTATCACCTCCATCACCAATGATAACACATTTCACAAGGTTTTGCATATGGTTGGCTTGAATGCTCCTTACTCTCGACGTAATTGTAATTGGTGTAAATTGACTTGTGTTTATGGCCAACATGAAATCATATATCGACTTGAGCATCAACTTATATGAAAATTCTCTCTTTATTCAACTACTTACAATTTGCAGCAACATTTCTTAACCCTAAAACATAATCAACTAGGATTTGACCCGTTATTGTCACATCCAATGATAGATATGTAACCAATTTTTTGCCTCAACTTCAAGTTGCAACGTGAGTCGTGCATTTTATTTTCCCACGATGTAGCATGACCATTGAGGAGCATAAAAAATTTGTTGGAAAATGACCCTCCATGTTGCCCCTTGTACACCCTAGAACGCTACTCCTTATAATAAGTAATGCAACAAATCATAAAACATTGACCTCTACCAATTATTATGCTCCTTCACAAAGCAAAGGGAGGGAGAGGAGACTCGTCCTTCCTGCACATGTAAGAAGGACATGCAAGGACTAATTCAAACAAGGTTGGGTAGTCATTCATAGGTGTAGGTATGTTTGTTGTAAGAAGCATTCAGACATAGATAATCCACCTTGAACACATAAGATAAGCATGCTATGCTTATCATCATACACAAGAGAAACACTCCGATAGGTCAAACACCTTTCTTAACACGAGTTCTACAATTGTCAAAACTTGGACTTGTGTCGTTTACATAACAACACTCAATATCAACCACTACAACATGAAAAATTCTAAACCAAAACATATATTTTACTTTCATTCTACAATTGTCAAAACTCGAACCCGTATTGCTTACAATGCTCTTTGAGATTCACTTAAAGGATTATGATTATGCAATGCTCTTTCTAAAAGGATACGTACCCTATTAAGGTTCACTTAAACCAATTTGGTCCGTAAGACATGTGTGAAGTCCATTAATGAGGAAGAGAAACACTCCGATAGGTCAAACACCTTCCTTGACACAAGTTCTACAATTGTCAAAACTTGAACCTGTGTTCTTTACATAACAACACTTAATATCAACTACTACGACATGAGAAATTCTAAACCAAAACATCTATTTTACTTTCATTCTACAATTGTCAAAACTCGAACCCGGATTGTTTACAATGCTCTTTAAGGTTCACTTAAAGGATTATGATTATGCAATGCTCTTTCTAAAAGGATACGTACCCTATTAGGGTTCACTGAAACCAATTTGGTCTGTGAGACATGTGTGAAGTCCATTGACGATGAAAAGAAACACTCCGATAGGTCAAACACCTTCCTTAACACAAGTTCTACAATTATCAAAACTTGAACCTGTGTTGTTTACATAACAACACTCAATATCAACCCTTACAACGTAACAAATTCTAAACCAAAACATTTATTTTACTTTCATTATGATATTCAATCCTCCTTCCTACTGCTCTGAAAATAATCCAGAAGGATGGGGTTCGCCATGTGAAGCTATGGTAGGGTTACTCTTTTTTATTGTTGTTTAAACAAGAGATAATGCTCAAACTTGTACACACATGTAAGGAGAGCGATGTTGTCGGTCCTTGGGGGGTTCTTTTCCGTGGTAGATATTGAAAGAGTTAGAACTTCCTTCAGTCTCACCTTATACACATTGTATATACTTTATTACAATTATATATACATATACTTCATGAAGTTGAGGGAGATTGAACTACGACATGGCATTACTTGTTTGGTGAGTTAGTTGGTATAGTTTGTAAGGCATGCAGCTGTCAGCACAGCATGCAATTGATTTTTGGAAAGGAGCATCACTAGCAAATTTGATATGATTTTCTTGCCTATAATGACAAGACCCCACCCCAAGAGGACAGTGACCCTTGACCCCCTCCACCCTTAGTGGGTGACCCCCGACATTTTACCTTTCACTTCACTCCATGCGATGAGCTGTCATCAATTCCACCTCTGGGAGCAAGACAACCAACCCCCAACCGCTGAGGGGAAACACCTAACCCTAGGACACGTGGAAGAGCCTTAGTCGTGACGATGATTATCATCACAGAAACACTATTCACTTTGCTGGGAAGCATTTAATTCCGGGTTGCGACAGTCAAGTGGCGGTCAAACTCGGCGGGGTACATTAACATTTATCACTAAATCCGGCCAGGCGGCCATGGGCATGGATGACGATGATGGGATATGGCAGGAATCTCGGCCTGCCCCTGCCCCTGCCCGCATTATGGCGATTCGATTTCGTGCAGCGAGGGGTCCGCGGCAATTGGGACACGTCGCAATTCAAGAACAAGCCGTGCGCCACGTGTCCCGTACCGTCCTTTTGTTTCTTTTTTTTCCTTACGCTCGTTTCTTAGCCTGCCGGACACGCGTCCGGAGGAGACGCAGTAAACTGACGGCGGATTTGGTCGTCGGAACGGATGAGAAGCACACGTGTGTGGCTCGAGTGAAAAGATGAGCGACCAGTTGCGCGCCAGGCTGGCTGAGCTGTCGAGGCGGGGGCCACACGTGGAAGGCAGGGAAAGGTCGGGGGCGGTGCCAGGTGGTGGCCCGGCGATGGGTGGCCGCTCCTCGGTCTCCCAAAGGACGCGGAGGTTTTTCATCCATGCATTCATGCATGCGTCCATCCATTGGCATCATGCATGCATGCCGCATGGCCCTTCGATAACCGGGTAGACCAAGATCCTGACAAGCGCAATATTCACAGAGGAGGGAGGGGCATGAAAGATTGTGCGAGGGTTTCTGCTTTCTTTTTTTCTTTCTTTGCGCGTTATATTCAATCTTCTCGCAATTTCACAACAATTCTAACATCATCAATTATTTCTTCAGAATTTTTGCAGATACCGATCTATTCTCCCTCGGGATTTTTTTTGGCTTGAGACGCTAGATTTTTCTTTCTTTTCCTTTCTCAATTATTTTTCGGCTGCAAGTATTTTTTTTTTTTGGAAGATCATGATTGTCCTGTGGCGTGAATGCGCAGAAGACCAGGAGATGATCTGGAAAAAAATACCAGTTCAATCTGTGAAAATTTGCAGTGGCTGTTTTTTTCCGTGGAGCCCCTGATTCGAACCGCTGACGAATGTACACCTTAAGAATGACATGTCTCTGGACGATCTTTGTGGCTCGAACACACGTTCAACTTAGGGGGTTTTTTCCAATTATGTTCATTTTCAGGTTTTTAAGTGGAGAGTTTCCAAGAAATTGAACCGGAAAAAAATTGATCTGGAGCAGTTTCGAACCTGCGACCTTTTTGGAGACGAATTAGTTCTAACCAGAACTTTTTTCTTGCAAGCGTGCTTCTGCTAAATATTACGGGATTTTCTCTGCGAAATTTTAATCCCACGGCATCAGAAGTAACGTAGAATTACCAGGTTTGTTGCATTAAGAACAACTGCTGCATCCTTCATTTTTTTGCTTTCCTAGATTTGTTCCGGACGATAATTTTTATTTTTACACCGCTTTGTGAATTTATCAAAAGAAACTGTTTTTAATTTTCATAAAAGTCGCCCCTTGATCGAAACACGGTAGATAAATAAACACTTTCTCATTCTCTTTGCAAATTTTGACGATCATAGTCCCTGGATATTTATTTGTGATCCATCTCTTTTTAGTTCTTTGAACGCGGAATTTGGAGAAGCAAGGCCGCTTCAATTTCTCGGCTGTGTGCTTTGGATGAGAATGGAAACAGTGATACCCACGTCCGATGCCTGCATGAACCCCTGCAGTTTGCTGGAAGAGACTCCGGCCATGGCCGCAAGGCGACGCCGGACGGAAATCCGGCGCCTAAAATTGCTGTCCAATAGCGGCAATTTTTCTGATATGGTCAAAAAGCGTTCTCGTACACGTAGCACTCGAGTTTGCAGTAGTTGTTTCGGGAGGGAAGGGGTTTCTTTGGCAGAGGAGGATGCTGAAAATTCATTGGCAATGGAAATTGAACTGCAGTCGCAGACTCTGTATCCTGCCAGAAGGCTGGTGAGGTCAGTGTCTACTCCTATCGGTTGGAATAGTGGGCTACTTTGCACCTGCCGCGTGGAGAAATATTGGACGAGTGAGGCCTATGACAATAAAAACAGCATTATTAGCACCGTTGTCAATGAGAAAAACAAATATAACAGCAGCAGCAGCGATAACAATAATAACTCTTATAAGGATAGTACCAGTAATGTCGCAGCGGATGCAGAGCCGGTGGATCAAGGTTCAAATAAAAAAGAGGCAACTGTTGATAATAAGCCTCACCGAGATAAACCATCTTCAGAAAATGACAATAATAACAATAACAAGGACCCCCCTACACCTCTTCCTCCTCTTCCTGCCGCTGCAAGTAGATGTAACGTTCCTGTTCCTGCTACACAGGGATCTAAACAGCATACTACTGAGCAGGGTATTCAGTTAAATAGGCCGTTGAAGGGCATAGGCAGGGCTAACAGTGAAAGCATCAGTTTGCTGTTGAAGGATCCATGTCCTCCGCATAGTACGATGTCTATAATTGGCAGAAGACGTGAAATGGAGGATGCTGTTTCGGCCGTGCCCTCATTCTTTTCTCTTCCCAAAGCTAGTTCTATTGCACTTCTAGATGGGTGCTCTGGATTCGGACCGCCACCGTTGTCTACTGCTCTCCACTTCTTTGCTGTCTACGATGGCCATGGTGGTTCTCAGGTGCTTAAACAAAGCAATTAATCTTTGTCTGTTTTTCTTCCTTTACTCTAATTTCGTTAACAAGGGATCCCCTTCTCTAAGAAATTATTACTATTATTTTCCATACATTTAATTTGAGGTTCTGATAATTATAGAAACTATAAGTTAACTAGTTTGGGATATATACGGGCAAGAATTGGTAAAGCTGCTCTATAGTCGTGCTGAGAGAGAAGCTGGGTAGGGAAGAGCCCCGTTACCTTGTTATATATGCACTAGCACAGATCCATCTCAACCCAGTCCCCAGTCCTTGCTCTATGAAGCACGCCTGCTTTTGATCCCTCAGTTTTAAGTCTATATTTGTCTGATATTTGTTTTATGGTGCACCGCGTGGCTTTATCAGAAATACCGTTAGGCGCTTTCAATACGTTTTCTTTGATTTTTATAGCCCTTTCTGTTGGAATAAAAATTCATTTTTACATCATATTTAAGTAAGAAATGAATGATCTCTATCTTCGTCAGAGGCTATTTCTGTACAACTTGTGTGCTGGAAATTACAATTCTGTACTTCGTAATTTGTTACTGGATGATATTTAGCAAAATCTAGATCTCAGATGGTTTTTATTCAGGGTTATATGTGCATGGCTCTCTTTGAAGAATTCTCAATGCTTTTCACTTCTGTACTTTTTTATGTGTAGGCTTCAATATTCTGCAAGGACCGTTTCCATGAGGCTCTTGCTGAGGAGTTGAGAAATTCCTCTCCATTTTGCAGAGACTTAAATGATTGGAGTAAAGTGATGTCTACTTGCTTCACGAAAATAGATATGGCAGTGGGAGGGATGTGTCCAAATGGAAGCTGTGATAGTGGGGATTCACAAAAGACTAGTGATTGTTGCCAAGATCCGGTTGCACCAGAAAACGTGGGTTCAACAGCTGTGGTAGCCATTGTGAGCCCTTCTCAGCTTGTTGTTGCAAACTGTGGAGATTCCAGAGCAGTCTTATCAAGGGGAGGCAAAGCTATTCCCCTTTCTAGCGACCATAAGGTATGAGGGAAATTAAGGATTTTTGAACCATCTATTACCTAAGGCTTTTCCAGAGCCTAGATCCAATTCTGTAATCCGTGTTTGATGCAGATGCATGATGATTAGCTTTTCATTTGACATTGAGTTGGTTTTTCATTTTTTTCAGGTAATTAGTAGGCGATTTCTTTAATTGCTTCATGTTTTAAGTCCTAATAACAGAGATTGACAACTTTGCTGATTTGTTTTATTATCATTTCCGGATTTCCAGCTTATTGTTGCTATATGTATATTGTAGCCTGAACGAGAGGACGAGCTGAGCCGCATTGAAACTGCTGGTGGACGTGTTATTTTTTGGAATGGGCATCGTGTTGGAGGCTTTCTTGCTATGTCAAGAGCCATAGGTCTGTGTTCCATTGCCCTTTGTTGTAGGCATGTTCAAAAGTATTAGTGGTTTTCATTTGACAAATAACACATCATAGTTTTGCTGGATATCTGGTTGAAGAACATGGAATGATATCGTTTTCCATGTATGATTCGCTGGAGGGGTTTTCTACTTTCTAGTTTATACAGTCTTAAATTTGTTTGAAACTTGGTTTATTTCAAGATGTGTGGTAAAGCGTTTCTGGTACTTTGCTGTCGGTTTCTAATTTTGTGACGATTTGTGTGTTAGCAATAATGATAGGACAATAGTTTAATAATGTACACATACAATAGAGATTACACTATGTTTAGGGTCATGCAATTTTTCTAGGGTCATGCCGGTCAAAATCTGTTGAAGAGCTTACTTAGTCTGTGATATTAGCTTCTTGATCAACTACAAGTGACATAATGGATAACTGGTTACATGATGTGTAAGATAAACTTTTGGGGGTGTTTTGAGTTATATCCTATAGTCTTCCAAGCGATTATGTTCGTCTTCTGTTTATTACATAAATTGTAGCAGCATGTGGTGGACAACTTTGTAGAAAGTAAGTTGAAAGAAACAATTCCATCCAATAAAATAAGTAGAGTTTTCGTGTGTTGTTTCCCTTGGGAACGGTAATAATGGAATTCATCTAGGATACACTATTGAAGGAAACATGTTGTGAATTTTAATAAGATTCACATATTAGGGATTATCTGATCAAATGATTTTATTATGTGTGGAATATGCGTCAGCGTTCTCTACAACTGTTTTGGATTAATGATGTTATGTGACGATACAATTCTGTTAGTATTATTGGTATCCTGATGTTATTGTATTTTTCTTGCTTACAGGTGACCGCTTCTTGAAACGGTATGTGATTTCTGAACCAGAAGTAACATGTACAGAGCGTACACATGAAGATGAATGTCTGATTTTAGCCAGTGATGGTCTATGGGATGTTTTGTCAAATGATGTTGTCTGTGAAGTTGCTCGAAAATGTCTGGCTGGTTATCGACCTCATCGTTCAAAGGGTATTACTGAAGACACTCCTGTTGGCGCAGCAGCTGCTCTCCTTACAAAATTGGCCTTGGGAAAGGGAAGTGGAGATAATATTAGTGTAGTTGTAATCGATCTCAAAGAAAGAAGAAGTAGAAACAGATGATGATTACTCTGTTTTATATACATATCTCTATATATATAGATGCATACATACATGATACAATACAAAGAAAACCCAATGTTCTTCTTTCTAAATTGGTTCTTTATTTCTTTAGGAATTGTGATTAGTAGGTTGGGAGATGGGGACGGCAAGACATGCGTCTTTGTATAATTCTGATTCTTTTCAACAATTAGAGAGATACACTTTTTCCCCACCATTGTACATCAATGAGCTAGTCACCAGTCATCAGGACAAGGTGCATGCTCAATCTTTGGGATCCTTCAGAATGGCAAGGTTCTGGTTATTTAACCTTTTATTGTCAAGATGCCCTTGTAGTCAATCTATCGGCATACATGACTGAAAATAGGTTCCTTTGAAGGATGTTTCGTTGGACCCCAACATAAAAGTGAAATGGGGCGTAAAAGCCTCTTGAGCATTTTGTAAATGATTTTTGATGAATGTGATGGTTTTCATCCAGAAAACCCCCAGGTCTTTAGTGTTCAATAATGCGGTTTACTCTGTTCTTGAATGATTTAACGTAACTTTTCTTTAAATGTCTCCTCTGTAAGATTCTGATTTTGATTTATGAACTGTACATTTTGGTGACATCACGTGTCCCCCGTTTAACATATTTTGTAAAAGCTTCCATTGTAAGATTCTTATTTATCTTGTATATATATATTGCTCACCTTATATATCCACGCACATTCTTGTCTTGGTTTGCCTCCTTTTGTATTTAAGGATTTCTTGTGTGGGTTCCTATTACGTTAATGGAAAGAGATCTAAAATATTCTTGCGAATAAGTTGTGTCTACATTCTAATTTTAGTAGTTGCAAAGTGGCATGTTTAACAAATTTAGATCTTCTGTCAATTAAGATAGCTCCTATATTGGTCAATTTTTTATGTTTTTATTTGATGTTCTTAAGTCAATGATTTTTCATAGATGGAATCTTTCCCTGAAGCTCTTGTTGATCTGTCAAAACACTCACCTCCTGTCTGAGTGAAAGATTATGTATTTATTTTATGTCTGTCAATGATCTACGTCGGAGATGAATTCTCATTGATCGACTCTTGTGGATCCGATACTCTTCAATTTAGATTCTGAATTTGCTATATTGTAGAGGCAATCTTCCATTTTCTCTTCTTTTTGTTTTTTCAAAGTCAATTCGGCAGAATTCAAAGTGTGGTGTCCGAGGGCCTCAGTGGAGTAGGTATCAATATCGGCCATGTTCCGCATCTGTCAGCGACGACCGTTTACCCAGAAACTGAAAATCTTCCTTTGTGTGGGTGAAAATTGATATACCTCTAGGTTGGGCTGTGAACCTGAAATTCTTCCTTTGTGTTTATTTAGGGATGAAAAAAGATATCCCTCTAGGCTGGGCTGTAATTTAGCGGTTAATTGATAGAATTTACTTCAATATATCCAATTTTAGGAATCAAACTTGATTCCTAGGCTAATTCTGGTTTGGGAATCAAGTTTGATTCCCAGTTTATTGGGGAAAATACTTCAATATATATAAGATTCAAGTTTGATAAGCAAGTTTGATTCCCAGTTTGATGCAAGCACCGTCATTTAGCTTCCCAGCTTGGTGCATGCACCGTCTTTCAACTTAGGAATCAAGCACCGTCTTTCAGCTACTTAGGAATCCCAGAGCGACACATTCCAGGAGATTGACCTCACTCCGACAAACAGTTTCAACTTAGGAATCAAGCACCGTCTTTCAGCTACTTAGGAAAATCCCAGAGCGACACATTCCAGGAGATTGACCTCACTCCAACAAACAGTGGGAAGGGGAAGGTTCTGTTAACGAATAATTGATATCCCCCAAAAATGTGTAAAGCTGGCTGGAAACAAAATTTTGCATTGTCACGGGTGGTGTAAGAAAGTCAGTAGCCTCCTTTTCCTTTTTTTGATGGAATATGTTTATCTTGACCATTAAAAAAAGCTATTTGCCGATTCTAGCTTACCGGTCTACATGATGCAACTTTTGCAAATATTAAAGAAAGCATAAGCCTGATTTCTTGACATAAATCATTAAAAAGGCAAAGATACTTTAAATAGTGTATGGATTTTGATAGTGGCTTATTGGGACCTTGTCCAGTCATTGGGGGTGCTTGAATGGTGAATTCGCTTTTAGATTAAAGGTTGTGTTTCGATTGGTTAGAGGAAGGAATAACTCACTGGGGTTTGGCTGGAATAACTCACTGGGGAATGACAGGTGACCTTGTCAAGGAATGTTTAAATTTTAGGTTGAGTTATGAGTTTTGTTATACGTGTTTACAATTATCCTAAAATTTATAATATAGTCAATTAACCAATGACTTTTTTCCCTAAATTTTTAAAAAAACCTTTCAAACATTTTATTTTCCCTCTCATATAATCCTTTCCCTAAAGGAAGTGTTCCATGTCCAGTAGTAGCTTTGTTGATCAACCCTTCATACACCAGTATATCTAAAGACAATTTTTAAGATCAATAAAAGGACATTTTAAGATCAATGAAAGAACATGAACATTATGTAATACAATTTTTAAAATTAAGAAGATCAATAAAAGAACATGGACATTATGTAATACAATTTTTAAAATTAAGAAGTTTTAAATTGAATATGCTAACTACTCATTCTGATGATATCATTAAATTTTATGGATCACAATCAAATTCTCATCTAACAAGATGTTTTAATGGTGTTTAACATTTTCAATGTTTTTATGGACCACTATCAATACTCATCCAAGATGTTTTAATATTGTTTAACATTTTCAATCTTTGTAGTGTAAGATGATGTTTTAATAGTGTTTAACATTTTCAATCTTTGTAGTGTAAGATGTTTTAATGGTGTTTTTTTAGTGTGTAATATAAATTGGATTAAGGTAACTTGTCAACTTATTTCATAGTTGTGAAAATTAATTAAATATTGGAAATTTGATCCTTTTGAAAATTAGTTAAATATTAACAAACTTTTCAATTTGCCTATTAATTTGATAGTTTTGAAAATTAATTAAATATTGACAATGACATGTAATTTTTGTAATTTTAAAAATTGATTGTGTTAGATAAGGTAAAAATGAATAAATACCTGTAAACGCTTACTCCCCACATTGTTGCATTGACTTTTGTGTTGTATACTGTGAACATTGTGAACATTTTGAATATAGAAAATCTAAATAATAATAACGATAGTTGTATAAGTCCACACAAAATCCCAAAAGGTAAATATCTCGTTAATATTATATATATTAATTTTCATGTTTCAATCTTTCAATAAATTATAGGCGATCAAGAAACTTGTCAAAATACATCAAAAACTTTAGACGTGTAGAAGATCCATTACTAAGAGTAAGCCAATTTCAATATAGATAAAAAATTGAGTTTTTTTGCAGTCAAAGAAATATTGAAGGACCAACCTATAGTAAAGAAAGAAACTGGTGATTTGATCCTTGTATATAGTGGACCCAATATATTCTTCCAGTTAAAAGCGTACTTTCTCAAAAAGTTTGCTCATTGAAAAGAAGCAAAGCATGCTAAAAGATATAGTCATTTATAAAATCAAACCAATATATCAGTCATCATCATCATGCCAAAAGAAAGCACATAATTTAAGTCAATAAGATGGTTCAGTGTTGAGAAATAGGAGCCAAATCTTCAAAGAAAGGCCTGTGATGATTTTTCGAGATAATGCCCCGTTCATCTCTCAGAATGATCCATTGTCCTTTGGATAGTTGGAGACCCTCCTTCCCTAGGCCATCTACAACGCTATGTCTTTCTCTGAAAAGACAAATAAAGGTGAGATTTGGGAAGAAAGAGCTTAATGTCCTTACCACCTACAATATTAAAAGAAGAATTAAATTGTGATATTGCTCCTTTTTCTATGCCCAATTGATGACATTAAGCAAGTCTCTATAGCACTGTAACACATCTAATCCATTTTCAATTGTCAAGATAAGAATAAGTTTTAATGCCATTAATTCAGAGAAGTTGTTAGAACCGTGATCGAGTCCTGCTTTAAACTTGAGATTATAGGTATCACTAAAATACAAAATACCACCCCAAATGCTTGGCATACCTTGGGTTGCTCCATCAAAAAAGGCCCAAGTTTTGTTATTATCAATGACTTTAGGTTGAATCGGTTAGCTTTTAACCCAACTGCTTCTACTAACAATAACTCGGGATATTTAATCTTTGAAGGGCACAGATAGAGGGTTTTGTATCTAAGTCTTTGAAAATTGATTTATTTATAGCTATCCAAATACCCCAAGCTATAATAAGAGGTAAATATTTAAGTTCTACACATCAGTAGAGTTAAACCGGTTCCTCAATCCATCTTCAATTGTGAGACCCTCCCAGGGTAATGCAAATCCTGTATGTAGTGCTAAGTCCTTCCAAACCTATTGTGTAAAGGGACAATGCATGATTACGTGAACAATTGGTTCTTCAAATTGGCAACATAGTGGACACCTAGTTGTCCCATGAATCGATCTTCTTTGAATTCGATCCCAGGCTGAAACTTTGTTGTTAATTAAGCACGACATGAATAGTTTGTTTCATAGGACAATTTAAGTGTCAGATTACTTTCAATTTGAGCCGATAACCATACTTGATCAAAGATGCTTATGTTGACTAAGTCAACGATGTGGTGTAATTTGTAGTAACCCAAAGATCTTAGTCTAAGAACCATATGACCAAGTAAAAGACAAGAAGTTATGCTTCCAATCCAAATATCAGTTCTCAATCTTACATTTGAGTCATCGCCAATTTTCCAAGCTAGACCTTCTTCTATAGGCGGGGATGCAAAGATAGGAGCATGTTAAAACACTAAGATATTGTATATATTCTTCTTTGGTTTTTTGATCCAGTCTTCCACACTCGGTGGGAAGATATATTTCCTCTAAATTACACTCCGCCACATACTAGAATTAGTTAAGATATTAATTTATGTTAGTATTGATGCGAATTTATATCATTTAGTTTTACTCTTGTATAACATTTTTTTAATTAATTGGTTTAGTTTGTGTGGTTGAGGAGGAAAGTTATGCTCCTCACCCAACTTCAAATTCCGCTAATGATATTTTTATTATTTGTGAGTTGATGGAAGCCCTTAATGTGCCCATTGTGGATAAATTAACAATGTGTCGATGATATTATTCTCACATAGAGTGAAACAAATGGTATTCCAAGGAGAAAAAATATAATTTCTTTTTGGAAAGATTCATCTTCAAAGTATTAAAAGATGGTCATACTATGTTCATAATTGATAGTTCGATATTAATGATATGTTTATTATGTAATTCCATGCATTATCAAATTTTAATTTGATGTTTTTGTCACTTTGTCTTCGATAATATTGCATGTATTATTGTTTTATTTCATGAATATTATTAATGCTAATCCTTACTTCCTTGAAAACGTGGATATCAATATCTATCATGTTGTTCTGAAAGAGGACTTTCATGATAGTGTGGATGTCAATTTCTTTCAACCTTTGCCACCATTATTTCTTGTTCTTTGTCTTTATTGTTAATTTTAAATATGTGATTCTTTCTTCACGCATATTTGCTTCTTGCTTTTCATTCATACTTTAAAAAGGCTTTATAGTAGTTTATTCTAGTTTTTCATTTTGAACTACTACAAGTTGATATATCTTGGAGAATTTTTTTTATCACTATTTTTTTTTTCTTCTTATATATCTTGGAGAACTTTCCTATCATTGTTTATTTTTTCCTTTTCTTTATTAGATCTTTTCAACCATTCTTTTCCTTTTGGATTTTTTTTGGGTATATTTAGTGCTTGTTCAACCTCCATTCAAATTTCCACTATCTTTGAGTCTTTTTATTTTTCCTTATTAGGTTCTTTCGGCCTTTGTCAACCATTCCCTTCATTTTGGACTTATTTGTGTATTTAGTGCTTATTCAACCTCCATTCAAATTTCAATTATCCTCGAGCCTTTTCTTTTTATGTATTAGATTTTTTCAAACTTCATCAACCAATCTCTTCAGTTTGGACTTCTTTTTGTATTTGGTGTTTGTTTAACTTCTACACAAATTTTAATTATTCTCAAGCTCTTTACATATCTAGTTTTTAACTCAGCCCCCTTTATATTTTTACCTATCTTTTGTTTTGGATCTTCGCCTCTCTAAGAGGGGTTTGATTATGATGCCATAGTCTAAAAAGTTTTCATTCATTATATTGCTTTCAACTCATTGTTTTCAAGTATGTTCCTTATATTTTTTCCCATAGTTATTCGATGTTTATTTCTTTTATCATTTTTAAAGATTTTTTCTTTAATTATTGGCATCAATTTTTCTTCAATTATCTCCGTAGATTTGGGAAAATGAGTACATTGTTCAACTCGCCTTGAGGAGTCACACCTCTCTCTCCAATCAGTTTTGCAAGTTGCCAAAGTTGAAAAATTAAGGTTTCCCTGTCAAACCCTAGGTCAACTAGAAGCAGTTTTCCAGAAAGGTATTAGAGAAAGCATTTGGTTGAAGCACTCTTATTGGTAAGTAATATTCTCTTTATTTCCATTTCAGGTTCTCATTCTATCAAGATAACAAACAATACCAAGCTTGAGGACAAGCTTAAAGGAGCTAAGAACTTCCAGGCATGGAAGCACGAAGTGCTTCTCAAACTAGAAGAACGTGATTTAGAAAACTATGTCAGAGGAGAAGTTGCAGAGCCAGAGGGAGATGAAGACAAAGCTAAGCATAAGAAGAACTTGGTCAAATACAATAGGATGATTTCTAATTCCATCTAGGATAATTTTATCCCACATGTATCCTCCTTGAAGACTCCCAAGGAGATGTTTGATGCTTTAACCAACCTGTATGAAGGAAAGAATATCAATAGGAAGATGACCTTGAGGACTCAACTCAAGGGTGTGAAGATGCAGAGCTCAGAAAGTATACAATGTTGTTTCACCGGGGTCTCCCAAATCAAAGGATAACTAGAAGTTATTGGAGACAATGTTGAAGAAGCGGAAGTGGTAATGACTACCTTGAATGGTCTCCCAAGATCATGGGAATCTTTCATTCAAGGAATATGTTCTAGAAGAAGGCCCACCAAATTCAGTAGAATATGGGAGGAATGTACGCAAGAAGAAACTTGTTTGATAGCAAGAGAAGACAAGATGGATGAATATGACAATCGAGCGATAACAACTCATGTCAAGAAGGGAAAGATTAAAAAGGAAGAACATTCTCACAAGAAGCCTAGAATATCTAAGAAGGACTACTCACAGTTTCACATGTGATGAGAAAGGAAATTTTGCAAGAGATTTCCCAAAGAAGAAAGAAAAGAAGAAAAGATATCATGCTCACGCTATAGAAGATGATGAACCAGTTAAGAAGAGAGCAAGGGGAGATTCCTCAAGTGATGGGAAATATCTACTTTGATCTAGAAGAATTTACCGCATAAGATGAAGCTTATCCTATTAAAGGGATTAGAGGAGTCTCCTATAAAGTTGGATTCTGGAAAACCCATGCTCTATGGAAGAACCTCTTATTCATTTCAACAGTGGATAAGGGAACACAGAGGAGAACGATCCTGTGGAGACTGAAACCAATCGTAGCAGAAGAGGTTGATGCAACTAGTCGATTGTCCAATTGAGGGAGTCATGGGTTCAATGTAGTTGGATGTAGACCGAGTACAAAACCAAAATCGAAGATCCCATTTTGGCCTGCATCAGTTATTGGGATGGTGTGAAGCTAGAGTGCCCAAGACAGGCTTGCAACCATTTTATATTTTGATATTATCCCTCATTCCTATGGTGAATCCAATGAAATGAAAAATGGGCTTGAAATTGACTTCGTGAAATTCGAAGCATAGAGGACAGTGACATTTATCATTTTTGTGCTAGTAGAATGAAGCCAAGGAAATGAATTGCACATATTTACGTGGATTTGGTTGAAATCCAGTAAATACTCATAGTCATGTGTGTAATCCTATAAAACTAGAACCCTGAGAGATGTCTAGTGGTGAAGGATTTGTGAGAAAAACTACCAACGGTTGGGTGGAGCGTGGTTTCCATGAAGCCAGTTTCCAACAATTGATTTCAAATAAGTGATGAATCTTCATACTATTCTGAATGAGAAAATGTGTATATGTCTTGTTGTGATAGAGAAATATGGGAATGCTATCTATGTGTGTATGCTTATTATTTCATGCCTAGCAAATGCATAATTGTAGGAATTGAAATAAGGAATGGTTCCTATAACTTGTTCAAGATTCCTATTAACCATGAAGTTTAATGATATGCCCTAGTTGGACATTGGTGGATAATCCAATAGGCTCCAAGGGATGTCATGGTTATGTTGTATTATTGAATCAATCCTTAGTTGGACATTGGCGGCCAAGCCAATGGGTTCCAGAGGACGTTCAATAAATCATGTATGAAGGGATGAATATTGGATGTCTCTAAGGTTGTTTGGTTGTTTTTAGATCTCAATTGTTATCCAGCGTAACAACAGAAATTGCTTGGTTGCATCCTTGTGTTTAGAGTTGATTAGAATGATATTTATTACTGTGAAGGCTTGTTTTGTTTCACCCTATCGGAATTTGACTCTGAATGGATCTTTGGTCTATATGTAGCCTATTTTCTAGTTAGGAGGTTGTGATTTTGTGAGTTGGCCTTGGTTCCTCCTCGTTTCTTTATTTTTTGAGGTCAAATGGAGTACCTGGATGCATGTTGCGTGAGAAATAATTTAAGTGCCAAGTATTCGTGGAAATTCTTGTCTACTTAGTTGTTTATTTGAATAAATAGTTTTTTGTTGGTCTGTGTAATCAAAGTAATCGGGACCATTGATTATCATATTGATGAGAAATCGCAATCGTTGATTATAGTGTCATTCAGTGATTTTTGTAACCTTTGTATGTAGGTGTCGACTCCCTACTTTTGACGTACCGACATCAAGAATTAGAACTCGAGAGTGTTTGTTGAAATGTTGTTATTTTGTGTCAACTCCTGACTTTCGACGTGCCGACTCCCGACTTTTCATTTTGTCTTGTCGACTCCCGACTGTCGATATCGACAAGGTTGGAATTGGCAAGGAATGGTCGAGATCGACAGGGTTAGATTGGAAAGGCAGGTTTAGGCCGTCGGACCTGTTTTAAAAGTAATAAACATTGTTAATTGTTTGATTAATGATTTTTAATATGTGCCTAAGGCTTGTTTAAGCTTGTTAAGTTGTTTTAAATCTACTATTTTGTGGTATTGTATCTATAATGGCTCATTATTGTTTGTTTAATTGATTTGTTTATGTTTTTTAGAAACTTTGGAGCCCATTCGGAGCTCTGTGAGATTTTTTAGGCAATGATGGTTATTCATGTGGTTGTGTAGCGTCGAGGTGTGTTACAGTCTAGTATCAGAGCACATTTGTGATATGCAATCCTTTATTTTTAAAGGGGAATGATTACCTATATGTTTGGTAATGTAGGGGATACATTACATGGGTGCTACAAAATTGGATTAGCATCTACCTACCATTGAAAGCACATGATCCCCAATTCTTTAGGATTTTTATGCAAATCCTTATAACTCTAGGAAAAAGAATACAATTGTACTCTTTGAATAGATTTATGTCCTTCGAAACCACCTCTTGAATCCATTAATCATTAATCTTAGAATATGACATGCATCTAAATCTAATTCATAACAAGTTTGCAACAAAATGTCACTCGTCAAGGAACAAGATAACACAACAATCACACCATCCTAGTTCATACAATAGCGGAGTATTCACCTAATGAAAGATTGGAAAGCAAGTGAAATTCCCTATTTTCATAAAGGCCTCTGGTGAAACCATCAAACTAAGTGTCAACGAGTTTCATTAAGATAACCACCTGCTCAATGTTTCTCACACATTTCACTAGGGAATGCTTATTGAATTGCATTAAATGGAAACAAATGAGTTCATATTGCAAGTAGAGTTTCTCATCGATAATATGTCAATTGTTGGTCATGTATAACTCATTTCCATAAATCTTTCCAATGGCACATTATGGTCTCGGAATAGGTGTCACCTCAAAAAATTGTATCATTTAGGTTGGTAGTCTAGGTATTGGTCATGTTGATAGGAGATCAAAGAAGGGGGAAGCATGCAATTGGTAGAGATTGTTGTGATTTTCCACATATTGAGAATATATCGTGATACAATCCTCCTCCCACATCAATGGGAGTTTTGGATGAGGATTTAGGTTTGACAGTTCCATTCTTTATGTTTAGAATTCAACGCTCTATGTTGATGCTACAACATGCATTCTCTAACCAATTTTGGCTTAATAAGACTATATGAAGTAAATTCAAATTTGTCCCTTGTAAGTTGTTCTTTCCCTTCAAGCACCCAACTTGAACCATTGCACCTTTTAAGACATCCAAGATGGGCTTGGCCCTGCCCTTACTCAGATAGAGAAATGGTCTACCTGATTTGTGTTAACCAATATCATTCTAGAATTGAGCATAAATGATATTTTCAATTGACTCCTTGTTGACCACAAAACCTACTACCAAAATGTTGTTGAATTTGATGTGTATGTGCGGCTCCAACTTTGTCATCAATTAATTAGATAGATGAATAAATGCAAACTAATGGGGCTCTCAATTTAACTCATAAAATTTGACCAAACAGATCATCTTATGAAAAATAATTCAATCTACTTGAGTGGAGGACATAGCATGGTGCAATGGTAGTCTGAAATATGAGGGTTGTCATGAATTCTTAAGGATCATTAGGTTTTTCCCTTTGTTTGTCCAAGCTTCAATCACTTGCAAAGTTTTTAGTGCATCCTTAGGTACGTTGGTGAGGTCATAACCATGTGAATTAGCATAGGTGGCAATTTAGGCATGGGAAACAAGAAAGGTCACTATCTTCACTTTCAAAGCCACATTAATCTAATGCATACAAGAGAGGGACAATCTTAACTATATTCATGTGTCTATGGTTTCTTTGAGTCCATGAACTAACATTATTTAGTTGTATGACCCCATGTGTTGCAATGAAATCATTTAGAGGGAGTTCTCAACAAATTGTTTATTTGGTTGGTTAGTATGCACATGAACAACATAGAGTTGCCATCAATTTGAAAGGGGCACATTGTTAAACTACATAAGTTGTGTTGTAGTTGGTTCATATTAATGTTTCACTTGTAGCTGGACCCAATAAACTTGATCAGTAGGTGAGGTGATATAAGTGGGGAGCACAAAATGGATAGAGTTAGGAAGCAACACTAGTGTAAATGCAAAAGTGACTTCGTTGGGTATCCTAGTTTTGTATGAGGGAAAGGTTAGATTTCTAGAACATACAACAATATTAATCGAGTGATTATTTTATTTTTGGAGCATAAAAGTGCAACAGTAAGTCAATAGGTCAACCATGCATCAATCATTACTCCTATATTTTATACCCATATGCTTGTTGCAGTTGGAGTGCCCTTCCTCGACCTTAGCAAGTAAGAAATATCCCCACACAATTGCTAATTATTTGGGGGGTTGGGAGAGAATTTCCATCCAAACATCATCTCTTGTTATGTTCCATGTCCCATTGTTGTAGGTGGTGATATCATCCCTTGTGTTCTAACACTGGTACCAAGCATAATGGAAGAAATAGTAAATGTATGTGGTATTTACATCATTGTATTGTGATTGGATATGAGAATTTAAAGGGATGGAATCATGTTTGTTTACATGATACATATTTTCAAGTTTATTGTGTTTGCAATGGTGGTATAAGAGCTATTATTCTTCTAAAATTGCATCTAACCAAGTTTTTGAAGTTGAAGGAATTTAATCTTTAAGGCTATTAGGGCACACTAGGGAAAGTAGTTTCAACATTGGAAATAAGATTGATGCACTTGATCATTCCTAATAAGTGTGGGGTTTTCAATCATCATAGAAATGCACAAATATGGTAAGACATGTAAAAATATTTTAATCCAAGCATTCTCAAG
The DNA here is from genome assembly GCA_001517045.1 of Pseudotsuga menziesii. NCBI lineage: Eukaryota > Viridiplantae > Streptophyta > Pinopsida > Pinales > Pinaceae > Pseudotsuga > Pseudotsuga menziesii. Next base: position 609,511 of record LPNX010751411.1, on the reverse strand, counting down.
GACTAAATCAAGGTTGTGCTAAAAACCATTACAACTATAAACTTAGTAAAGTCGTTTAGGGACTCTCTAGGATGCCACTTGGACTATATTAGGGAATAAACACCAACATAAAAAATGATTAAGTGCTTAAAACATTGTAGGAACTTTCAAGTGTTAGCATCAATAAAGATAGTGGGTTCCTAGTTATGCTCCTCCCACCAAAGGAGCGATTTCCCATACCTTGAGTCAAACTCACTTATTCAAAATAATTTAGGCCGATAACACATGCAATCTCAGATCAAAGGAATTTTCATACTCCATAACTTTCAAGGTGTGAATTTTGTATTGCACCATGGAAAGAAAGGATGTAATAGTCTTGAAAGGAAGTGAAGGAACAATAATCATAGTACCCAAAATAGTAACAAGGAGCATAATGAAAATAAGAGACTTTGGAAAATATTTGATTAGCATTGGACAACAACTTCAAGAACCTTGTTGGATTCTTCGGGCATTTTAATGCTCAAATTCACACTTCACATTCTAGCCCAAATTACCTTAAAAAAAACTATGTCAAACTTTTCATATGAGAATGAAGCATGAATGAAATTTGGTCAACTAATCTTGATTATCCTCTCCATAGAGGAGAATCAATGGTCATGGCCCTTGATTCTCCTCTATGGAGAGGATAAAATGGATGGGTTCATGGTCCCTGGATCTATTACAAAATCCCTATGTTTAAGAGAGTCACAAAGCCAAGCATAATAAAGCTCAACATTTTGGACCATAATGGTTGAAGGTCATAAGAGAAGGTTAAAGGGGAAACAAGGATATACTCATTATCATAGTGGAATGAGAGAACACACATGGAGCAAAATATCACATCGTGCATTGCCATGGTGTCAAAGTAAGCACACAATGCACAATTTGTTAAATCAGAGCATGATCGGTGATGAAGGTTCTAGTGGAACCTTTGGAGGAGTTTTATAGGGGATACCAGAAAAAAACATAGTTGGACAGTTGAGAGAATACATGATCGAAAAATTACATGAACATCAAGGTCAATGCAACTAAAACCATGTGGGAGTATATGTAAACTTGGTATCGAATCAAGGAAAGGCATTTGGGAACATAAGTCAATGTTGGTCAAAGAACAAATGAACAAAGCATGTGTTAGTAAAATAAAATTAAAAATGAGACCTTCAAAATATTTAAAGTTTATATCGTTAGTCATATGCAATATTTTATTGCAATGTACTTGGGTGCATTTATCTCTCCACACTATGTGTTTACCAACTATATTGATTTGAAATTTCCTATAGGCAACCTCGGATAATGGGGAACATTGTTGGTAAGCATTACCTACCACCTTTATTGTCTGCTCTTCATGCCATTTACTAGGCACTTATCCCAACACATTTGATAGCAAACTTTCCTTGTTTTAACATATCCTAATGGATGTGTAATGTAACGATTCAAGCTTGATAACTTTCACATTGAATGTGGCTAGCAAGGAATTGACACAAGGAATTTATCCTATCAATTGTCAAATGATGATAAAAAGAATCTATTGTTTCTCAACTATCAAATGGAATTTGTACTCTCAATTGCCAATGCTTCCAAAGGTCCAGCTATACTAGTTATCATGTCTAGGGATGCCACTAATGTCAAATTTGCCAATAATTTTTAGTTAATGAAATTTAAGTGTTCTCATTCATTTTCCACTTGTTACATTGGGCTTTGGCATGAATATTAGTAAAAAAAATCATCACGTATGTAATGCCCCATTTACTGGAGTTTACTTATTTATGTTAGATAACATTAAGTAATACAATTGGTTGCAATAGAACACGTTCATTGTTATATGAATCTTACTTATACAAAGATAATGTATCATGTGGTGTGCATGATGTTGTGATGTTGATTGATTATAAGACATTTAAGTTATAATAGGAAAAATATTGAATCAATGTTATCTCAGAGAATATTGATGGTTTGTCTAGTGTGGCAGGAAACCACTAGTGCATGTTGACGCAAGGTTGCAACAATGGATACAAGGACTCCTGAATGAGTCAAATCTTTGTAATGTTTATAATGAGAAAATTTATATCATGATTTATGATTTGGAAAAATTAATGCACGTGATTGCTGGTATGTGTGCAGGCATAGAGATAATGTTTACCAATGAACCCACATATGGGTAATAGGGATTGTACAGGGGAATGTACCAAAATGAATAGCACTTATTTTCCATGCGATGGGTGGAAAAGAGAGAGAGTATTTTACCCATGATATGCATGTTGTCGTGAGGGTAGGTCGCAGACTCGATCACTCATGAGGATTAACTGAGGGGCGCGTAATAAGGTGTCGGCCTTATTCCTCAGTAACCATTAGTCTCTTTACAATGTAGATAGGACTGAGTTAACATGGTCTCGACCATCGTATGAACTCCCCACCATGGAAAACGTGATATTTGAAGGGCATGAATATTGTCATAGCACCCAGCTTGATATCACTGTGATAAAGAAATGCAATCAATGAAATATAACACTAAAAAGAAATAAGGTGCTCTAATGATATTTAAATAGATAATAAATTCATAAGCTGGAAATAGATCAAAGAATGTATGTAATAATAGGAAAAATCACATACACAAGAAAATAGAGAAAGTGATTACTAATTAAAATATTGGAAACACAAATGCACACACAGAGCTAGGAGAAAAGCAAAAATCAAGGAAACATTTTGAATGAAAATAGGAAGAATTAAGGAAAGCAATGATAAAATCAAATTTAGAAAGTGTAAGAAAAGAAAAGTGGAAATTGCATTTGCATACGAGAAGGAAATCCACAAAAATAGAATTAAGATGAGTTCAAAATAAAAATGAATAAATAGTATTTTACGTAAGAAAAAGAGAAAGAAAATCTCAAAAGGATATAAATAAGAGAAGAGGGCTTTTCACTAGGATAACTTTTTCTTCCCTAATATTGGAAGGATGAAATAATATCAATTTGAGTTTGAAGGTGACTGTGGAGAGTTTGGTTAATCAGTTTGTGAACAAGGTTGGGAGGCCCCTTAGTGAATCTATGCATTTNTATATTAGTATTCCTTTGGTGTGTGTGCATTTGTTTAGTATTTTGTAGCATTACATTCATAATATATATTGAATAAGAAGTAAATGTGAAGTGTAGGGTGTCACAATGTAAGGATGTCAAATTTATCTGGGAATTAGAACAAGGCATGTATCGAATTGTATCTGGCACATAGGGAAAACATGTGTACCCTACAAAAATTTAGGTGCATACTTGTTTTTGGTAATACATACATGCAATACAAAATGGTGAATAGAGGAAATAAATGCGTGGACATGTGTGAACTTTTCTCTCTAAGTGTCCAAGATAGTGTTGCTTATGGTTTTGGTCATAAGTGTAATACCCCCAGTTTGATCCATGTAGTATATTTAATCAATTATGTAATGATGTAATCAAGCTAGTACGGATTCTTAGTGCAGAGCTCAAGGCCAAGGCCAGACTAGTGAATGGCTAGGCATAGATGATGTATATATAATTATTTGGAACATATGGTTGAATTGTCATGCTAACTCGAAATATATGTAAATAGTATGTGCATAAATAATAAGATGGTCCAAAATGGTTATGTAAAGAGCATTAGAGGAGCTATGATTCCACCAAAAGGGAAGAGGAAAGGGGGCTTATGGGAGACCAAATCCTTTGTTGCCAAGTGTTAACCTTAGAACTCATCCAAATTCTTCCATGTGCCTTAAATAGGCTAATTATCTCTTTTTTTTACTATTTTCTAATCATTGAATGCATGTGTGAGGTCAGTGGGAAAATTCACCTCATGTAGTTATTGAAGCATGGGGCTAACTACACTTTTGTGACGGGTCAGCTTCAAGGAGTCAGTCTGCAATAGTAAGGAGTCGTTCTGCAGCAATAAGGATTCCTTTATTCTATGGTAAGAAGCTATGCCAGTTGTTTTTTCACCATTTTCTCATATTCTATGGATTCAGCCCTCATTTTTTGTCATTCTTGCATGCATATCTACCCTATGTAGAACTCTCCATTGTTGTTCAAAACTTTTACCAAACTGTATATGACCCGGAAATTGGAATTTGAAGACTAGACTACATATTTGGAATGAAATTAGATGGTTGTAGGTGAGCAGAGAGGCTAGGCAAGCTACGAACCCTTACCCTTTGATTTCTACTGCTCATAGATGCTTGAGAATCCACGAATTTATACTGCAGACGGTTCTCCAACAGCATATAACAAACTTGGTCTCCTTCTATGCACACACTGGAAGCACGTGGCAAGATGGATCACCCAAGAGAACTGTGGTCGTGGAACAATGAAGAGGATGCTTAAGCACAAAATGGTGTTGTGTGGGGCAAGTATTGTGGGAGCCAAGGCTGTGAGGGCAGAGTGAGATCCATGTAGAGATTTGTATGAGCATTTAGCTAAGCATAGAAAGGAAAACAAGTTGTGGGATGAAAGAAAGAAGCTTGTAGGTGTTTTCTTCGCCCTAGTGGCCTCATAGTCCAGCTTAGGGATGGCCTCTCGACAGAAAGAGAATATGCTAGATAGAGTGCCTACGGTTGGGTGGAAAATAGCTCTTACACAACCAGTTGCTTGGATTTGTGTTGGATAAAGATAAGTATTATTTTCAATTTCAATGTGCAATGTTTTTATTTAATGCCTATAATGATTAATGTTATTATTTGATGCTTGTAATGATTATGTTTTTATATGAGTTTATTTTCATTGTGTCTATTATTTGTGTTTCTGCACACATGTTTTTTTTATGAAATTTGTAATATGGCTATGGGGCAAAATTTAGAATCCCGTAGTCGATTAATGTCCCCTCCTATTAACCAGATTGGGTGAAAGGGACATTACAATAAGTTGGCACATGTGTGTCAGATATATGGCATGGGACCAACAAAAGGCCCTCCTAACACTTCATTGTTATAAAGGCATTCATTTTATCAATGCAAATAATAGTAATATAGACTCTTGAATAAGCGATATGCTACCATGTTGCCTTTATGTATTTATTGCATGGCCTCATATTCATAGAAAGTTATCTAACCAAATTCTATAAAGCACTAAACACTGTGTACAAAGAGATGACAAACAAACAAAAGAAAAGAATCAAAATGTCTATTAGTTAATTCTCCAAATAACAATGGTTAATTGTATAGTCTATATAGTTTCACATTTAGCAATCCATAGGTCTTTTTTTATTAGTATTTTTGAAGTTGATTTAAAATTGGTTGTAACAACGATATTATATGAATACTTTAGGCATTTAAAATAACATAAAGCTTGTTTATGTTGAATACTTTAGGCATTTAAAATAACATAAAGCTTCTTTATGTTAAATGATATTAATCTCCAAAATTTTGTGCAAGTACATCACTTGATGATTGCTCATTGTCGACTTATGTTGATGCTGGGGTTTTGAAGCAAATATGTGAATTTTGTCTTGGCTTGGCATCTTCTCAATGCTGTATGACAAAACATGTATTTAAAATGCACAAACAATACCTTACAAACTTGCTTTTAAATTTAAAGGCATGTGATATATTCAGACTTTTTTGGCATTCTGATACGTTAGAACAAACTCTATAATGTAGATGTCCTTGAATAATTTCTTTGTTAGCATGTATTTTATGTTCAGGTAGAAACATTGTCTTAGTCAAGAAGGATAAATTTGGGCAATGCCAAACTGATAATAGGTTTTGGATAGATGTAACTGACTCACACCTTCGTGAGGATTCAATTTCATCAACAACCACTGTGCATGTTTGCTTCAATCTTGGAGTTCATTGATATTTATGTATAACATGAATTTAATAATCATGCCTTCTAGTTTGATGAATTTCCCCAGGTTGTGGCTTCTCAAGACTGCCTTGAAGCCCCTAAATATGCATGCTTAGATTGTGTTCAAGCACATGCTCTAAACTTACTTATTCAAGAGTTGTGTAAAGTCTGTCACCTAGATGCATGATAAAGTATGCATTTTGTTTATCCCCAAATACAAAAATCATTGCAACACACAAAAATCATTGCAACACATTAAGTGTTTGACATGCTTGAATGGAATACAAAATTTGAAAGAAGTTTAATGCAGTCCTTAGAGCATACAATTTATTGTTGATTGTATCAAAGCTCAATTTCAAGTTTTTATAAGCTTACTCATTCATGTAAGAAATTGAGGTTTACTAAGTAACTTGCAAATATTAGTATGGTCAAATGTTCCACAATGATATTGTATTTCAATTAATAATTGTACACTAAGTAACTTGCAAATATTAGTATGGTCAAATGTTCCACAATGATATTGTATTTCAATTAATAATTGTACACATATTTGTGATCTATTTGTCAGTTGATCAAACACTTTTTATATACTTCATGAAATAACATCAAACGGCATGTGTAAAGAGGACACTTTGATGTATCAATAAACATGTTATTCATATATGTAAAGATGTGTTCCCAAATCTCCTAATTCTTCTTATTATTCCATGCCAAGCAGGGATTTACGTAATCGACATGGTTTTGGAAACCGTGCAAACACTTTTCCATATTTTTATGTCAAAGTTTTTCCTACATTCTCTAAGGTTTAAGGGGCCAACCTTTTATTGTTCGAAACAACTTTTTGTTTTGTATTCTGACAACTCTCTGACATTGTTGGCCCTGACAGCCTGCTCATTCACTCTCACATCCTGCTCTCCCTGACAAACTGAGTCGCCACCTGCTCGCCCTTGTTGTCTTCCATCTGTATGTGGTCAACATTTCCATGTGTCTATGCCATGCAAAGCACGTTCTAAATCCTATTTCATGTGGATGAGTCATGGGTATTCAGCTGCAGAACAAGAACGTGAAAGGAAAAGACATGCTTCGAAACCTTTCATGTCCATTCGATACGGCGAAAATCGCAGATTCAGTGCACAGATTCTAAATCGTCCGTATTTGAAATGGCAATTTTCCATTTTTTTGCATTAGAAATTATCCAAATTTGGTTGATTTAGCCTCTCCAAATTTGAGTACATAAGTGATAGATTTTAGGTATACACTATTTGATTTCAGAGGGCTCAACAAAACTTCAGAAGGTGTCCTGGAGGTTCTACACGTCGGAGGGATGATTTATTTGGATTCCCTCGCAAATCTTCTTGTACCAGTTCCAAAATCGAGGTTGCTTCCCCCGAGAGTAACATACACTATGTTTTTGACAGATTTTACCACATGCACCGAGCTGGTGTGATCAGAAATTGAAATCCTCTGTTAAAGCTTCTACGAAAATATGTGTTATTTTTTAGAGTTCGGCTCCATTAAGCTAGTTGTATAAAGCTTCTTGTCTGGTTGGATAAAAAATTATCTTATAGTTAAGCTTTTCATTGTCCTGTTGGGTTAAATTTAGCTACAATTAAGCAAGTCGTCTCTTCTTCCGCTCTACTGGCCAGAAAATAGCGTTTATGTTTATTCGTGTGAGGAGACGAGTGAATCGCGTTCCAATGGGGTTTGGGATTTATTTTTGGAGTTTCATTGGTGTTTGCCTTTGTTTACTTAGAGAACAGACGATCCAGACAAAGAAGCCAGCAAGTTAGTCTATCTTCAATCTCTTACCTTAATCCATTTCATTTCTGCATCTTCTATAGTGCATTTTGGCAATATATATAAATATGCTTATCATCAAAATTGTAACTGTTCTTTTATGATGAATACTTAATAAATATGGTTATGATCAAATTTGAAATTGTTCCTTTATGATGAAATGCAAGTAGATGGATGCTTTCTGAGAAAACAGAATATTCAAGCTGCAAGCTAGCCATTCCTAGTTCCTATTACGCCATGATTTGATATATGCTATAAACTTCAACAATAAATGGGTTAAATTATTTCTATTGATTGTAGGTAAAGCGCCAGAATTCTCGCGAGAGTGAAAATGCTCAAAACTATCAAGCAGATTCTTTCTCTTTCCTCCAAATCTGTATGAAAAAAATTGCGTTTATTTACAATGTATTAACACTGGAATAGTTTGCGCAGATGAAAAAAGAATGGGATAATTTTGCGATACTACATGGTAATCGTTGCTCATTACTTCTCTTTCGTTTTCTCTTTTTTTTTCTTACAATTACTTATACTAGACAAAACTAGAGTTTAGTTTTGGCGTAAAGCTTTAGTATTTTGTAATTGTTACTTTGGCTCATCCCTTCGTTGTGTGTACTCTTAACTATTGAATATTTAGTTGTAGTTATTGTCTTTTAATCTTAGGTCTTGGTTTGCTTTAGTTTTCAATTCAAGTTCCAATTTTCATTATATATATATATATATGTGTGTGTGTTATATATATGTGTGTGTGAGAGATTTCTGAACATTTTTAATCGTATCCTCTAATATATTCATGACGTCTCCATTGCAAGCCTCTAATATATTCATGACGTCTCCATTGCAAGCGTTCATATGAAGAAATCCCTTTGGGGATACTCTTCATCTCCATCCTCCCCTTGAACCCAAATCCACCAGTTCTCAGATCAAGACTTTAAAGGTCATACACAAATCCATATTTACAACTTTACTAGTTAATTGCGCCGAGAGGCGCTCTACAGCCCAGTATGGGGTAGATCATGTAACGTTACGTAACGTTACATAATGTTATGTCGGCTATAAAAAAAAATTGAACATAATGTTATGTCGGCTATAATTGCGCCGAGAGGCGCTTTACAGCCCAGTATGGGGTAGATCTTGTAACGTTGTAACGTTACATAACGTTGTAACATTACATAATGTTAAAAAAAATAGAACATAATGTTATGTCGACTATAAAAAAAAATAGAACATAATGTTATGGTTGCTATAAAACCAGCGTAGATCCAAATCCTAGGCTCTATCAAGCGCCGAGAGGGATCAAATCTCTTTGTAGGTATCCATTGATTTGATTCAAACCAAAAGACACATATTTTTATTTAAGGTCCACATATAATATTTTATTATTAATATTTAATATTATTTATGGCCCACATATAATATTTTTTATTATTTTTTATTTTGTTATGAACTAACATTACAATATTTCCTCATGCATGGTTTTAAAACCATGCACATGGTTTGTTTAAAACCATGTGCAAGGCCAACTTTTTTTATTATTTTGTTAAGTAAAAACGTTACATCTCCCCCAAATTGTGTTTTTTTCCTCACTCATATTTTTTACGGATAATTACAAATTGTGTTTTTTTCCTCACTCATATTTTTTACGGATAATTAAATTTTTACTTTTTTATTGTTTTGTTAGTTAGGAAGATTACAACATCTCCCCCATATTAGTTTTTTTTTTCTGGTCGACATTTATTACGTATGTGCATGGTTTTAAAACCACATGGTTTATGGTTTTAAAACCATGTGCAACGCCAACATTTTTTATTATTTTGTTAAGTAAAAACATTACAACATCTCCCCCATATTGTGTTTTTTTTATAGCAGACATAACATTATGTTCTATTTTTTTTATAGCCGACATAACATTATGTTCTATTTTTTTTAGCCGACATAACATTATTGCGCCGAAAGGCGCTCTACAGCCCAGTATGGGAGAGATCTTGTAACGTTACGTAACGTTACATAACATTATTTTTATTAATAACAAATAATTTTTTTAATTATAGGCTAAAATAAATATCGACCAGAAAAACCACCTAATATGAGGAAGATGTTATAATATCCCTACCTAACAAAACAATAAAAAAGTAAAAATTTAATTATCCGTAAAAAAAATGGAAGATGTTGTAATATTCCTACCTAACAAAACAATAAAAAAGTAAAAATTTAATTATCCGTAAAAAAAATGGAAGATGTTGTAATATTCCTACCTAACAAAACAATAAAAAAGTAAAAATTTAATTATCTGTAAAAAAAATGTGGATTAAGTAAAAAACACAATATGGGGAAGATGTTGTAATGTTCTTACCTAACCAAATAATAAAAAAATAAAAAATTGAATTATCCACAAAAAAATGTTGGCCTTGCACATGGTAAACCATGTGCACATGGTTTTAAAACCATTTTCAAGGCCTTCTAAACAACCCATGGTTTTATTGTACATTGTTTAGAAGGGCCTTCCAGATGGTTTTAAAACCATGTGCAAGGCCTCCTACACAACCCATGGTTTTATTGTACATGGTTTAGGAGGGCCTTGCAAATGGTTTTAAGACCATGTGCAAGGCCTTGCATATGGTTTTAAAACCATGTATGGGGAAATGTTGTAATGTTAGTTTCTAACAAAATAAAAAATAATAATAAATACTATATGTCGGTCATAAATAATATTAAATAATAATAATAACAATATTATATGTGGACCTTAACTAAAAAGATGTGTCTTTTGTTTTGAATCAAATCAACAGATACCTAAGAAGAGATTTGATCCCTCTGGGCACTTGATAGAGCCTAGGATTTGGATCTACGCTGGTGTAATGTTACAACGTTACGTAACGTTACAAGATCTACCCCATACTGGGTTGTAGAGCGCCTCTCGGTGCAATTATAGCCGACATAACATTATGTTCAATTTTTTTTATAGCTGACATAACATTATGTAACGTTACATAATGTTACAAAGTTACATAACGTTACAATGTTACGTAACGTTACAAGATCTACCCCATATTGGGCTGTAGAGCGCCTCTCGACGCAAAAAAACACAATATGGGGGAGATGTTGTAATGTTTTTACTTAACAAAATAATAAAAAATGTTGGCGTTGCACATGGTTTTAAAACAATAAACCATGTGGTTTTAAAACCATGCACATACGTAATAAATGTCGGCCAGAAAAACACCTAATATACAATATGGGGGGGATGTTGTAACGTTTTTACTTAACAAAATAATAATAAAAATTGGCCTTGCACATGGTTTTAAAACCATGTATGAGGAAATATTGTAATGTTAGTTCATAACAAAATAAAAAATATTATATGTGGGCCATAAATAATATTAAATATTAATAATAAAATATTATATGTGGACCTTAAATAAAAATATGTGTCTTTTGGTTTGAATCAAATCAATGGATACCTACAAAGAGATTTGATCCCTCTTGGCGCTTGATAGAGCCTAGGATTTGGATCTACGCCTACACCAGTTCTCTCGATTCCATGATTTTTTTCGCATATTTATATTTAATATAAATTGGACCTTTTCCATTAAAATTGGCTCTTTCTTCAATTTTATAAATTAAAACATTTTTATTTTCAATTTTATAGGTTTACTAACTCTAGAGGTAAACCATCTTATTTGTATTTCTAATCATTTAAAAGATCTCAACATAGTAAACTTGTTAAAACTAAACGTAAACGTATTTAAAAGATCTCAACATAGTAAACTTGTTAAAACTAAACGTAAACGTTTGTAGTGAACCTAGTAAATATATAATATTTAAAATAAACAATAAACAATATTTTAATTTATTGTTTGTAATTTAAATTAGTTTAATTTAATGTTTAATTGTAGATTCATTTCCACAAGAGAAGCAATGCTCTACTTGTAAAATATCACATAGCTTTTAACAAGAAATAAGGAAGGAGGGGTTTCTTTAGTTTTAAAAAATCATCTTTTTGTGCATGCGAATTTTTAGAATTTATATTCAGTCGAATAAAATGCACTGAAGAATCACTAAAAAATAATAAAAACCATTTTTTAAATCATTTTTTATTGTTTTTCATTTAATTTAGATAAAATTTCTTATGGTTGATCATTCCAATAAATCATAATTTCAAAATGTTCTAAAGATTTTGAATAATTTTGGAAGTGTCAGCATTGGAGTGAATTTTATTCTATGATAGGGTAAATTTCATTTTGTTTTATATGTTATAGTTTTCTTAGTAACATGCATACTATATGATATTGTTTTATATGTTCTATATTTCTGAACCTTTCATAAAAATTTTAAAACTTTTTCGAACCTCCTTCCTCCAGAACGTACTAAACTTTTCAAGCTTGGAAACTATGCCTGTAACTTTTGGAGATACCTTGGCGAAATTTGGGAGGATGAACATTCTATTGTCAGAAAATTTAAAGCCCGCTTACATGTAGCTTTTTATGATCTCTTCTGTGGTGTTTAGAACCAAGATAGGAATAACAAGGATTAAGGAGGAAAAATCAGAGATGCTTCTTATTCTATGAGTTCTTCTAGCTAAGGAAAGTCACTCTGTACCCAAGAATTTAAGCTCTACCAAATCTCGTCAATCCACCCATAAGAGTCCATGGATATTTCATCTGATACTTTCATTTCCCTCTGGGATTTCAATATAGTTAATTGAATTTTTTTCATTGTATGGCAAGTGCACCTATACCAGCTTCTAATTCATAGCAACGCTTTTCAGTACATTACATTAAAACAAATCCATTACAAAGATATATGCTTTGAAATCTCTAGTACCAGTCTTCTTTCTATTGAAGTTGTCTTCAGCATAAATGTACAATAACATGAAAAACATTGCCAACATTTTATCTCTAGTGTTTAAAATTATGAGTCATTGTAATGAAAAGGGGGAGTTTTGATGAACTTTCTTGACTATGTTGAAGTAGATTGTGATGTATGCTTTTTATATCAAATGTCTTGTACACAATTTCATCTTTCATCTTTTGTCGAGACGCTTGTTTCCAAAGTTCACACCCAGAATCGTGAAATCGCATTGGTAGGGATTATTTTCTGCTTGTGTTTGTTATTCACCATTGTTGTGTTTATGGCAAACTTGCATGCTGAGACATTCAAGAAATGACAATTTCAATTTGCAATGAGAGGTTTTAATCTAAGCAAATTTTATACAAAATTGTGCTTCTACCAAGTAAACAAGCATATTAAAAAAGGGCTTTGAAGGATTCTGCAAATTATCTTTTTTTTTAAACATCTTGACAGTCATTCTCCTTTTGCCTCTCCTCTTGTCTTTTCACCTTTTTGTTTCAACACGTGGGCAGTATCCCACGGTTCTCTCATGAGTTGATCTTTAAAGATTATATGTATGTTGTTATCTTGCTATGAGCATCAACTCTTCATCTTACACCTTCACCTCAACAGCAACGAGTTTATTTCAAAGCTCGAATATATTAATTAGGTAAGTAGCCACTATGTATGTATTTCTCATGCAAATCACAATAACCTTGTCCTTCAGCAACTTCTTGCAATAGATGTTCATAGTCTTGAATTTGAAGGTTAGCTCTAGGCGAGGATAGTAAAGATTTCTATTCTATACTTGCACTACCCTACCACATTCCAAGGAAGTAAAAGTTTTAAAAAAATCATTATCATTTGTATATATTTCTTACTCTTATTCTTATTATTTCCTTGAAAAAAAAATATTTTCAAACCTAGAATTTTCTTATTTCAATTAATGATTTCATTTTCCAAATTAATTTGTAATTGTTATATATATATACCGATGGAACCCAACATGGAATCTTACTCAGCAGCCAAGAGTCACCGAGAAATGAGTGAAGTTAGCAGTCGACCACATAAGCGGTCAATAAACTAAGAAGACTCAAGTGCATTAATAGCAAACTAATATTTCTTTCTCAAATTTATGTGCAAATATATAAACTATTCAAGAATAGCATATTTTAATAAGAACTATTTCTTCTAAATTCTGTACACTTCAATATTCAGGAAAAATAGTTCAGACGGTTTGTTATGGTCTCAATATTTTAAAAAAAATAACAAGTAACAAAAGTTCGAACAGTTCATTGTTAGAACTGATTCAGTGCAGACCAAAGATAATTTCTATTGCATTTGAACAAACCTAGTTTAATATTCAATTTCAACTTTGAATGTCATAATCCATTTCATTCAACGCTACTACAAGGGATTATTTCTATTGACATTCGAACAAAACAAGTTTAATATTCATTTGAAAATGGAAAATCTGATAAGAAACATTAGAAGAATTACTCACTCGGAATTCTTAGAGTATTCAGAGACACTTTCCTTGTTGCAGGGAAGACAACGACTACCAGGCTTGCATCTATCAATATTGATTGATAATTACCGAACCCAAACAAATAAAAAAAAAACATCGAGCTTCAACAACTTTGTCCAATGGATGATATGGGTTAGTCGAATTCATAATGGCGGCTTCCATTCCAGTACAAATTCCATTCTTAAAACTAAAGTTAATTTACAACACATTTATAAATTCAATTGCAAGCTTAATTCAATTTACAATGGCAATCCAATTTACAAACTTAATGGTAGGGAATATGTAGCTTTGCTACTCATCCACCTTGTTGAAATGTCAAGATGCATTTTAATTCAAATTTTATCATCTAGTTTCAAGTTTCTTTTCAAAAATAGAAATTAGTTGTTGCACATGTATCCATATTGCTAAAAAGGAATGAAATGTTTCTTTTGTAAATATATCCTTCTTTTGAACATGGAATTGAATGTTTCTTTTGTAGGTGATGAATGTGAGTTTTGGCAAAAATAAATGTACCTCAGTTATATAAATTTGTAACATTCTATGTGGCCTCTTATTGTTATGTACTCGACAAGGGGATATATATGAATCGCTCACAGCGATTATTTGAACCAATTTGTAGTAATTTTTAAAAAACCATAGAAGTTAGTCTAATGTTATTTATTTTTTTATTTTATTTTTTTAATTTCTTAAATGTCTCTTTTTTAAGCTTATTATTGGATGGTGGAGATGACGTTGCCTTGGTTTAGTGTGCCTCAAGACCCGGCGGCGTTGCTGATATCAGCAATGCTATAATGCTCCTCGTAAAAATACCTCCTTTAATATATATTGCAGATTTCGGATCCCACTGATTAGACAACCATGATGCACCTCTGCCGAGCTTCTGACACTGACTTCATTAATGTTGGTTTTCCATCTCCTGCTTCCAGTTAGATCTTGTTGGAGAGGTTGCGTTCTTGCTTTTATTTTTCTATTTTATTTTCTGTGCTGTAAATTCAGTAATGGTCATGGTTTGGAAACCAAGTGTTAGAAGACTAAACACTTGTTACCATCCAACGAACCACGTGTTACAAATATTTTGATCCCTTCTTAGTTTTTTAATATTTTTTAACATTTTCTGAATTATTAAGCACACATGCAGATCCAAGTTTAACAGCTGTGAAATAATGCAAATGTTATTTTGACGGTTGTTACAGGTCTTTTTTAACCAAAACGTCATGAACATTCAAGTCCAAATTCAGCTAATTCTGTATTTCAACATATTGACTAGAGACGGCCACAGAACTTCATGGACAGGAAGGTGCAAGCAGCTGCCAAACAACTTCATGGATAGGAAGGTGCAAGCAGTTGCCAAACAATCGGTACTCCACAGCCAATACAACTTCATGTACAGGAAGGTGCAAGCAACTGCCAAACAATCGGTACTCCTAACTTATATGCCTGACAAATTTGACAGCATTGACTGATGAATAGAACAGTAATTCAAAGGTTAGCTTAAATGTTTATTTTCTTAAGTATAATAGATTTTTTTGGTAGTCCTTTTTGGACAGGAAAAATGGTTTTTTTTGGGTATTTAGTTTAAGGCATATCTATGTTCTTGTTTTATGGTATTTTTTTATGTTTTTTTGGGTAATACTTTTTGGACAAAAATGGTTTAGTTTTAAATTATGGCTATATCCTTGTTCTAGCAGAAATGATCTCTAATAAATCTATGTAATTCCTGTAATTCTTGCCTCGCTTTGTAAATTTCTTCCAATCACTTTAATTTAACAACACTGGTCCTTAATCATTTCCTCAAACCCTCTATTGTCATATGCCTCCTGTAGATTATATGCCATCCTCTAAATTATATCGAATAGCAGATGACAAACATTCACAATGGGATTGGAAAAATGCAGCGCACTTTTAAAACTATAAAACGAATGTATAAGTCTATCTTACGTCAACACTCAAGTAGCCCTACGTTTACTTTTTTCTTGTCTAGATTGTAATTATAGATATGTATATAGCAATTTTTTTTAGTTTAATCAATAGAGAACTATTTAAGTTAGCCCATCCTATGCAGTTATTTTAATAACTAAAAAAATATAAGTCATACTGGATTTTAATGACCAAGTTTTTATCCCAATTTGCATTACTAGGGATTCCCCCATGTCCAAATTTCTAACTCCATGGATAGTCAACCCACTCTATGGCTCGGGAATTCGTTCAGGATGGGCATACTCTCGTAGAGGCTGGCTGCACATAGATCTCCTCCTTCATAAATAGATATTTTGATTGCCTAATTTATTTCACAAGTAACGCACCTACAGAAGGTATGATTACCTGCATAAGGCCATGATTACATACAGAAGGTATGAAATTTCATATTATAATCCAAAAAATGCGCCTTTGTATTACTCCTATTTCTTCCACTGAAAAACAGTTTGAACTTTCATATTATAATAAAAAAATTGCACAAAACAACCTGATAAGCGAGAATTTTCGTGTCCAACCACAGGGGGGGCATTTTTTTGCACTGCAAACCACAAGGATTTATGTGAGTGTTTTGTCTCTATGACAGTAAAACTTTATGTTGTATTGCTTAGGCTGCTTACTGCTACTGTAGATGGCCCTGCCCCTGCTACTGTAGGATCGGTGCTCTTAGCAGCACTCTTTGCAGGCTTACGGCCAACGAAAAATTCTGAAAATCGTTAGAATTTGCCACCATCGATGCCTAGTCCATCCCTAACTCATAGCTCTGTACTTCAGATTTCTAGTTTGTTTTCTTTAGATTATATAGAATAGATGTAAGGAAATTTGAAAAAGCTTCCTATGAACTCATGATGATTTCACTCATTCGTAGGTGTTCAACAAGTCTCAAGAGCTTCCTACTTAAACGCACAAAGAAAACTAATACTATAATTATGCTCTGCTTAAACGCACAAAGAAAATTAATACTATAATTATGCTATACTCGATTTGTTTACCTTGTATAGTTATCGATGATCCTTTGTCTTGTATGACTTTTCTCAAGACTGGGGCTTAAGAAATCCTCGCTACGAGGTAGGGTAAATTAACAGTTAGCAAAAATTCCGGTTATTACCACCCTTACTTTGTGATCAATCTTTCATGCAAAAATCTATTTCATCGTTGAATCATTTGTGGAGTTGCAACAATGGAGTAAGCTATTGACCCGATGATTTGTACCCGGGCCCACCCAATGCTGTCAAATGGATAGCTGACTCCGTTACCATCCATCTTCCTCTCCACCCTTCGTCCAGTCAGCTCCTCGTCGAAAATTCCCCAGCAAATCTTCTGACCACGCCGTCCCAGGTGCCAGCAGTCTTGAGCCTGACGACAAGTTGATGCATTGAATGTTACATCCAACTACCGGAGCTTGCCCCTCACTCCCTCTCTTGCTAGGCTCCTCTGCGTCCTCGTGAGCCCACTCGGTTTTCATCGAAGAACTCTGCTTCTAGGCTGCCTCCTGTTGACTGAGCACTCTGCACCATCAACGGGTTTTGCAAGACGACCGCACCATCCCTGTTGATTGATCGTTGGCATACAAACGTATGGTCACTATATTAACGGGTCACTGGGTTTCACTATTTTTTCTTTTTTATTTGTTTGCTTTTTCCTTTTCTCTGCTTTTTGTTGTGGTGGGAGGGGTAGTCATTAATATTTTATGCAGACAAGCAAACACATATAGTACCGTGGTGTAAGAAAGGAGTGTGAGAGAAATGACGTAGTTTGTGTCACTATATTAACCCTTAAAGACACAAAACAGAAACCCTAGAAACATAGCTAGCAGATTGGAGATTGATCGTTGCCATACAAACGTATGGCAGTTGCATTGGTGAGGGTCTAAATTGGAAGCATTGAGATTGGAAGTTGGTTCGCCATCTCCTGCTTCCGGTTAGACCTTGCATGTAATACGTGTTTACTAAAACTTTGCATGTCCTCCAAGTGATGATAACATAGATGCCCACATATGAAGTGACCATTGCCATGGGCCATGATCCAGCATAAATGTCCAGATAGAACCGTTGGAGAGGTTGCGTTCTTGCTGTTATTATTCTATTTTATTTTCTGTGCTGCAAATTCAGTGATGGTCACAGTTTGGAAATAAGCGAATAGGCTGCTTCAAATACCATTTTTGACATATTTTTCTTCTTCTCACGTCTCATGTTCAGGTTAATTCTGATTCGATTCTTTCACTTTCTCTCTTAGTTTACAGGCTAGTCATGAAGGTTTGTGTAAAAGGTCTATACTAGGATAATCCATATTAACCTCTGATCTCTTAAATTGTCCTGGTATATGCATCCTATACCTTGACCTTCCAAAATCCCTAATCGAAAATCTGTTAAATTTTATTACAGCCTTTTCAAGTCGTCTTCTTAAGGCTTCTGTACCAAATTATAGGTATATTAGCCTATAAAGGCGTTCATTCTTGGAAGAAATTCTCCAAAAAGTTACTGTGAACAAGTTGGTTTACAGTAGCGGATAAGTTGGTATACAATATGCAATTATAAGATTATCAATATTATCAATAGAAAGAAGGACCTATAGTTCTTTTTATATAATTTGTTTTTTTGAGTATTTTTTGGTTAAATTTGCAGTGCTGACTCTTCCTTCTTCTTTGTACAGGTTCTAAGAACATCATTCAAATTCAACAACATTATGCGATGCCCGAAGGAAAGGTTCTAAGAATATCATTCAAATTAAACAACATTATGCGATGCCCGAAGGAATCCTTGGCTTCCGAGGATATATGGAGGCAGGGCTTAAAAGGTAAATTTTGTAAACCTGTTGAACTGAATTGTAATAACTTACCATTGATTTTTGCACAGGCAGAGATTTCCAAGCTTGAATGTGGATATATAGTCATGTGCGGCTTGAATTCACGGATTTCTTCTAAAGCAGAGTCCACACTTCATCACGTGGATTAGGGTTTCCTCGCAAATCTTTTCTTATGTATTTAATTTGCAAAACACAAATCAACACTATAAGTTTGGTGTTGGAGAATTCGTTTAGAAGGTTAAAAAGATAGATTTTTAAAATGGTTTTTATCTTTGTAAACCTATCATCCACATCAAATTTCAATACTAAATGATTTTATTTACTTTTATTAAGAGATATAAATCAACTTTGAATATTAACTAAGCCCATTTTTTTATTAAAGATAATACAATTTACAAACATCATTTTTTTCAGAACAGTGGAGCTCGATATTACTTACCTTTGAACTTACAAGGATACCCACGAATGCTTACCTGCAAGTCTATTTACAATCATGTCTATTTACAATCAGAAGCTCAAATCCATGAGATGTTGGCCTGCAAATCTATTTGCCAGTCTATTAGAAATGTGAAGTGACTCAACCAGTGCTTAACATGAAAATTCCCATATAGATAGGCTATCTTACAATTTCTTTCATAATAACTCAAATGCTTCATTCCCTCAACCTTCTTATGCTGCGCCATTTCCAAATGACCGTAGTGAGCAATTAACAACCTTCTTATGCTGCGCCATTTCCAAATGACCGTAGTGAGCAATTAACAGGATATAGTGTTGCTCAATACAGAACAATATACCCAGTATACTGTAGGAATATATAAAATAAAAATTGTGAATTACCTTTTTCTTTTGAACGTCAATAAGTCTTGCTTGTCTCTTGGAGACAGGCACTTGTTATAGAAAGTTGCAAAGCGCAGAAGTGGTGGACGAGTTTATCCCTTTAAATTTCGGCAAAGACTTGGTTATCATGATTCTAATTTCTAACCATGATGTGTGATTTCAAGCTCAAAAGCATTCGTTACGACAGGTATTACGACACAAGATGTCAAGAAAGCAGAAAGCGGTGATGCATGACATCCATAAGCTCTAACCGCGCATATCCATTAATTTATGGTTTTATTGCTTTTGTTTAAATAAAACATAAAATGTTGCTTCTAGGATGTAGTTGATTTTTGCCTCAAATGCCTTGTTGTGAACAGAGAACTAGCGTTCTGCATTTCTGGCCAATGGCCAATGGCCTTCAATGTGTTATCAATGATGCTAATGGTATACCTTGCAACTACAACAAAAGTATTCTTATAATAAAATCTCTCTTTTGGGGATAATCCTCTAGCTACGAACAGAGCTTTATACTTATTAAGGATTTTTTACTACTAATATTATTAAAGATTTCCGATTTCTCGTCTAATGGAGATCACATTCAGCCTGCTAACAACAATCACATAGTTGGGGGCCATGATTTCTCTCTTCCACAAAGTAGATCCAAATTAATGGAGATCACATTTATCCATTTCCGATTTATAATCTAATAGAAATCACATTCAACCTGCGAACAACAAACCCAGAGTTGGGGGCCATGATTTCTCCCATTTCTGCAAAGTAGATCCAAATTTTATGACAATTTGAAGACAAAGACAATATTTGTATTTCAATCATTTAAGCACACGTCCATCATTCAAAATTTATACCTCGAGATGGTGGCCAACTGAGCAGAATTTTTTGTGCAATTTCTGGAAACTTTACCTTGGCTGAATTGCTCTGTACAGCGGCCATGGCTAGAAGAAGATGCACTAGCTTGGAGGGTTCCTTTTTTCGATCAGCAAAACAATGGATCCA
Organism: Pseudotsuga menziesii; assembly: GCA_001517045.1. Classification (NCBI taxonomy): domain Eukaryota; kingdom Viridiplantae; phylum Streptophyta; class Pinopsida; order Pinales; family Pinaceae; genus Pseudotsuga; species Pseudotsuga menziesii. The sequence continues at coordinate 588,928 of LPNX010751411.1, read as the reverse complement.
AGCATCCAAAGCTTCAACCTCGCTCTCGGATTTCGACCCCTTTACCTATATCATCAAAACCTCCAAATTCCTTCTCCTCAATATTATTATTGCCCTCTTTCAGGAATTCTTTGCTCGACTCCAATTGCGCTTCTTCTAATGTATCGATCCACATGTCGCCGTAAGAAAAAAACTCTGTAGCTGTATCACTGTTTGTGGAAGCCGGTGTTTCTGTCATGTAAGGCTCATCCCTGCAGGCAAGCAATAATTGGGGGACTGAAACTGAATTCTATATACTGAGATAGCATGCCGGATTGAATTTCTTTGCTGAAACTTTCAATGTTTGAAGTAATTGGATATGCATTATTCTTTTGAGTTTGCAAAGCCTTCTTCTGCATTGGGGATTTTTCCAAGAAACTCATTGCCAAGGTTCTCACAGTGGAATTTTCTCTTTGTTGGGGTCCCCTTGGATGAGGATACCTATGAGATAAATGAAAAGACAAAATGATCTCAAATAAAAAATCATGGGTTTTAGCCACTGACCCTAACCCTTAACCCATACAAGATTCTGGAATATATATACCTACCATATTTTAGTCTACAAAACAATAATACACCATTACCGCATGGCACTAATATACTACATCCCACAATTAAAAAACCCCTTATTGAAATAATGCTTTTGGTACCCATGATTCAAATAATGCTTTTGGTGAGCATTTCTGAGTCATTTTGAAAATATTATTTACAAAAGGTGAGAGGGTAAAAATATTGAGTCTTTCCTCACCTTGATCTTTCTTACTTATTTTGGTATAGAATGTTTAGAATCAGACTATTACCTAAACTTAAGTTGCTTAGGCTGGATTTTTCATTCAATTTTTATTTTGGTATAAAATGCTTAAAATCAGACTATTACCTGAACTTAAGTTGTTTCAGGCTGGATTTTTCATTCAATTTTGAAATCCTAATGGCATGGTAGTTTCAAATCCACAACAGACCCTGCCCAATGCTCATTATGTTTTTATTAAATTTTGAAATCTTATTTTTGATCATATTTTTATTATTATTAAATTTTAAAATTTTACAGCAAGGCATGGTATCAAAAATAATACCTTAGATGTTTATGATAATTAGAAATTTTATGTTTTATTTTATTTTAATATTTATTTTATTTTATTTTATGAGTTAATATTTATTTATTTATCTTTTTAATGTTTGATAAACTCAATAACAAAGATGAAACCTTGATGTTCATTAGCTTCTTGAAATCCTTAATCTCTTTTAGAATAAATTATATTTCTTTTAAAAATACCCACACATATATTTATCATGAACATTCTTCCACAAAAGAAGAACAAATCAAGAACAAGATTAAAGCCCAACATTCTTTCCGATTTGCGTTTACATAAACTCAAATGACAATGATGAAACCTTGATGTTTGATTATCTTTTTAATGTTTGATAAACTCAATGACAAAGATGAAACCTTGATGTTCATTAGCTTCTTGAAATCCTTAAACTAGAAGAGAATAAATTATATTTCTTTTAAAAATGCCCACACATATATTTATCATGAACATTCTTCCACAAAAGAAACACAATTCGAGAACAAGATAAAAACCCAACATTCTTTCCAATTTGCGTTTACATATTAACCTTAAAGTTAAAGATACATCTTGATAGCATAACCTTTTTC